>JBBCBC010000066.1:0-509060 GCA_037126765.1 Stenogyne calaminthoides
TGAGGGTAGAGTTGGTGAAATTCTTTGTCATTTTTGGGTGTGAAGATTGAAATGGGACGACCCAAAATAGAAAGTGTGAAGGTTCGACGGATGGAGTAACTCGCAACTATTACACAAAAGTTTATGTCAATCCAAATCTTGTTAATATGAACTCTATTTTTATAATATTATTATTTAACATATAAAATGTCTAACCGTTAATAAATAAACATATTTTTGTAAATATGATAAATATTGATTGTAATTTTTGATAACCTAATTAATAAATGAAATAATTTGTGTGAATGAATAATATAAGCCACATAATAGAAAATGAAAATAATATATATTTTATCATCAATATCAAACACTTAAATTCTATTTTTTACAAATTCAATAAATTATTTTCTCATCGATATTAAATTAAATAAATAAACTTTCAAAATTCAAAACCATATTTTTATAGTAGATTTTTTGTGCATCATATGCACCGTACGATTCAAGTGCATTTTTGAAACGCTCAGCTTGATTTCACTTAAATATGCAATTTATTCACCGTAATACAAGTTGGACATTTTAATATAAATAAATTAAACGTTTAAAAAATGCACTTGAATAGCATGATATACCTGATGTATACAAAATTTTGTTTTTATATTTTTCCAAACAACCCCATTGTTTTGGTCAGTACATAATTCATAATTGAATCCTCCATATATATAAAACTCATGCAAAAAATCATACTACTGTTAGCACTTAGATTATTGAGTAGGTCTAGTGTGCAAATTTGTATAGATGAAAATCTATAAAATTGTCTTAAATCAACCAACTACACCCTAAACACTAAATAATTAACCCTAAATTATGACCTATTTGAGTTGGGTGAACCATGAACTAGTCGGGCCGAGTGAACCATGAGCCACTCAATTTTGTATTACATTCATCAATTATATAATTCGGTTGAAAATTAAAGTTTTTGCATCTATACAAATTTGCACACTAGACTTTGTCTAGATTATTAGGTATACATTTTGGTGAAATTAGTATAGAGCTCAATAATTGTTTTTTTATGAAACTAAACAATCGACGTTTTAGCATAACAACTGTCACTACTAAAAAATATGAATTGACTACAAAAAAATTTCAAATGACTACGAAATTTTCCTACAAAAATTATTTAGTCCTTAAAAGGTGAGGATTCTCTACTATTTACCTCTTAACTTTTAAAATATTTTTTGAAAAAAATACCACAAATAATTTTCTAAACAAACAAATTACCTAAGAGCAATTTACCTACACATTTGTAATTTTCGTAGGCAAATTTACCTACATAAATAATTTCCTAGGCAATTTACATTTCCATAAATAATATATTTATAGTTTAAAAATAATTTATATAATTGTAAGCATAGTGAAAATATATTCTCTACTATTTACCTCTTAAATTTTTCCAAAAAAACGTTTATTTTTTGCAACATAAAAAAAATAAAAATTAAATCCTACCGAAATAATTTTCTAAACAAACAAATTACCTAAGACTAAGCGCCCCAATTGTTTGGGATACACAATCTAATTGTAATTTTTAACTTTTTGGAAAAATTAACAATTTACATAAAAAATTTCTAGGACAATTTACATTTCCAATAAAAAAAAAATAATATATTTATAACAAAAAATAATTTATATAATTAATAACAAAATAAAGTAAAAAATATATAAAAAAAATTCATAGACAATGCAAAAATAATTTTATATTTTGATGCAAAACGGGGTGTATCGAATAATTTTACCAATTAAGCATCCAAGAATTTAAACGTTTATAGATTGATACGCAACATATTCACTCGTTACATTTATGAATTCTCTTGTTAAAAATTAAATCCTACCGACAGATGTTTAATTTCTAATATAGTAATATATTAATCTGATGGATAAGAACTACAGTTCACCGACGAACATTCCAGGGGCCTCCCACAGAATGGGTCCCACGAACAAAATTAAGCCAATTCTCTAGAGTCAAAACTTTTATTTATTTATTTTTGGACATTTTACCTCAATGTGATTCAATCACTAGCTATTTCAGGACAATGCAATAGCAACAGTAAAGAAAATTATAATTATTTTAACGATTTAATTAGAATTCATCTTGGATTTAATTCTCGTGAAAAGTAAAAGAATGTCAAATTATAAAATGTATTAAATTATAAGATTATGTGATTTATTAATTATTTGACATGGAAAATTGAAAACGTAATATTGCATATCTATCCTAGTGTATAACTCGAAGACCCTATACGAGTTGGATAATGTAGAATTTTCACCAAATAACGTCGGGTTCTTCTAAACTCTTTCATATATATTAGATATTATTGTTATCATTATTTTCTCAACAACCGATTATTTTGATACACCCACTAATAAATATTAATAATGCATGGCGTTGGAATGCTTGCATATACTTCAACCTTTTTTTTTTTTGAAACATACTTCAACCTTATTGAATTTGTCTTAAATGGTTATTAGTGCCAGTGGTGCGGTGCGGTTTCTCTTTAGTCGTAAAGTGCTTTTAACTCTATCATGATTCATGACCTCATTAATTTTAATTTTTGTGGTAAATAAAATAAGGAAAATTTATTGTTTACATGCAATTAAGAATGGTATCATGTAATGATAAAATCCATTTAACATAACACTTGTTTAGGGTATAGTGTTTTAAATTGCATAACCAAGTAAGCTAAGTTCTCTATGTATTATGTGCACCGTGCACTTTATATTGTATTTTAGAAGCATGTAATTTATTGTACAGAAATATGCAACTGATTTGCATTGTATGGTGTCAGGTTTTATATAAATTTGGTAATTTATGCACTCGTAGCGTTTAAATTGTATTAAATGAAGATAGTAAATCGGGTAATAATTGGGTAACATAGCGATTTTTGGTATGGATGGTGACATTTTAACTGTATTTTTTCATTGGAATAAAATTTTCACCCGTGTGAAAATGATTCGTATTCCATGATTCTGTAAACACAAGCAAACTTTACCTGTACTATATGTCATATATTTCATAATTTCTTTCTATCATGACTTGAATGTACAAAAGGGAAAAATTAAATGAACATAAGAGCTCAATTAAAGTCTCTGTACTGTGCCAAATCGGGTTGTGTGTGAAAGAATTCAATGAGGGATAATCAAAGAAATTTAACAATATTCATTAAATTAACAACACTGGCATAATAAACGCTTTAATTATCTAGTGTGTGTGTATATATATATCTGCCTCCTGTCCTACTGCTTTCCCTACCACCAACACTAATAGTATTTGCTGCGGTGTGTGCCATAATTGTATCACGTAACTCTACAGCATTCCCGGAAACGTCAGAGCCTAATAATTACTTGCAATAAATTCAAAATTCCAACTTTGATGGGGAGTTCTTCAGCTTGAAGCTACTCTGACAAAAAAAAAAAACCCAAGATTTGTTTTTCTTGGTTGTGTGTTGCGTGTTGTGACGTAAAATCTCAAGTTACCTTGCTAACTAAATTTGTGGCGGGTGAGTATTAATTTTGTTGACTTTCTTACTTGAAAAGTGATTGACCCATCTGAAATCAATGTTGGGTTTTGATTCTTTTGAAGGCAGGGCTTTTGAGAAGTAAAAAATGGAAGATTATGAAGTAATTGAGCAGATTGGAAGAGGTGCTTTTGGAGCTGCATTTCTAGTGCTCCATAAAACGGAGAACAAGTAAGAATTTATGTTTGTAGTTGACCTTTTTTTCATAGTGGATGTCCCCTGCAATCTGCATGCTTATTAAACATGTAAACTTTGACTTTCTGCTGTTGTTGAAATTATGATGGATGATGCCATTATGTGAAAACTGTTACTGGAAAATCAGAGAGAAATGTGAAGCCAACCAACTTGTGAGCTTATTATTAGTAACTTATTGTTTTGTGGGCAGGAAGTATGTTGTAAAGAAAATTCGTCTCTCTAAGCAGACAGAAAAGTTCAAGCATACCGCGCACCAAGAGGTCAAATTAAAAGCTTGCTTAATTTCTTGGTTTATCAGTAAATTATGAAAACCAACTTTCTTCTCAATCTCATATTTCCTGCAGATGAACTTAATCTCCAAACTAAAGCATCCATACATCGTTGAATATAAAGATGCTTGGGTGGACAAGGTACTATATAATATATGTAGATCCTTAGAAATAAAGTTAGTATATATAGCTCGGTCCTAAATTGAACAATTTATTGCAGGCCAATTGCATATGCATTGTCACCAACTACTGTGAAGGTGGAGACATGTGAGTTCAAATACAATCAAAACTTGAATCTTTAAGAATATTCTGTCTTGTTGTACTTATTCGTTTCAATTATTCAGGTCTGAGATTATAAGGAAGGCAAGAGGAACATATTTCTCCGAGGAGGTGATGTGTTGTTCTATTTTCTTTCTTGTAATTGGATTGCTCATTATATGATCAACCAACTCACCGTAACTGCTGTTGTTTTTCAGAAAATATGCAAGTGGCTTACTCAGTTGTTATTAGCTCTCGACTATCTCCATTCTAATCGCGTCCTTCATAGGGACCTAAAGGTTCCATCTTTCATCAACCTACTTACAAATTATTACAAAGGAGATGCCATTTATCCCTACTTAAATGCATCTTTTTTGTTTTCCTCCCAGTTATCTAACATATTTCTCACAAAGGAAAATGATATCCGTCTGGGTAAGAAGGAAAGAGCAAGTCTTTTTGAACTAGTGTTAATTACTAAGTTTGTTCACTGTATATGCTGTACTTACAGGTGATTTTGGATTGGCAAAACTTCTTGATGAGGGAGCTCTTGCTTCGTCGGTATGAATAACTCAAACTTAATGAACAAACCATTAATAGTTGTTATAATCTCCTTCTTACTACTCAAGATAAGATAATTTATGTGCCTCAAAATAGGCTGTTGGAACCCCAAATTATATGTGCCCGGAGCTTCTTGCAGATATTCCATATGGATATAAATCAGACATATGGTCACTAGGTAAAGTATTTAATCAAGAATATGTGTAGTCTTGTTTGATCATGTTTCTATATATTACTAAAGGAGCAACATTTCTTATCTCCAGGCTGCTGTATGTTTGAGATGGCTGCACACCAACAGGCATTTCGAGCTACTGTAAGCACATCAAAACATTCAATTTCTGAAATGCCGTAATATAGGGTGCATTCTGAGTATAATGTTGTTGCTAATATTAAAATGAAATAAATAGGATATGGCTGGACTTATCAACAAGATAAACAGATCTTTGATCTCTCCACTTCCTATTATTTACTCTTCCACTCTGTAAGTCCTTCAAATTGGCAAACAATATTCGTCGGTGTTATTAGAATTACGAAGCTATGTAACGACTTATAATGACTTGTGATGTTTTCAGAAAACAGATGATTAAGACCATGCTGAGGAAAAGTCCACAACACAGGCCAACAGTGAGTTTTTAACCCCCTCTCTGAAGTAGTATTTGTGTCCTAAAAATGCTAATCCAGCATTTTTGCTTGTCGTAGGCTGCGGAGCTGTTAAGGCACCCACATTTGCATCCGTTCCTCCTTCGTTGTCACAATCCATCAGCCGTATTCCTTCCTGTGAAATCTCCCTCCCCCAACAAGACGAATGTGAAAGCAACGAAATCTTCGCCTAGCAGTTCCAGTCCTAGGATAGGCCACAAGGGGAGAGAGGCCAAACTGAAGCAGAGGGACCTTCTCCCTTTGTTTGATGAAAACACGTATAAGAAATATCCCGATTTGCTGGAGGGTATTGCATTTATGGATGACAGATTAGAGACCAAGCGAGTCGACCCCACCAGCTATTCCGGAAAGATTTCTCATGACAGTGAAGATTCTAAAAGTGGGGCACAAGCTGTGAGGCAACTGATTGCAACGTAGCTGATCACGAATCTTTGTCGCTTAAAGAGATTCCATTTCAAGTTAAAGAACAAGAGGAGCATTCTCCGAAGAAATTGGAAAAACTTGATGATGATGCTGATCATGACCCTGTATGCAGTAAAATGATTGCACCAGAAAACATGGGACTGATTACAGAAAGTGTGATTTCGAAAGTTGATACAGAACCAAGAAATTCTTCAAGTGAGGATGAAAAAGTGAAATTAGAGCCCCCAACCAGCTCAGGGAAAGTTGAGGATGAAGATATGCTGCTTAAAAATGGAGCATCATTGGATGATTTAGTATTACTTGCACCAGATATGGCTGTAGGTGATCAAAGTAAGGGTGAAGTTGAAGTCCCGGGGGTGCAGAGAGCCGATGCTTTAGAGTCGTTGCTTGAGGTATGCGCGAGGCTGCTCCAACAGGACAAACTTAGAGAGCTATCTGGCATGCTGAAACCATTCGGTGAAGACACCGTCTCTTCGAGAGAAACAGCAATCTGGCTTACAAAAAGCCTCATGGATATACATGACTTGGCCAGGGAATCCTGATTTCAGTATAGTATTGGATGTGATCAACAACCTTTGATTCTTGGAACTTATCTTATGAAAGTGTTGTTTGATTTTTTTTGTTTTTCCTTTTGTGTAGTTCATTTGCCAACAAGAATGATGTTTTTCTTAAATTGTGAGGATTTGAATTATTTGCAACATGTTAAACTTTTCTTGTGTGTCATTAAGATTAGGGATTTTGGAGATGCAAGATTTTTTTTACAATAAATTGGGGTATGATATTATCTGTCAACGAACATGCTAGTTGTTATAATTGTTTTACCTATAAAAACAGAAAATGCTATAATGGTATAGCATTGTTCAAGATTCTCTCATGAATAGAATAGTCCTTTGGTGAGCCAACTTCATCACTTTTCATTGAGAAAGATGCATGGACTGTGCTTCTTTTTCCTAACAAGTGGATTCCACATCAGACAACTCCAATCATCGGCTACAGCACTAATTGAAACTTGAAACTCGAGTCATCAATATTTCATAAAGAATTAGTTTTGTCTTCAACTAATTTAATTTGTTGAACAATAAATGATTATGTTTTTCTTTTTTCGTGGGTCACATTCTTCCTCCTCCTAATTGACTAATTGTTGATATGCCATGCTATATAGCTGTGTGTCCACTTTCATGATATAGTATTTCTAGTAATATAGATTCAAAAAAAGGGAAACTGAATTTGAAAAAAAAAATATATATAATTGGTATAAGTAACTCAAATAAGAGTTAAGAATGATACTAAATTTTTGAGTTAACGTAGTTTTTTTTCTCAATTCAAATTGAAAATTTTAAATCTCAAATTAATTGTTTCATAATTTTCAAATTTCACTGCATTTGCACCTTATAAATGAAACCCCATTACTATTTTCGGCCCATTTTAATTGACTCTCTTTAGGAGGAAATAATTTGTACTAAAAGAATTATGTTCCTTAGTCTCTTTCTCATTTTATCTAAAATAATAATTCTATTTATCTGTCATTTTGCAAATTAATATGAATACAAATTTAAAATTTTTCTTTTAATAATATCCTAATAAATTCTGCTAGGATAAATTTTGATTATATCTATGAATAAATAAGGGTATACGAGTTTTTTTGCAAATTAATATGAATACAAATTTACAATTTTGATTATACACACCATTTTTATAAGATAAAGTCTCATGTGCAACTGGTGCACGGATCTAAAAATGTGTGCAATTCGTCCCAACTCTATCCATGTATTCACAGAATATGTCTAATATACTCAATGAGTCAAATATTTATTTAAATGTGTCATTCAATTACATAAGTGTACGGTGCACTTGAGTGCACAAGAGGCGCACTCTTTTTATAATAATACTAATACAACGCCTATTGTCGACCGCCCTGAAAAGAAATAAAAATGAAGCCGTTGGAAGAAAAGGAGATTGGTAAATGGTTCTCCCTCCGCCCCATGAGGACTTAAACACTGAAAATAGCACGCAAATCAAGTAAAGTGGGTTTGAGTAGAATAAAATAAGAGTATTATGAGTGTATTAATATTATGTTTGTTTCTATTTTAAGAATGTTCAAGTAATATTGAGACGTTCAAATAAAATAAGCGTTGAAGCAGTAAGATGGAGCATTAGCTAGTAGGGTTCCAAAAAAAAAGTAAGAAAAAGCAAGCACGTGGCTTAGCTCCATTCCCCACAGAACGTGTCACCCACCCATACGACGCCGCTGTCGACATCTCACACATGTATTAACCGAACAATGTCTGTCACCAGCTGTCACTTTAGCTTTTTCACGCTCCCCCCCTATATAAATTCAAACAACCGTCTTCCTTCACATACAACAAAGGCAGCACAAACCCCCTCTCGATCTCTCTCTTCATACAATTCTCCTGCACTACTTTTTTTGTTCGCTGCGCAACAATGGCTCAAGTTAGCATCGGCAAGGCCTCCGCAGTGCTATCCTACGCACTCGTTGCGCTATCTGCATTCGCCGCCGTGGCCTCCGCTCAGGCTCCGGCGCCTTCTCCTGACGCCGGAGATGCCTTCTCTTTGCCGATATCCGGCGCGGTGGTCGGCGCCTCGCTTCTCTTCTCCGCCTTTGCTCTCTTGAGGCACTGAATTCAGTATTCCAACTATTATATTATTATTATTGGTGGTGGCATTGTGGTGTGGATTTTTATTTTATTTTTTATATGTAGCTAAATAGATTGTTATGCTCGGGTGCTATATTCTTTTGCATTTCTATCTATTTTTATGAGAATAATAAATTGAGGATTTTTATTATTATCTGGCCTAGTCTTCTTTCAATTTTGAGAAATTATTGATGAATGTTCATTTACGTCAAATATTGCTACTTGGTGCTACTATACACATTGTTGTTACTGGAATTCTTTAACAACTTCATAAGAATATTCCTCAATTATATATGTTCAATATGGATGAAACTAGTTTATAAATAATTAATTTGTATTATCTTTTTCATATTGAAAATGGATTTTTGTCTTTTTAAGGTTTTAATTAATTTACACATAAAAATCAGCCCAGCAATCTCAATCTACATCGTTTAAATTTACTTCCAACGGCTATATAATCAAACTATGGGGCGTTTCAAAGCCTAAATCTACGGAAGTATCCTACAAAGGTCTAACAAGGGATTAAATTTTTTGTAGTCCTGTAACTTTATATCGTTTTGAAATTGATCCCGATTGTTTTGACTTTTTGATTTTGGTCCTGTAAATTTCCTAAAATTTTGAAATTGGTTATTTTCACTTCTACTTCTGAAAGTTACAAAAGAGAACACCACATATGTAATTATTTTATTTTTCTTTAATTTCAAAGCGCCACTTAAACATTTTTAATCCTAATAATTTTAGTCGGGTTTTAGGTCGGGTTTAAAACAATTTGTATATTAAACGATAAAGCGAATCGAGTCGATTTACTGGATCTAAATTGACCCAAAAATAAAAAAAAATTAAATCAATAAATGCAGAAAACCATTTTCCCTTCCTAAAAAAATACGAAAAAAAATCGACACAAATGATTTGAATTAAAAAAGTTTAGGTGACATTTCGAAATTAAAGAAAAAAATAAAATAATTACATAGGTGGTAGTTACCTGTTTGGTGACCTGCTACAACAGGTTAAATGACTAATTTCAAATTTTTTATAACTTATAGGACCAAAATAAAAAAGTCAAAACAATCGGGACCAATTTCAAAACGAAGCAAAGTTACAGGACTACAAAAAATTTAATCCCGTCTAACAATTATTAAATGGCATGTTTTAAAAGATGTACTGCTACTATTAATTTCAGTAAATCGTATTATTAATCAGTATTTATTATTTTAATTGTATAATATTGTTATTATTTTCGTGAACATGATTAATAATGTACACCCAAGTGTTATTTTTATTAAACATATATCAATATAACAAAACGCATAATTCATTAGGCCCAAATTACACCTAAACTCCATAACACTAAAATTATATCCATGTTCACCTATTTCACAAAAAATGGTTTCAAACCCCTCATGTAACATTATGTTAATTTGTTGAAGAACTGCATCATTTTTTTAAATTGAAAAGAAATATAGTATGATATAATAAAAAATTCTTGAATTTATCAAAATACAAACATGAGAAGGTCATCATTTTCTAAAATTAGTCCGAGCGATGATATAATAAAAAAAAAAAAACTTGAATTTATCAAAATACGAACATGAGAAGATCATCATTTTCTAAAATTAGACCGGGCGATAATATAATAATTTTTTTTTTTTTTGAATTTATCAAAATACGAACATGAGAAGGTCATTATTTTCTAAAATTAGACACAAGGAAATCCAAATACAAGATACAAAGTAAATATATTAGTAAGTGATGAAAATGGTACATAAAATCCAACGGCCACAAGTTGGAATCTAATTCTGAAATTAAGCACCGGTAGAATGAATGACCCTACATATAACATGGGTGAGGTAGGGCAGCACATTGCTGGTGCCGACCACGTTTGTGAGCCAAGATTCACTGGTAATGAGGCCCACAATCTCAATCTGTGGTCTCCATGTTACTCTCTTTCCTTGTAAATTAATAGGCGCAGCCATTTTTGTTACATGAAAGAAATTAAAGGTGAGTAAGCTATTCAGTTTTAAATCCCCTGTTTTATATTATCAATCGGTATATGTTTATGTACAGTTGTATACCTTTTATCACTAAAAATCAAGAACATGCAAATGTTTTATTTCACCAATACTTGTCTATGCAACTACCAGAATCAAGAACATGCAAATGTAAAAAGGTCATAGAGCAAAAGCAACAACAATTAATATGCAAGCAGTTAAGTGACATGACTGCAGGATAGAATAAAGATGCAATTTTTAATAATAACAGTAGCATCAGTTATGAACGGATGAGCTCAAAGTGTAGACAATTTGTACAGAAACATGGTTATATTACTTCAAAAACCCAACCAGATAGTACAGTACAAAACCTTGTGTAAAAGACATAAAATAACATTTCATTATTAAACTATGATGATGATGACTAACCAAGGAAGGATAAATGACATTAAGCACAAAATGTGGCATAATTCATTGGTTAAGAGTTCAAAACTAAACCTCACACCTACTCTGCTTCGGCATCTTTGTGTTTCTTTTTCTTCTTCTTCTCGCTTTTACTTGCTTTATCATCATTTTCAGCAGAAACAGAGTTACCATTTTCTGCAGTGTCGTGCTTGTTCTTTTTCTTCTTCTTTTTCTCGGACTTTTCCTCTTCTGGTGAGGGAGGTTCATCAGTAACTTTATCCTTCTTTTTCTTCTTCTCCTTCGTTTTCTCACCATCAGGGGATGCAGCTACATCAACACCCTCTTTCTTCTCTTTCTTCTCCCCATCTGCATCTACATTTTCTTCCACCGGCTTAGCTTCATCAGCCTCTACCTTAGCTTTCTTAACAAGAGCCTCAGGTGTAGCACCACCATCGACTACATCTAATTTGCACTTATGCCCTTTCTCTCCATCATCTTCCCCATCCTTCTTCTTCTTCTTCTTCTTCTTTTTTCTCCTTAACCTCCAAAACAGAACCCTCTACATTCTCTGCTTTCAGTGGCTGTGGCTCAATAGCTACCGCAGCACTAGCCACGCAGAATCTCCTCTAGTGGGCAAAACCACATTCCTCGCCCACTCAGCAGGCGTATTCTCAGTCGGCTTCCCATGTTTATCCAACTTCCCCTCAGCAATAAGCTTCTTCTTCATCGATGCCCTAGGCCCCAACCCCCATTTCCTAGGATACGTATCCCTATCCATCCCCACCCTCTTAATCTTAGCAACCGTTCCATGATCACAAGTAGCCATCACTGCAGTAGTCATCTCTGCAATACCCAATGCAATCGCCTCCCCCTTTGTCGTCATCAACACAATCTCCTCCCCAACTTCGATATCATTTTCAAACCTCAACAACCCCGGGATCATCAACTTCGCCCCCGTAACTAGGGGTGAGCAGAATACGGTAAAAACCGAAAAACCGAACCGAACCGAACCGAAATATAAATTCGGTTCGGTTAAATCGGTGTTCGGTTCGGGATTGGTTTTCAATTTTAAAAATATCGGTGTTTGGGTTTGGTTCGTTTTTTTAAAAAAAACCGAACCGAACCGATTCTTTTAATATATATATACCTCCCAAGTCTCCCACCTAACCCTAAAGTCCTAAACCTAATCAGATTTCATTCAAAGCATCCAACAATCGGAATCTCTTGGTCCCGACTCGATCATACAAAGCCAATAGAAGTCCGACCACCACCCCCCATAGGTTATCAAACGGGCTCCCCCCGAACCCCCATGGCCCGGAATCCCTCCATCCTGCTCTGGCGGTCGATTCTTGGTAATCGATTCTTGGTATCCCCTTTTGTTTTTTTTTTGTTATGTTAGACTGTTAGTAGTAATAATGATGTATGATCTCTGTTTGTTAATTTATTTAATTTGCAATTGTTATTGGTTGATTTGGACCTAAGTGGACTGATCGAAGCATTTTTGAATGCTGTGGAAGAAAGCAAGGAAGGATAGTAATTGAGTTTTTTGATTTTGAAGTAGTGGTGAGTGTTGAGGATCTAGAAGCTTGATTTTCGGGAGATTTAGTTTTGATATATGTGCTTTTAGCTTATAATGGTGCATAATTGGAGAATCGATGTGGCATTTGCTTAGTTTGGTTGTGGAGCTCGGAATTAGCTTTGTTAGGGAGAGAATTCAATGGTGATTGGTGAGCAATGGAGTTATGTAGCTGAAAGTGTGATTTTATTGGATGGATCGGTGATTTCTGTCTTGAATGCTTTATTTGAATGTAATTGACTACATATGTTCTATTGTTATTCACCCAATTTATGTCTAGATGAACTTGAGTTTTAGAGAGGAAGAAGCACTAGGACCTTTGCATCCCAGATTCACTTTTGCTATATGGATAAACTTTTTAAATGTTAATGCGATGGCAGCTAGCGTCTTGAATGTTTGACAAATACATTTGTTTTTGAAGACTCGATTGTGATGAGATTTTTCTTATGAAATCTTGAGGCTAGTTTATGAAAGCGGTCGAAGTGAAAAAATCTTGTCGACTATCTTTATTTTTTGCCTTTGTGGAAGTTGCTGCCAAAACCTTTTATTTTTAGTTCTTTTTACGAAAAGCGGTGTACATTTACATGTCAATGCAAAAAATTTATCCAATGTTTGAAGAATAAAACAAGTTTGTTGCCCATACACTAGTTTCAAGATATGAAGCTTGGTAAATGTTTTCATACCTTCTTCGCACATTATTTTTTAGGGTGGAGAGGGACTGCTTTGTGTGAATTACTGTTAGTTTTTCTAGACTCTACGGGCGTGTAACCGTGTAAGGTGCAAGATGTAGTATATGTAATAAATCTATTGAATCAAAGCACACAGTGAAACTTTATCAAGATTTCAATCACAAAGTACACACATCAAATGCATTTGATGCATGAAAATATATCATTTTCATTTTTAAATGTTGAACAAATGTTGCATACTCTAAATTTTGTTTCATGTATGTAGATGTCAAGCTCGAATACACTAACTTCAAGAAGGAGGTGTGGGCGACAATGCGATTGAAGAAGAAGAAAATGAACAATTGGAAGAAGAAGAATCACGAATTCCTTTACGAAAAATCCAAAGGAATTCTCAAATCTTTGGATAATAAAGTGAAAGAAAACCGATGAAACCAAGGTCAAAGGTGTGTAACTTCAAGAAAAAAAGAAGAACGAGAAGGTGTTGAGGATACGGTAATATGCATCCTTTGTAGAAGTTGAACTTGATGTGATCCTAAAAAAATGGTTTCATCACTAAATGGCCACTATAGAAAATGCATGGAAAACCCACTTAATCAAGAATTGAAACAAAGATTATTGAATTTGGAGCCCGATCTTGATGGTAGTTGTCAAAACTCTTGTTAGTACTTGGAAATTTGATCGAGGATGAGATTAGGCAACAACTTTGCATGCATGATAATTGTTGATGAACTACCATTTAAGTGTGTGGAGGGTGAAGGGGTTTAGGGATTTTGTGAATAGAGCATGTCCCAGGTTTCAAATTCCTTCTAGATGGACGGTGGCAAGGATTGTTATCAATTGTATCTTAATGAAAGGTCAAAATTGAAGTCTTTTATGAAGATAAAGCGTGAAAGAGTGTGTATTACTTCGATACTTGGACTTCTTTTTACAAAGAATTAACTACATGTGCATTCTTCGCTCATTTCATTGATAATAGGTGGAATTTACATAAGAAGATAATCAATTTTGTACCAGTTTCTAGTCATAGAGGTGACTACCTTGGTAAAGCACTTGAAAATTGTCTTCTTGATTGGGGATTGAAAAAATGTGTTCACTATAATAGTAGATAATGCAAGTTCTAATGATGGGGCTATAAAGCATATGAAAAAAGAAAATTTTGAATTGGGGAACTAGTGTTGGGAGTTGTAAATACTTGCATATGAGATGTATTGCACATGTAGTTAATTTGGTAGTACAAGATGGCTTAAAAGATATTGATGACGTGTGAGGATCGCTGGTTAGGTACATTAGGAATTCCCTCTTTAGAATAACAAGATTTAAAGAGTGTGTGGATTTGGAAGGAATAGAAAGTAAAAATTCATTGTGTTTAGATGTTTCTAGGTGGAATTCAACCTACACCATGCTTAGTCTGGTGAAAAGTTTGAAAGGGCATTTGAGAAGTATGATGAAATAGATACAAGTTATAGGACTGATTTGGGTGAGGAAAAAGTTTGATTGGACTTGTATAAGTATCTTGATTTATTGAAGCATTTTCATAAGTTATTTGTCGCGTTCGGGTTCATTTTATGTCACATCTAACACATTTTAAGTGAGATTAGCGATTTGTCTTTTCCCGATTTTGAATGATTGGAAGGGCGGATAGGGATACTAAAAATTTGGGTGAGTCTATGAAAAGAAATTTGATAAAATCTTTGGAGAATCGGAAAAAATGAATAAAATCATTTTTTGGGCTAATGTTTTTGATCCACGTGATAAATTAGGCTATTTGGAGTATTCCGAAATGTATGGGGGGAAAAGGTGGCACCATCTTTCAATCTGTGAGGAATGAGCTTTTTGAGGTGTTTAGGGAGTATGAGAATAAGTATCAACCTGAGTGAAGTGAATGATAGTGGCAACAAGTCACGTCACAGTGGTGTGTCCCATTGTGAAATAGATGGTGATGATGAGTCGTTGTTCAAAGCTAGATATAAGAAACGAAGAATGGAGAGTGGGATAGATGGAAGCAAGCAAAAACTTCGAAGTCTACTTGAGTGAAAGCTATGTTAGAGGGAAATTGGATGTGTTAAAGTGGTGGAGTGTGAACTCGAGCGATTTCATTCTTTCAAGAATGGCTCGTGATATTTTAGCCGATTCAATTTCAACCGTTATTGAGGTCTGCATTTATGGTGGTAGGGTGTTAGATGTATTTAGGAGTTCTTTAACTCACGGTCAAGCTTTTGGTGTGTGGGCAAGATTGGGAAATTCACGAAGTTCTATATGTGTCGAAGAACAACTTGAGGAACTTGAGAATTTTGAGAATGGTAATTAAGCTTATGTGACTAATTTATCTTTTCTTGATGTTTTAATTTTCTTGATTATTTTATTTAGTAATGATTATTTTCTATTTTTTTTTCAGATTTGCCAAATGTTGGAACCGGAAGGAATTTGGAAAGCAACATCAAACACCAACACGTAGATTTTGGAGAGAAGGCGGTCAGTATCATCACGTGCTTTTGTTTTTAGACTTACATTTGCATTGTTATGGATTGTGATTCAGTCTTGCATTGTTATTTGGGTTATATTTTGTAGCTTTTGGACATATTTGCAGCTTTTTGGGTTATATTTTGTATTGTTATGGAGTATGGAATGCAGATAGCAGACTTGATTTATGTATTGTTCGGGATCTTTGGAATAGTGGAATGTATTTGGACTTGATTTATGTATTTGAAATTTTTAAATTTTGGTTTTTTTTCGGTTTTTAAACGAAACCGAAAAAAAAATTGGTTCGGTTTTAATCGGTTTTAGGCTTAAGTGGTTCGGTTTCGGTGTATTATGGTGTGAAATTCGGTTAATTCGGTTCGGTTAATTCGGTTCGGTTCGGTTCGGTTTTTACCGAATGCTCACCCCTACCCGTAACAAATAGCATTCACTGCTGAATCCTTCACAACAAGCCTCTTATAACTAGTCAAAACAACCTCCAATGGCATAATCACCCTCCTTAGATAACTCTCATCTCTATAATTATCATAAACCCACTGCCCATCCATCACATCATGCATAGTAACCATATTATCTTTCTCACCCAAAATCCCAGACCGCACCCTCCTCAATTCCTGCATATGCCCTCCCACACCTAACAAAAGTCCTAAATGCACACACAAAGTCCTAACATACGTACCCGCCTCACAAGAAATTCAAAAAACAACTAAATGCTTTTCAGCATCAAACTCAAGCAGCTTACTTTCATAAATAGTTCTAATCCTAAGCTGCCTTTTCACAGCAGAAATCAAAGGTGGCCGTTGAAACACGGCACCTGTTAAAGTTTCAAGGGCCCTAGCAACTTTAGCAAAGTCACCCACTTTAGAATGCAACCTAGCAACACAAACGTACTCTTTACCTGCACCCTGCTGCGATTTCACCAAACGCGTGGAGCGGTCAATGCACACGGTCAAGTTACCCGTGACCTTTGGGTCGAGAGTACCCGAATGCCCTGTTTTCTCCACTCGCAGAATGCGCTTAATCCATGCCACAACTTCATGTGATGAAGGGTTTGCAGGTTTGTCGAGATTCATAATCCCGTATTTGATGTATTCCGCCAGCGGCCGTTTCAGGGGAGAGTAACCGGCGGGAATAGGGGTGTAGTGCCCGGTTCGAACATTCAATTTGTCGTAATTTTTTAGAAGAATTGGCCATTGAGAGGTATCAACAGGTGGGGTATAACTCTGAGGCTTTATCTGGAAATCGACGGCGTCGATTTTAGTGTTTTCTTCGGGTTTGCTTTTCTCCTTCTTCGATTTTCCGGAGTGCTGGAGCTTAACGTCGGTCATTTTGGCGACCAACAGTTGCTAGGGTTAAAAAATTCAGCAGAAAATTTGAGAAATTGGGTTTTATTTGGAGGCGGGGAGATTGATTATGGAAAAGCTTGGGTTTAGGGTTTTGATGCTGGTGGCGGAAAACCATTTTTTGAATTAAGGTGCATACGTGGACATGTGCAATGGGCGTTCACCTTATCGGAAGCCCATTAATGGAGTGTTAAATTTAATATTGGGCCTATGGAAAAATTTCGGCCCATTTAATTAATTAAAAAGAGGAGGTTGGATTAAGTTAATTAATACTCTTTCTTTCTCTTGTGAAGATTCTATTTTTCACTGTCAAATTTCTATTGACAAATAGTTCTCTTTTCTCTACCGTCTCGAACTGGAAGCGCTACTATTTGGAGACGCCAGCGAGGTTGATAGAATTCAAGAAGAGAACAAAGAAAATGCAAGAAAAAGGAGTCTTGTTGCTGAACTCTTTGAAATCCTTCAAGAAACCCCATTGATGATAGTCTGAGTTCCTGGTGTATGGGCGACGACTAATTTGTCAGGTAATAGAAAATATTGAAACCCATATTCGAAACTCTGATGTCTTTTGTGCCTCCTTGATTCGACTCTTATATTTTCAAACTGGTTGATCTTATTTCATTCTCAATCTGATGTTCTTTTAATCGTTGCTGGAAGAGGGAAAATATATTGCTAAAAGAAAATCTTGCAGCCCATTGTACTAATTGGAGTTTGCCTATTTTCTTGATTTTGGATAACTTGTTTCAAAAGGCCATTGCGTTTCCGGCCGTGGGAATGTTGTTTAATGCTCTTTTTGGTGTTTATTAGTTGAGCAGGAAAAAAGAAGAAAATAAGTATGAGCCAACAACCATCAGTGGTTTTGGCTACTGCAAGCTATGATCACACCATTCGGTTCTGGGAGGCGAAAAGTGGACGCTGCTATCGGACTATCCAGTACCCAGAATCTGTATGCCTCAGAAGTTCTCAGCTTTATTGTTGTGTGGATTTGAATATTTGAATGTGTGTATTGAAGCTTGTAATTTTGTAAAATCTTGAGTCAAAGCCTTTTATTCCAAAAGGGGATAAAAAGAATGAAAGTGAATGTATGTGTAGGTAGGGAATGTTCACTGGCTTCTGTTAAAGTTATGTGTTATACCTGAACCCCAAGTAGCCTTTCAAGCACAAAGCTGTTTGCATTGCAGTTCCATCTTTTACAGAAACGGAAAACACATCTCTCTATTGCTACACATTAAACCTTATTAGAAAACATGTATTCATAATTGGCATTTGAGGCCTATAATTGAAAAGGGTATACAGTAAAAAATTGTGTATTTATTCCATATGGATTTCACATCAAAACTTTAGGGGGAGTGGCAAGATGGCAGAAGTCACATTGCTTTCTGCTACAGTGCCACTTCAGAGTTCTCTGATTTATATGCATTTTATAATGTTCTCACAAAGGAAGGAGAAGTATAAAGATTTGTTGTAGAATGATGGATCCTTTTTCTTCTGGCAGCAAGTAAACAGGCTCGAGATAACCCCTGATAAGCGCTTCCTTGCTGCAGCTGGAAATCCTCATATTCGACTGTTCGATGTCAATTCAAACAGCGCTCAGCCAGTAATATTTCTAGCGTTTAAAAATATTCGTGTTCATATCTTTATTGTCTCTCCTCTAAGAATGAATAAACTCTTAATAGTTTTTTTTCAGCATAATTAGCTATGTCTATTGTTTTATGTCAGGTGATGAGCTATGATTCGCACACTAATAATGTAATGGCTGTCGGATTCCAATGCGATGGGAATTGGATGTATTCAGGATCTGAAGATGGCACTGTAAAAATTTGGGATTTGAGGTACGTATAGTTTACAACACTGAGAATCTCTCCTTCAGTTTTTCTCTGGGTAACATTTAATGCTGATTTCAATGTACTTCACGTTTTGAATGGCATAGGGCACCGGGTTGCCAGAGGGAATATGAAAGTAGGGCAGCAGTTAATACTGTTGTTTTGCACCCAAATCAGGTCAGATGAGTTCTAATTCCTTTTCGTCATAGTTTCCTGAACAAGTTGCAAATTTGAATTAACCCTAAAAGGTTTATGCAAAGGATCTAAATCCCCTTACATGATAATTATCTTTTTATGGTGGCGATTTACAGACTGAACTGATATCAGGCGACCAAAACGGTAATATCCGTGTGTGGGATCTGACAGCAAATTCTTGCAGTTGTGAGTTGGTAAGAAGCTAGCTCTTCTCGCCTGTTATGTTGACCGCTTTCAGATCTCTTTTTCATAATGCGTGATTGCTACCTGGTTAATTGTAAGCTGTTGCAGTGTCTGATTTACAGTTTATGCATTCTTGAGGTTTAGACACCAAATCACTCAGTATAAAGAACGTGAATTAGTGAGATCATTCATATTATATTTAGTCATGTAGTTGTGTGTGTTTGTATGTATGTACATTCCACATTTAAATTATATAACTAGTCTTCAAACCAGGTCCCAGAAGTGGATACAGCAGTACGGTCGTTGACTGTAATGTGGGACGGAAGCTTGGTGGTTGCAGCAAATAATCGTGGGACATGCTATGTATGGCGTTTGTTGCGAGGGACCCAGGTCAGAACATACATGAATTAGTTTGCCTTTTCGTTTGTAGGATTGATAGTTTGTAGTAATAAATTCATTATGCTATGCAGACTATGACAAACTTTGAGCCCCTTCATAAACTACAAGCTCATGATGGATATATACTTAAATGTCTGCTTTCTCCAGAGTTATGCGAACCTAACCGGTTAGGATCAATCTTATTTCCTAAATTTGGTTTTTTATTTTCATTTTGTTGCAAGCATTGTGTTTGTATTGAGGAGATTTTGATTTTATGTTGAAAATTGATCCTTTCCAGGTACCTAGCCACTGCATCATCTGACCATACTGTCAAAATATGGAATGTGGATGGTTTTACTTTAGAAAAAACACTAGTAGGTCCGTATTTGACCCTTTCAAGCAGGCATTATTGGAATTTGCTTTCTCTGAATCATGCATATATATCATCATCAACATCAAGCTCTGACATATATTTATAAATGTGTCATTTTAGGTCATCAGCGCTGGGTTTGGGACTGTGTGTTCTCTGTTGATGGTGCTTTTCTGATCACAGGTATGGTATTTTATAAGTATCTTAATGTGTGTTTGGAAAACAACTTTCAGAATCACCTTTTTTTCAAAAACTGTAAGGAGTAGCTTTTGTAAAAAGTTGATTCTGGTCCTTTTGTTGAGTTTGTGAATACCACCTTAGTTATCTAGAGTCTTGTTTTTGCCAGTGGCATGGGACTACTTATTCATAGGCAAAATATTGAACAATAACTCAATAAGACTATCAATGCTTTACGGATTAGTGTGTTTGGTAAATAAATATGAACATGATAGAAAATGTGGGTAGCAAAATTGGAAATGTTGAGACGGATGTGTAGATACACCAAATTTGGTAGAATGAGACAATTGAGTATCGAATGTAGTAGACAAAAAAGGTGGGGTTAGTCCTAATATATGAGAAATTTGAGAAACACGCTATGGGAACCTTTAGATGCCTTGACAGATAAAGAGTATACAAATGTACATCTGATTTATTTAAATATTAATGAAAGCATGTCTCATTAACCGAAAACAATGGCGAGATATGATCATTATAAACGACCCACTAAGAAAAAGACTCTGTTTTGTTTGTTGTTTCATTGAGTTACGCTATGACTAATTTCACTCCGAAACAATATCAAAAGGCTAGTTTTATGTTGCACCCAACGACATTAATGAAACGTTCTGAGCCTGATTTCTAATTTGAATTGCAGCATCTTCGGATTCAACTGCAAGATTATGGTCGATGGGGACCGGTGAGGAAATCAAAGTGTACAGAGGCCATCAAAAGGCAACCGTCTGTTGTGCTCTTCATGATGGCACCGAACCTTCATGCTAATCATTCTGCTTCAGGCTCTTTTAAGCATTTTCCTTGACTAAATGTTTGCATAACTCACTGGTTCAGGTTTCTTTTGATTTAAAAGAAGTGAATAATATTCTACTCTTTTGGGAGGACAAGGTTAAGTGTCTCATCGGTCATCATATACTCTTATTTTATGTATTTACCCTTCATGGAATGATCTTATGATGTTGTTTTAAGGATAGTTATTTAGAGTTTTGAATACTAGCAAGAGTTGGTTTCTTTTGTGCTGTAAATATAAAACAGTGCCTGGAGAAGTGAATGTAATTGTTTTATTACTGTGGAATATTATAATTTTATATTAAATAGAACAATATTATATAACATTCAATTTGGGAGAGGAGGAGGATGGGGTTGAGAACCTGAGTGGTACTATAATTATTTAGAGTAAATGTATCTTAAAATATGAGATATAAGAATTTATTCCAAAAGCTGCACCACAAACGATGGTTACAAAATTAAACAAAAACAGCAAGTTTTTATTGTTTACCAAAGTTGAGATCGGTATAAGCCGTCATACTGGTTTATGGTTTTTTTCTGGATTGTTTCTGTCTAATATCTAACGAAAGAAGAATTAAGAGCAATAAAAAGTTTTTTTCCCAACAACAATACATTCATCCAAGCCCAGTAGAAATCAAAACTTCATTCGACTAACATAATTGCTTTTCACATAGGTTGGTTATTGCAGTCATGGAAAGGCATAAACTGCACATTCCACCCACTCAAAGGCCAAAGAATTACTACAGTTGCAGCAATTTTTTAACAAGTCGATTCCCTGGCATCTGAGTCATAGCAACTTCTCAATAGAGATATTAAATTAGGGGAAAAAACATTGCTCATGTATAACAAAAAGGAATATACTTCCACTTCATAGCAAAACTGTAATGCCAAGTCGCCAATTGCTGAATACGATCACCTCCGAACAGGTGGCACAGCACCCCTACCAGGTGGGGCTCCACGACCAGCAGCCTGAGCCTGTCATCGGAGATATTAAAAATAGGGAATTCACCACCAAAGTGACATTTACAGAGAGAGAATTTCTTATGTGGGTTCTATATTTATCATTCCCTACCAGCACAGCACAACGATGGCACCATCATCAACAGGAACAAGTTTGACATTCAGTGGATTCAAAATAGACTCGATGCTAAGGGACCATTATAAACAGAAACAAATTTGACATCCAAATGGAGACTCAATGCTAATGGACCTTTCGTTACTGACTTATCATGCTGATTAACACGTGGGCAAATATACATGCAATTGAACCATGCAAATAGAATTTTTTTGCACTAACATCAAATGCTGATTTCACATTAGATGTCATTAACTAAAACAGGGGAAAGAGCTTACTCTGGCTCGCATTGCAACAGCACGTCCACGTCCTACTCCAAGTGATGAACCCTTGCCCTGCACAATTGAACGATCAATGAAATCAAGAGCAGTAAAGCCAAAAAGAAGAAATGAACTTAGGTGCAACAATTTGGTACCTTAATTCTAGATTCCAAACGCTTAAACATGGGAGCATTCTTAAGCATGTCCGGGATTACCATGAACCTGGTAAAATCCAGTATTAATAACATTCTAACTAAATTGTTGCGAAGATACAACTCATAATAGGATAATGAGTACACACCTGACTTTGCTGCCTCTAATGAAAACATGCTCAAGTAGAGACACCTTCCCATCCTGAAATATAGTTGATTAATATAAAAATTGCAAAGTACAATGAAATAACTTGGTCATTACCATTAAAGAAGAAACACGGATATTCAAGTAGGACACTCTGTTCTTGTCCATCACCACACTCGGTCACGTAGACAAGGATCTACATAAATTGATATTGCTATCACTTGACTTGCATTTAGCCATAACCAAATCGAGAATACTAACTCCTATCTACATCACTGGATGTAGCAAAGAATCACTAATTCACCCTTCAGTCCAACAACTACTCGTATAATTATTCTAAGATCACGCAGCATTGAAAGAGAGATCAACAAAAGAATGATTAGCCACTTTAAATTTTCTTCCTCAGTCTTCAAATGTTTAACAAAGAAGATGTAACATCCCAACAACAACAAACACACAACACTCAACCCTAAATTACATAATTGCTAACATACAGTTCTTTCCTGGAGTTTAATATATAAATCAGGGTTCAACGAGCACATCACCACCACAATAGTGAAAACTAAAACTTAAATTTTAAAATAAATAAAACGAACGAATTCTTCAACCACATTACAGAATTCCAGAAACAAGAAAAAATAATTTAAGATTTAATATAACTTAGCAGCGCCCAAGCAACAAAATCCAGCACACACTAACACACACAACAATCAACCCTTCACTAAATAATTGCCACGATACTGTTCATTACCGGGGTTTAATATCTACTAGGGTTTAACAAGTTTATCACAACCACAATCGTTATAAATAGACATTCTATAAAACCCTTTAAACAGCATTACAGCATTCCATAAACAAGAAAACAGGACTGTAGAATTAATATACCTTAGCTGTATAAGTGATATTCTCCAACTGGCAATTCCAGTTATCCTCGCACTCGATCATGCTTCCACGGTAGAGCTCGCCGCTCTTCAGCTCCACCGTAACTATGTGGCCCGACGCCTCGTGCAGCAGCTTCACCGGAATCCCTAAGCTCCGACTCATAATTTACTCTTTCACACAAGAAATTAAAAATTTCCTTCACACTATATTTCAACAATGTAGAGAAAGCCCCTAATAACTCGACGATTCCCCAAGAAACTAGAGATATTGACACGGTTTCGACTGTTGTCACACACAAACACTCGAATTAGGGCAACGGACTTTTAAAAGTCGGAACCGAGGGAGTATCCGACTATACGTCCTATACAAGCATATTAATATATATATATATATATATATATATTTTTTTTTTTTATTTTTTTTCAGGAGCATATTTATATTATACTCCCTCCATTTTTTAATAGATGTCATTTTAGGGTTTTTAAGATAAATTAAGGACATATTTTTTTTTTCAAAATTAAACTTAATTATTTAAATATTCTTAACAATAATTATTATTGGCTAAAAAATTATACACTCAATATTTTTATAGGAAATCTGAAATTTGAAATTACCATAATAAGGGCAAATATGAGATAAATGGGAAAAATTTCAGAACAACATCTATTTTAAAAATATTTTAAAAAACTAAAACGACATTTAATTAAAAATGGAGAGAGTATTCAATAGAAATTCTCCTATAGGCTTTAAAGTATTTTCGATGTCTTCAAAAGAAAAAAAAAGTGGCAAGTTTGCAACTATAAATACCTAAATTATCATTATGATTGCTTATAATTTACAATTTAAATCATTTGGCCCCTTTACATAAATACCTAAATTGTCATCTATATGATCGCTTATTTGTATGTATTCTTCTTTTACACTTTTATGTTCAAAAAGAGTTATATTTGTATTACGATTTATTAAAAAAAAAAAGTAGTAATTCCGTAAAAGTTGAAAGAAGCAAACGATTCAGTTTGATATTCGAGAAGTTAATTTATGCACAAAACTCTATCCCGCTTCTCTTTTTTCTCCTTTATATAGCTCAAGTATTAAACTTCATCCAACTAATCCTCAGATCAATTTAAGCAGGGGTAAAAGTTTCAGAGCATGATGCGGGAGAAGTCGAGAATAACAAAACCATATCTCCCATTGAATACAAAATTTCTGTAGCAGTATCTAATCTTGCTACTTCAAAGCAATTTACCACAACAAGGTATCCAAAGCTAAACGTAAAACAGAATCCGCGATCGAATGTTTCTTTGCCTAAATCATAACAGCATCAATGAATTGTTAAGCGTACACTCAATTCTCCATTAAAAAAAAAAAATCAAGCACAAGCATGTTAAACTGTTACAAAATTACAGATCTAGACAGAAGAAGCAACTCTCGCCCGATAAAGGCATGGGAAGAGGTTAACAGTACCAATGCCAATGATTTCTATTATCCAATAAGCATAGTTTCCCTTTACTGCTGTTTGTCGTCACTAATCGTTGAGGTCTCCCCACTCTTAGGCTTTGTTGGTGCAACTTTGGCTGGGGTTGACAGGTCTGCTTTAGAGAACTGAATCAAGAATTGCATAAGAATTGTGACCATTGCTAAACCCATTGCTGAAAAAGTGATGCCTTTCCATGAAGAGAAAAGCGATGATCTCTGGAGAACTTTAAAAGCCGCGAAGATGAGCAAAATTGCCCAAGAAATGACAACCTGTTATTTCAAGAAGACAGTATATATTCGCTCAATACTAAATAGCGGGATATAATCTAATATAAAAGTTGCACAAGCAATTACCACAAGGGACCTCACAGGACGCCTAGTGTCTTGCAGTCTTTCATCGAAAGAACCCTGAGCTATATGTTTGTCCAATAACTTATCCTGTTTAGACAATCAAGTCAGTTGATTTCTTGCAACCAATAAGTACATGATATGTTAATGGATTTTTCAGATTAAAACGAAGAAATTCAGGAAAACGGGAAAATGTCAACAGTGAATCAGTAAAAGTGATATGCCTTGGCTACAAAGATATCTCTGCACCATTGAGCAACTGAATCATCTGATTCAGGCAACTCCTTCATCACATGCCGTTTGAGGTGCACATGAACCTAAAGAACATTATATTGACATTAAAAACTTAAAATCAGATAAAGAGTCTCAGAATAATGATCAGATATTTAATACATTTCTGTCTAGGGAGTCAAAACTACTTGAAAAAATTTAGTCAATTAAACTTTTGTAAGAGCATAATCCATATTCTGTAGTTACTCACAAAAGTTCTGAGTAACAAGACTGTGCAGGCTTACCACAGATGACTGTCCTCTCAAAAGTCTGAGCATAGTTGGTTGGGGAGACGTATTTGGAATAGCAACAGTTACATCATATATAGCTGGAACAAATGGGCGCATGTGATTTACTGCTGTTACGAAACCCTGAAAGGCAGCCAAAGGAGAACAATGAGTAAACACACAGCAGCAATACATGCAGATAATGTGAATATTTGTGCAACTTCATGTAGTGCATTAAGTAGCCTTTGGACTAAAAAGACAACATATTTCCTGTAGAAGAATATCAAGTGCTCAATTTATAATAATAAGTGAGAGCAACTGAAAACAACCCAGTGAGGGGGATGCAAAGGAATAAGTAACAAGGCCTATTGATGTTCTTGGATTTGTTAAACACATTTGAATTGTTTACATTTTTCAAATGCTGAATGCTGAATGTTTTAAAGTTCAGACATCATCTAATGGTACTTTTGATATTCAAAGTGCTCTTGAAAGGGAAATCCTCTATTGCATGTTGACCTCAACTTAATGCCAGCGTCTTCCACTCTATCTGTATAATGGTTCACCATACCATAGATCGCCTTCACATCATTCCTTTTGCACAACCCTTTTTTCTCCCCTACAACAATTGGTCCCTCTTACTCGTCTTATATAAAGTTCTGCCACTTCCCTTCCCCAGCCCCATTAGCACATCTTTTTTCTATTCCTGTTTTTGCTCACTTCTATTCCTTCTCTTCCTTTGTCGTCATCAACCTTCATTCATCCCAATATGACCCCTTGACTCTGCTTTCTTGTTGCATCACACCTAAGGCCACCGCTGCCTTCTTATATCTTTATCTTTCTTCTTGTTTCCAGAAAGGGAAAGCATGTTACAAGTCAATAATACAAAGTGTAACCAAATGGGCCTAGTTTTACCATAAAAGACATTGTAACAATAGCAACTACTCTGTTTCATCAACAAACAAACAGCATAAGTTTTTAAACATGAAAAGCTTCTAATTCAGGACAAGCTTGATACATAAAACACATCGGCTGAGTCATCATAGTTAAATATGAATGTAGGAAAGTGCATGCATGTAAGTTTTGACAGTGAAAAACTACAGAAACTTGACATAAGAATAAGATAAGCATCATGCAACAGCAATAAAATAATACAGCTTAGAAGCAGGACAGTTTGGAACCTTAGTTCGAGGAATCAAGACATTTCTTGGAACTGGTAGCCCTGCTGAGGATGCATATTCTTGAGCAGCTAAAAGTTTTGCCTGGGTGAAACGAGTTCCCTCAACAAAAAGTGCCAGCCAAAATGGACGGGGGAAATCCCTTAGTTGTTGAAGTCCTGTCTGCAATAGATTCTCAATCAGCTAGGCCTTCCAAGCAAGGAAAACAGAAGAAAAAAAAAATATGCATACACATGCAAAAAAATATAGAATGAGTGGTCTCAACTAAATTCTAAATCTACATTTGACGATACCTTTAACGTGTTTTCATCCTTCGCCCAGCTTCTTTCAAGAAAGAGATATTCAGAGAACCACATGGACCACCCTATCACCTGCACGCCAAACAGTAAACTGTATTTTGAGTATATTGTTGTGCACCCCAAGGAAAATGCAAGAAAAAGGTGAGGAGCAAAATAGATGAACAAGAAATAAATTATCCTAACACAACTGGCCAGACCTGTTAAGTGTATTCCAAAACCAAAGAGAAAGAGATAGACATAGTTTTAGTACAAACTGCAGTCTTGAAAGTATCAAATGCTTAAATGTCCACCCTTACAATGCAGTGTTAAGAAGACGGAGACCAACAAAGTGAAGCTTTATCATCAAAACATAAGCATTAGGTACTTACAGGAAGGAACTTGGATGATTTCTTCATAACGGCTAATGTGCTACCAAGGCATCCAGACCGCTGTCATTAAAATATTCAACAGTCAATGAGTGTAAGCTTCCTAATAAAGAATGATAAAAAAGAACCAGCTAGATCAAGCATGAGTTTATTCTTCAACTATGGATTTCTTTTTCATGCGAATATGATGACTATAAAAAAGCCAATTCATAATGGCTGATAGGTGAAGGCAATAAATATTCCAATAATTATTACATCAAAACTTATATTCCAGAGACAAAGTTGGTGGGAACTGGGATAGGTGAAAGTATGCATTATTGGCATAACCTCATCAATAGATGAAACTCTTATTCTCTGTCAAGTTGGAATAGCTAGAAATCAAGACGATATCATCTTCCAAGGATCCTCTTGGCCACGTAAATCCAAAATTTAATTAAAATCATTGATATCAGATAAAAGATATAACATATATTTGTTATATGTAGATATCCATAAGCACACTTTCAAAATAAATTTGTCTAAAAATTATGCATCATATATTAGTATATAATACATAACATATTCATGAAATGCAAAGAGTCAAAAACACAGTTTCCATAACAAATACAAAAACCATAGAATGGTCATGAAGCAGCGAGCGGATGACAAACCTGAGACAAAACCCATCCAACGAGCCAATCAATATCACTTCTGTGGTTACATATAACAAGTGCATGTTCTTTACCTGGAAATTACCAGTACACCAAAATATGAGCGACTCAAGAAAGATCAAGAATTTCAAACAAAAGAGGTAAACTGGACTTACCCAGCAATCTAAAGGTTTCAGAATCTGTATACAATTCAATCTGCAACCAATCCAGAGTGCAAGATGAGGCAGATGGATGATTCAAAAGAAATGAAGAGCTTAAACAATGTATGGAGCTTTTATAGTAGCAACTCATGCAATATTACATCATCTTTCACCTTCCAATGGAAGATCAGTACAAAATGGCTGTAAGTCATTAAGATGTGTCTTCAATAGCAAGCTAAGAAAGATACAGCTCAGAATTTGACTATTTGAGGTTCACATTCTGTAATAAGGAGAATCTAAAGGGGGATAAAACACTAGTCTGGCTAAGAGCCAAATGTATCTCATCTGAAGGGAAGAAATCTGGGTATGATTATTGCAAAGATACTTTTATTAGAAGATTCTGAACGCGTACTGAGATGGCTTCTCAACATGGAATGTTAATTTGAAATACTAAAACTTTCAGGCACTCTAACAACTTAAGGATCTAGACTCTAGAGTGCTCGATCTATTGTTATATGTAACAAACCATATTATTTGTGGTATTCGTCCCAGCCTCCGAATTCAATTCAGCCCTCTATGGGTTTTGCATCAAGTTTTCACCCATTGATACAATCTTCAATTTAAAATAAGCCTTTGAACTTCTAACTGTATTAAGGAGAAATACTATACTAGCAATTGAACACCCTAACATCGCACCTCAATGGCATTTATACAGCTGTAATAATTTCCAAGTTATCGCAAAAGATATGCATAGCAATCAGTCTATGATGAACTATAGTGCATTTAATCAGCAAGAATGATTATTACAGGATGGTGATAGAACCATGCTACAAAAAAACTTCACCTTAACACCAGCCCACCAATCAATGAGCCACACAAGCTCGAGCCATAACAGCTCTGCCACCTGCCGGTTAACCCTCCGGTAAGTGTTCTTTGACATAGGCCTTATAAGCACATAGCACGCTGCCTATAAAGAAAAGGAAGCCACTCATAACTTAGCATAAATATTATAAAAGATCAAAACAAGAACAATCGGCTCGGAAATATACACATAACAAAAACACATTGAAGCTTAAAATATAATCAATTAAAGAAAAGAAAAATTGCAATAAAAAAATCAGCCAAACAAAATCCTCAAGATACCCAACTTGGTTCCTTTTAGCTCAGGAAGTTCAAAAAATCAAATAAATTCAACCCTAAAAGATCAATTGCAGCAAATCCAAATTCCGTCCGGACATTCAGATACAACACAAACCTGGATTAAATTAACGACGAGCCCAGAGAAGAAGAACAAAACACCTAATGGCAAAACAACAATTGCGGCTGGAAACGCCATTTACCCGTATATATACGTATAAATCGATACAACCTTAGATTCTGATTCGTTATTAGTTCAACAGCGAGAAGCGGAGAAAGAGGGAGAAACTGATGTGATAGATATAGGGCAAAAACAAGGAAATTTTGCATAAACAAATTCAAGATTTCAAGGTATAAAATCTATAGTGAAGAGAAAATACTATTGGTACCGTACAAGATATGAAAGCATGTGAATCTGAATTAAATGTCAAAAAAAGGTTTTACCCTTACCGACAATTTTCCACGTGTGCAGTCAAATAAATTTTACCATCTTCTAATGAAAATCGACGTACAAATGCTTCACTATTAAATTATTGTAAATTTAAAACCCTAAATTTAAAATCACGAAGTTTTATGGAAACTTAGACGGAACCCAATTTTTAGTCAATTCTATTTTAAAAAGTTCTTTTTTGTCAATAATTTTAATTTTATTCTTTTTTAGTCAATAAAATAAATTTTTTACCGATTATACCCTCATCAACTCTTTTTTAAAAAGATTAGTTCTTAATGGTGGTACGGGCTTAAATAAAATATGGTATGTGGTGAATTAATGGTGGCCAGACGAGCTTTTTAATAAAGTGTAGTGCGTGAAAAAAAAAAATTGTGGTAATGGTGATTAGAACTTAAATAAAATGTAGTGCATGGTGAATTAATGATTAAGACGAGTTTAAATAAAAGTGTTATGCGGACGGGAAAAAAAAAATAGTGGTACAAGCATAAGTAAAATGTGTGTACGAGGTAAATTAATTGTGAGACGAGCTTAAATAAAATGTGAGACGAGATGAATTAATATTGGTACGACCTCAATAGTGTGTGTGGTAAATTAATGATGATAATTAATATATGATACACGGGGTGAATTAACGATTATATAGTTTAATAAAATGCAGGATGAATTAATATTTGAATATGGTGTAGTATAAGAGTGTTGACTGGATGAGGGAGAGAGAAAATTGTTCTAATTTTTAGGAGAAAAAACCGCTAATATTTTTTCAAGAAGTCATCTGTTTTTTTTTTCTGTTTTTTTTAATTCTTTTAGTTAATTAAATAGGGGTATAAGAGTCTAAATAATAATTCTCTTGGCTAGAATAGAACAAATTGAAATTTAATGACATAAAAAAATATTTACTTTTACATTGGGCTATTTATAACTCTACCCCGAAAACTTATTTATAATAGTATAAAATTGATATCATTACATTTATAAATTAATATCAGTACTGTTAAAAATTAATATTAATACTAGTAATAGTTTGTAAATGTAATGATATAAATTTTATATTATAAATCAATTTTACCAAAATTTTATAATATATCTGTAATATTTTACTTAAATTCACCTAAGTTCTAATTTTTTTCTTTATAGATTTTAGAAAGTTACGAGTAAACACATTAAAATTTTAAACTTTATAGTGTAATACGTTATTTTGCGGACTCAAAAATAAATACAAACTCTTAATCCAATTGATAGACTAATTTAATCTCTATGGGTGCTTGGTAGGAGGAATTTTAAATTTTAAATATTAATCATAACATTTAGTATTATATTTGAAAATTAATAAATTTTAAAGTTTTTCATATGAAAACTACTTTTAACCTATGCAATTCATGATATCTTACATCAATCCATTAAAGTTAGAGACTAATAAATGTTATTTTGTTAATGATCATTAATAATTACAATTATATAATTTTTTTAGAAGGTAAATAAATTAAATAGTCATACATCTCCAGTTGGCAAATTCTAAACTTAATCTAATGATTATGACAATGTATTGTAACCATCATTTTCAACGTACACCAATATTAGTTGTAAAATATTGATCCTTATCAACAACAGTAATAATGATATATGGTATAAATGGTACACACAATACCTTCTCAATAATTAATAATTGAAAAATAGAAAACCCTTGTTAACCTTACTTTTGACTTTTTTTTTTTTTTTTGCATTAGAGCATCCACAATGTCATCAATAAAGGTGTTTAAATATTAGATAGATGAATATTGATGTTTAAAATTATTATGAGTCATTTTTAATTGAAACAAGGGTATCATTCATCTAAATATGTGGATATAAGATAGAATATAAAGTTGATAGAAAATAGGTGATGATGAGACCCATAAAAAATATATAAATTTATGTATGCTTGATGAACTAATGTGAAAGTGAAAGTGTGTTTAAACAATTGAGTATTTGAAATTAAAATCAACATTTATCCATTCATAGAGGTGTTTAAACATTCGATGGATAAATGTTGATGTTTAAAATCACTATGGGTCATTTTAAAATTGGAGAGAGATTGTCATCTATCCATATATATTGATAGGAATGATAAAATACTTTTGACAAAAAATGGGTAGAAGAGGGGTGATAGTGTACCCCACAAAAAATATATGAATGAATGTATAATTGATTAACTACGAATAATTGTGGATGCTCTCATTCATAAATGTGTTTAAACATTTAATAAATTAATATTGGTGTTTAAAACCAGCGGGGGTCATTTTTTAATTGAAAATGGAGTGTCATTCATCTAAATAGAAGATAGAAGATATTTTTTTAACAGAAAAGTGAAAAGATAGTGTGAAATCCAAAAAAAATATGAATGAATGTCTAAGGATATATTTTTAGAGAATGTATAATTGATGATCTATTGTAAGATTGTGTTTAAACAATTGAGTATTTAAAAGAATTGGTATGAATTATGTGGAGATAATACGAAGATAATATGGAGGAGAGTCTAGATGATCATCCATTCGTTGTAAGAAATAATCACTCAGGCTTGTTAGAACAAAGGATGGACATAACCTATGGAATTAATCTTGCACAATTTTCTATTATCTTAAAATTAATTAATTATTGTGACGGAGTGAAATAGTTCAAGTGACTAGACCTATTAGGTCACGAGTTTAAATCACCATTTATTCAATAAAAAAATTTAATTACCAAAACAAAATAGGTCAAAATATTAAACCACAATGAAATTTGAATGGTCACAAATTTGATTGACCATTGATTTAATAAAAAGATTTGGCTAAAGCATTATTATTAATAGGAGAAAAGTATTATTAATAGGACATATGATTAAGTTCATAAAAAATCCTTACATGAATTCTTTTATGAAACTTGTTCGTTTTATAAAGTTAATATAATTAATTATACTTATAAATTGATATTATTATTTTTATGAATAATTTAAATATTATCTTTATCTATAAATGTGTTGTTATCAATATTAAATATTATAAATATGATGAAATTAATATTAAATATTGTGATATTAATTTATAAATTTATTATTAGTAGTAATAAACTAGTTTTATGGAGAACTACTCATGCTATTATTTTTTTAAGGCATATTTACATGAGACCATATTATGGTGAAATCGAATATAAATTAAATATTGGTATTTTAATATTTTAAAATGGATAAATGTGATTTTTGCTAAATTGTACCCGTATTAAACCGTATCATATGAGTTTTTTTCTTTTTTTTTTTTTTTTGTAAAGTTACCACACGGACAACAAGTATAAATCTTTTTCATTTATTTTGGCGCAGTGTTTGTCCCTCTCGTAACCCTCACAACCACCTCTCTGCCGCCACCGTCGCCATGAATCTCTCATCATCCTCCACCATCAACTCCACGCCCAGAACGTGGAATGGACCTCTAACCGGCAAGCTTGGTGGCTCCTACACTCAATACCTCCTCTCCTTTCCAAACAACAAGCTGCACAAGACCATTATTTGCTCCGCCGCCCCCAAGAGCGATTCCGTCGTAATTGATCCAGGGACCAGCGACTTGAGCTCGGTCCCGGCTCGGATTAATTCGCTGAGTCAAGTTTCCGGCGTGATTGGATGTCAGTGGGGAGACGAAGGCAAAGGGAAGCTCGTTGATATTCTCGCCAACTCTGATCACTTCGACGTCGTGGCGCGGTGTCAGGTGTGTATGTAGAATGTCTGTTTATTTCGTTTGTATTTTTAACTTATTTTTTGCTCGATTTTTTTACTTTTTTTCCTGCAATTGCTATTAATTGTGTAGTCAAATTTGGTGTTTCTTTTTGGAATAGTTTGTGAAATTAAAGTTGTTCTGCTTCTTAGTTCTTTGTTTATTGCTAATATTGTCTAATAACTTTTGATTACATGATACATCTGTATATTTGAGGAGAAAACTTATGTGTAGCAAGAGCTGATCTGATGGGGTAATGCTATGGCCGATGCTGCCTGATGAAATGCAGTATATTTTCTATAGAGTACTGTATAAATTTTGCAAACCTTTTTTTTTTTTTTTTTTGGAGTCCTGTTACTTTTATGTTAGATAAGATACAATTGCTCGTGAAAAGAATTATCAATCACGGAAATTAAGTTGGATAGAAGAATTATATCAACTTGAGGTAATTTGAAGCACTCCTTTCATGAAAATTCACCCCCTCTGACTGCTTCAGGTTTGATGTTTTGACCTTCTGCTCAGATTTTGATAGGGAAACTAAACCCCCTACTACCGAGAGTCTAATTTTCGTGAACTATACCATTTTATTTTAAAAGGAATATATCACTGTTTGAATGCAATATACTGATTAGCTGGCTATGTGAGTAGTTTTGGAGATCCCTTTACATGATGTTCTTTTGAGACATAACAGGTCTTATAGTCATTGGTGTCTGTCCATTTACTACAAAAACAGAACTCTGGTTTTTTATAATTATCTGTTTGGAAAAAATATTTATTGTGTTTGCATCACATGAAAAGAAAATGTGTGTTTGATTTCTTGGTTTGCTTATTGCCTTATTCTGAAACCTTCAACATCATTCATTTAGGGTGGAGCTAATGCTGGCCACACTATTTACAATGCAGAAGGCAAAAAGTTTGCTCTCCACCTAGTTCCCTCCGGAATTCTTAACCCGAAGACTATTTGTGTGATTGGTAATGGATGTGTGGTGCATCTGCCAGGATTGTTCAATGAAATTGATAATCTCGAAGCCAATGGGGTCTTCACTGGAGGAAGGATTGTAGTATCTGACCGTGCTCACCTGTTATTTGATTTTCATCAAGTTGTGGACGGACTTAGGGAGGCTGAACTTGCTAAATCATTTATTGGTACTACAAGGAGAGGGATTGGCCCTTGCTATTCGGGCAAAGTTATCCGGAATGGTATAAGAGTAGGTGAGCTGAGGCATATGGATACTTTTGCTCAGAAGCTGGATCTTCTGTTATCTGATGCTGCATCGAGATTCAAAGGCTTTAACTATGGCCCTGAAATGCTCAAGGAAGAAGTCGAACGGTATAAGAAGTTTGCTGACAGGTTGAAACCCTTCATTTGGGATACTGTGCATTTCTTGCATAATTCTATAGCCCAGAAAAAGAAGATTTTAGTAGAAGGTGGTCAAGCAACCATGCTGGACATCGACTTTGGAACTTACCCCTTTGTAACTTCCTCAAGCCCATCTGCTGGAGGAATCTGCACGGGTCTCGGTATTGCTCCTAGAGCCATTGGTGATCTTATTGGAGTGGTAAGTGTGGACACAATTCCTCCCCTGTAGGCTACTGAAATAGCCTTTCTTATTAAACTTCTCCTATATGTGGTTTGGAAGTACCTGGAATCAAAGAAACACACATAAAATGGTTTGGAAAGAAACTATTGGAAAAGATAATTGTGCTTAAATAAAATAAAAATACGTGTCTTTACTGAACCTAGGGGTGTAAATGAGCCAACTCGAGTCAAGTAGTGTCAAGCTCGAACTCGACTCTAACTCGATTGAGCTCAATTCTTTTTAGTTCGAGCTCGACTCGATGGAAAACTCGAAATACTCGAGCACGATTCGGCTCTACTCGATAACCTTCATAATACCTATATATATATTTTTTTAAATTAATGAATACTTGTGAATAATTAGCATATTATGGGTAAAATAATAAAATTATGTGAGCTCCGTTAAGCCCAATTGGACTTGTGAGCCTGACGAGCTTAGCGTACTTTTGGTAGAAATATGTCGTGTACTTTTGCAAAGTTTTACTTCAATTCGTGTTTGTGGAGACTGGAGAATGGAGTTTATTTTTTATCAATTGGCAATATTGCAGGTCAAAGCATACACTACGCGTGTTGGCTCAGGTCCTTTCCCAACTGAATTATTGGACAAAGGCGGTGATCTACTTAGGTTTGCTGGACAAGAGTTTGGCACTACAACCGGTCGCCCTCGCCGTTGCGGATGGCTAGACATAGTTGCACTGAAATATTGCTGTCAGATTAACGGATTCTCCTCTCTGAACCTCACCAAACTCGATGTATTGTCAGAACTAGAAGAAATAAAATTGGGTGTTAGATACCGATTCAAATCAACCAATACACCAATCTCTGCATACCCTTCAGACATTCGTATTCTCGAGCAAGTCGAGGCAAGATCATCTTCTTTGACCAGATGCTACTTAAATCTTTCATCTTTTTCTTACTTCATATTTTGGTTTTGTTAGGTGGACTATGATGTTATGCCAGGGTGGCAGTGCGATATTTCTTCTGTTAGAGAGTATTCTGATCTGCCAAAGGCTGCACGTGACTACGTTGAACGGATAGAAGAACTTGTTGGTGTGCCGATTCACTACATCGGAGTTGGACCAGGTCGTGATGCCCTTATATACAAGTAGAATTTTACCGTATTATTCTGAGAATCATGCTCCTCGAATCTCTGCCTCATGGTTGGAGGTCGATTTATTTCATAGAAAATTGAAATCCATTTTGTTAGATTGAAATGATGTATCTTTTGTCTCTGAAACTGATTTTAACTTGGGAGTTTAACTTGGGAGGTCCCTCAACTTCTGTTGTACCATTGCCATATGAATCCATTCTGGATTCTTACAGCTTCAGGTTTTTTGAGTACACGATGGTTTGATATGATCCATATATCTAATTTGTAGTAGTATATATGTACTGTTTTTGTTAGTTAAATATCGCTGTTTGAAGAGCAAGTTTATGGTTGAAGTTAGAACAGGTGGACTGAAGTGACGTGCTAACTTCCTTACCAGAAAATATGAGCAAAAGGATAACAGCGACATTCCAACTTATTGCAGTTGATACAGGAAATATGCTGAACTCCGAGGTGCAGTTTGCAAATGTTTAACTTCCAAGGGGCAAAAGTTGCCAACTTTTTGCAATTCTAGAGTCAAAAAGTCGTCCCTATGAGAAAAGTTTTATGTAGAAAAGTCTAATATAGTTTGGAAATTTTTGCCGATCAATTATTTTTCTTTATATGTAAATCAATAGTCAATGGCCACGACTGTACTAAAATTAACTAATAATGCCACTTGGATGTCATACATACAAGTGTCTGTTTGCAAACTTTATCATATGAGTAGAATCACTTTTTTTTTTTTTTTTAAATTGTGTCTAACAACTTTTTATTTTAAGTGTTCCTCACCTATATTTTAGAGTTTAAAAACAAGTCTTAATTCACATGTATACTTTTACATAAGTATGTACGAAATAAACAATATATAGTATGTAACATATATAAATTACATAAATATATGTACAAGGTGCAAGAATGAAAACACTTACTATGCTCCTATTGCAAGCCAAATTCGAAAAATTTAACAGTCAACTGTGAATCTTTTTCCGATTGTGCTGTCAGCTGTGGTTAGCCTAGAATTTCCCAGGTTAAATAAGGATTTTGCCAATTTTATAATATTCTCGAAAAAGCATATAAAAAATAAAAATTTATAAGCAATTTGGCCAATTCAAATTCGGTGTGTTATGTTTCCAAATTCACGTATTTGAAATACTGATAGGTTGTGTTAGATTCAAAATTGTCTTAATTTTGTATACATAATTTACATAAGAAATAATGTTAACGTTACTACCCTACTCAAAAATTGGTCACTACTTTATTACTATTTACTCCCTCCGTCCCTCAAAGAATTCTCAGACATTTTTCATTTTTTCGTTTCGTCCTTATAAAACTTCAGACGTCTTAAAATGGCAAAGAATCTCACAATCTTCACCCTACAATCTCCACCCTCACAAACTCCACCCTCCATCCCCTTTGAAAAGTCAACAAAACACAAAAAAAATCATTTTTTCTTAATATGTGTGCAAAAGTAAATGTGAAGATTGGTGGGGAACGGAGGAGTATTAGTTATTACTAGGGGGAGATGGGGGTATTTGAGCACTTTTAAGTTATTTTAGGGTAATATGCAACAATAGTACAATTTTGTAGGGTTAGTTGCGAATTTAAAGTTCAAAACATTGTAAAATTCAAGTAGACTAGAAGAGTCAAAACCGTGTTTGGCCAGTCATATTAAATTTTGAGTAGATTATTGTAACTCACTCTCTCATTTCTTCCACTTTTTTGAAACAGTATTTAGAACCCCCTTTGTTTACGCATTTGGAGATCTCTTTTCTTCACAATTTCGTCACCTGAAGCTGTTTACTCAGCGCTCCAGTGGAAGCTGCGGAATTTTTCCATCTCAATTTTGAAGTAATTCCTTTTACCCACTTCTATCACTGTTTTTTTTTGGTGAAAGTTTTTAGTCGAATTTCGTTATTTTCTATGTGAATCGTATTAGCTTAGCATTATCCGGAAGCTCTTATTGTTATGGCAGCTTCTTATAGAAAATCCCGGATGAAAGAAGTGGCTTTTTGCCGTTTGATTTCAATCGGTGTGTTTGGGTTTGTTTTCTTCTTGTTATTAGTGAGGACAAATACATTTATAGCTTTAATTAGAGGATATTCTTTTGAGAGTGATGATGAAAGTTTTGTATTGAATTACAACTATACTTTGAGTTCTGATAAAAATTTGAAGCTTCCCAAGCAGAATGAGCTTTCGATCTTGTTAGAGAAACGTAATCAGATGCCACCTAGGAACTTAGATTTATATCCCAAATTAGTCAAGAATCATATAGTTATTGTCTTGTATGTTCATAATCGGCCTCAGTATCTTCGAGTAGCTGTAGATAGCCTTTCCCGAGTGGTAGGGATTAGCGAAACTCTGCTTATCATTAGCCATGATGGTTACTTTGAAGAGATGAACAAGATTGTAGAGAATATTAAGTTTTGCCAAGTGAAACAAATATTTGCCCCATACTCCCCTCATATATTTCCAAATAGTTTTCCCGGTGTATCATCGAATGATTGCAAGGAGAAAGAGGATCCGGCGAAGAAGAAATGTGATGGAACTCCGGATCAGTATGGGAACCACCGGTCACCTAAGATCGTTTCATTGAAACATCATTGGTGGTGGATGATGAATGCAGTGTGGGATGGTTTGAAGGAGACGAGCCGTCACTCTGGGCATATTCTCTTCATAGAAGAGGACCACTTCATTTTCCCCAATGCATATCGCAATTTGCAGTTACTTGTGGATTTGAAACCAAAAAAGTGTCCACAATGTTATGCTGCAAATCTGGCGCCATCTGATGTGAAGTCAGGGGGAGAAGGATGGGAGAGTTTGATAGCAGAGAGGATGGGAAATGTGGGCTATTCATTTAATAGGACAGTGTGGCGAATGATTCATAGGAAGGCCAGAGAGTTTTGTTCTTTTGACGAATATAATTGGGATATAACAATGTGGGCCACTGTTTATCCTTCGTTTGGGGGCCCTGTTTACTCTTTGCGGGGACCTAGGACAAGTTCTGTTCACTTTGGAAAGTGTGGTTTGCATCAAGGTCAGGGTGAGAAAGCTGCTTGCATTGATAATGGTGTTTTCAATTTTGAAGTCGAAGAAAATGATAGAGTTCCTAATATTAAACCAGACTGGGGAGTACATGTATTAAAGCACCAAGCTGGTTATAAAGGTGGGTTTCGAGGTTGGGGAGGTTGGGGAGATGTAAGAGATCGTCAACTGTGTTTGGAATTTGCCAAGATGTATTTGGCTTCAGAGGCTGGTGACGTGTGATTGGCTGTCGTTTCTGTTTACAACTGGTTAAGATGCCTGAACCTTATAGTGTTGTCTTCCTCCCAAACTACGGGGTATGCTTGTCATTTCCAATCAGTTTAATGAGATATAGAACAAGCAGCTGGTAAATGGTTGATTGTTCCTTATATACTAGAGATGAGTTCCTTGCTGTTTTTCCCACGTGCTGTAAGATATCAATTCATGCTTTTCCATTTTCTCAAATATCTAGGATCTCGATCTTCCTCCAGTATTTTGTACTCTAATGTACTTTGATTATACCACTGATTAGCTTTTTCACACGTGCTGTAAGAAATCAACTCATGCTTTTCTGTTTTCTCAAATTTGTAGAACCATGATAGCCCTTCAATATTTTATACATCTAATATATTGATTATATCATTGATTAGTTCTGCTATGCAAATCATGGTGTGCTATCGCAACTCGATTTTCCTTATTGGTTACTCATTTGCTTGTAACAATAGTCATTTTTCAGGATTTTTGTAAATTGTTGCTTCTTTTCTGTTGTTTATTACTTGTGTATTTTCTATCATAGATTATGAACTTCTACTTCCAATATTTTGTTCTTTTGAAACTTTGTTCTGCCATATTAGCTGAGAAAGCGTTTCTGAAACCCATAGATTTTCCCATTAAGCAATTCTCAACAGTTGAAGAGGATAGTAGTTCTTGTGGAACACCACGGAAAATGTGAACTAAGGTAGTGATGCATATGTTTTTCCAGGTAGGAACCTAAACTCGTAATGTTCACTAGAAATAAGAGTAACTACATTATTGCCTGATCGATGTGATCACAATTTGCAAGCAATGATGTGTAGACTTACTGATGTTTGCTAGTTCTTGATTTCGGGTATGTTTTCAAACTCTACAAACAGCTCTCAAAATCACATTTTTTTTAGAAACTGTGAAAGATTAGGTTTTGAAAAAAAGTGATATTGCCTCATTTTATAGAGTTTGCAAACACCAATTTCATAAAATCCAGGGTGTTCATAAATGTTCTGTATATTGGCATAATTGTACAATGATGAAGGTGTTAAGGTTATTCTGCTACTTTGACTGTGTAATGACACATTCTGCATATTTACCCCTATTTAGAGAAAGTGCCAAACAGGGGTTCCATTTCCTCCAAGGTTTTCCCTTTTGTTTCTGGCAACAATGTGTAGAAAAAAATCCAAGAAACAATCCCTATCCCTGTGTACAAAAGGAAAGCCCCACCTATTGTAATAGCCTCATACAGGGATATAAATGTCATTGACACCACCCCACTGGTGAGCCGATTCACCGCGACTCCCATACTGCACCCCTTCGCCCTCAACCTCAATGGAAACACCTCCGAGCTATACACCCATGCGATGGAGAAAAATGCAACACAAGACAATGCCATCACAATGCACAATCTGACGGCCCACATCACCTCACGATCATCATCGTTGCAGTCGATTACAACCAATCCAACGGCTAAGCCCATTAGTGATACCACCACACCACCACAACTCGTGAGGAGCAGCACCCTCCGTCCGATCCTGTCCACCAAAAATGTGGCCACCAGTGAAGATCATCTTACTAAATCCAACGGCTATGGTGGCTAGTAGCTTGTCAGACTCGTTTCTCAAGCCCGCCTTCTCAAAAATCCTCGGGCTATACAACACTACTGCGTCTGTGCCACTCGCCTGTTGGAAAAGATGTATACCTATGCCTGCAACCAGAATGTGTCTGATAGCCGGAGTAGGGCTGAGGAGCAAACGACTCGTTTTTGGGACCAAAACGACATCGTTGCCATCATTTTAACCAAAGCCCGGCTGCTGCTATGATGTCGTTGAGCCTCATGTGCGATTGTTGTAGTGAGTCGGAGGTCTTGTCGAGTACCTTTCGTGCATCACCGATACGGCCTTGCATGACTAGCCAACGAGGCGACTCGGGCATGGCTAGAACGCCAATGGCGAGAAAGATAGATGGGAATGCACCGAGGCCGAGCATGACTCGCCAGCTCAAGTTTGTAGGAAGCCTGGAAAATGCATAATTTGATATGTAACCAAGTAATAGACCTGCCAAAGGAAGCAAATAAATCATAAAATTTGGGCCCTAAAAATGTTTCGGGATTGAATCTACGGAGTCTTTGGTTGTTTTCATTTTTATAAAATACATAAACGTGTACTAACAAAATAAAACATGATTTACGCACTAACGAAATAAAATACTAGCTAGCTTAGCAACAAAAGATTTGATCGATTTTGATAAATCAGTGTGTAAATCTCGTTAGAACTTAGAAACGACGTGAGGATGAATTCACATGTAATTGTGTTTTCTTCAAAGCGTTTGCTTATTCATTGGATTTTATCAAATAACTTTTTATTTGTCAACTTGCTTATAAACTGATGATTGCGTAAAAGCTATATCAATTCCCAAATCCAAATTGACTGCAAATATAAAACCCCTTTGTTCTCGAAGTCTCTGACTTTGCAAGTCATCATCCTAGTTAGGAAAATAATTTTACTATTAGTTGCTTCTTGAACATAATTAGTAATTTAGTATATACTTTTAAATATACAAAAGGAAGAAAACGCCTTAAATTGTTAACATATATGTTTGCTCGAAACTTACATACCAACGTTGACGAAGACTTCAGGAAAAGAGGTGAGAAAGCCACGTGACGACACCGGCGCCACCTCGGCGGCGTACACCGGAGCTATCATTAAAGCGTAGCCCATTCCGATCCCCGCCACAAATCTCCCCACCATGAGGAACGCGTAGTTGGTGGCAAATGCCATTACCAGAGCGCCCAAGAAGAAAAAACCGGAGGCGATGATGACGGTGTAGCGCCGCCCTATCCAGTCCGACGTCCGTCCCGCGACGGCGGATCCAATCAGTGAGTAGATGCTGATGGTCCCCACCAATATCTCTATCTGTACGTCGGAGATTTTTCAAGTCCTCCGTGATATAGATTGTTGCTCCACTAAGACGAGTGTACAAATGTGGTGGAAAGCCCAAGATTACACAGTATTAGGCTTTAGGTAGCCCATTTTCTCTTGAAATAATACTTCATTAGTTTGTGTTTTTGTTTTTTTTAAGAACTTCATTTTGTTTTCTTAATAGACATATATAAATGATAACAATTTAATTGTTGCAATCAGTTGAAAGATACAGCCGTTTTATTACAGAGAATTCTAACTGCTGTAGATGATGCTTTTGTGTATCTGTATAATTAAATCAACATGTTTTTAATTCGAGAGTTTATTTTCAACACACTTTATATGGAGTATTAAAATTTTCACCCAAATATACATCTGAAATAGGTAAGCACCAAATGAACCAACCTCACAAAGAAAATGCCAACGACCTAAAAGTTAGGCACTACTATGCAGCATCACATTCACTCGCCTCCAGTTTCTTCCCCTTCAATTCTTTCAAAGTTGACCTCCACCTAAAGAAAGTGCCAAACAGAGCCTCTATTTCCTCCAAGGTTCTCCCCTGCGTTTCAGGCAGCAGCGTATAGAAAAACACCCAAGCCACCGTAGCAATTCCCGCGTACAAAAAGAAAGCACCGCCTATCGTAATACGCTTATACAGGGATATAAAAGTCATTAACACCACCCCACTGGTGAAACGATTCGCTGCGACGCCCATACTGCACCCCTGCGCCCTTAGCCTCAGCGGAAACACCTCCGAGCTGTACACCCACGCGATGGGCCCCATTCCCATCGAAAAGAATGCCACGCAGGATAATGACGTGGCGACACAAACCGCCACCGCCCACGTCAGTCTCCGGTCATCGTAGTGATCAATTACGGTTAACCCGGCCGCGAGCCCGAACATGGATACCGCCAGGCCGCCGCAGCTGGTGAGTAGCAACACGCGCCGCCCCACTCTGTCGACCAGGAACGTTGCTACTAGGATGAACAACGTTTTGCTCACTCCGACGGCGATGGTGGCGAGTAGGCGGTCAGACTCGTTCTTTATGCCGGCTTTTTCGTAGATTCTCGGGCTGTACATCACCACCTATTAGGGAAACAATTTATTTATTTTTTTTGTTTAATCCATTTTTCATTCAAAAAAGTTAAAATTATCCAATTTTGCTCCATAATTATCTCGATTGTTCAATTTTGTACCATTTTTACCGAAAAATAGAAAAGTCACGTGTCGATTAGAATTGAGGGTTATTCAGCTCGTAGCTGACGCGGATGCTGACTATTAAAAAAAACCCACAATTTAGAAGGAATTTTTTCGCACTTTGTAATTTATAAAAATGATTTTTTTAACAATCAGCGTTCATATTAAATACGAGTTTGGGAACCCACAATTTTAACCGCCATGCAACCAAAAACTACGTCGTTTTCTGTTTTCCAACAAAAAATTGACCAAAGTTGAAGAATAATTTTTTTTTTGGACGAAAAACAAATTATGAGATCAATTTTTTTTTTCTCCTCAAACTTTTAGATGAGATAAAATTGTTTTACTACCGCGTCAATGCCACTGGCTTGTTGGAAGAAATGGATGCCGATGCCAGCGATCAGGATGTGAGCGACGGTGGGGGTGGGGTGGAGGAGGAGCTCCTTCCAGACGCCGCTGCCGCGGTTGCGTTCGGGGACAGGGACGACATCATCATTGGAGGTTTGTGGCAATCCGGCGGCGTGTTTGATTTCTGAAAGGCGCAATTGGGATTCTTGTGGTGAGTCGGAGGTTTTGTCGAGCACCTTCTGGGCATCACGGAGGCGGCCCTGCAGGACTAGCCAACGCGGGGATTCCGGCATGGCCAGCACTCCGATGCCCAGCAGGACTGACGGAATGGCCGCGATTCCCAGCATTATTCGCCATCCTAAACTTAGTGGAAGCTTTGAGAATGCATAGTTTGAAATATATCCAAGTAAAACACCTGTGTACAAGTTCAAAATTGATACAGATATTGGAATGTGAAAATAATATTGTATGAATGTATGTCTATTAAATCGAATATGATCGTCTAAATTAATTTAGTGTTAATTGGTGATATCATTTCATCTATCCAATCTACTAAAGACAAACGAATAAATTGACATATAGATGGTCCGATTGCATAAATCATACTTTCAATCAAATAGATTATAGAATCTTTGCATGTAAACAAGATAAAAGTGAAAGAAATGTATCCTTAGAAAGGGTCTTTCCGTAATTTTATATAAGCGCCTTACCCATATATCTAATCTAATGCAACACATTATAAAATTCAAAAGATAGAGTGATCAATCGAATAATAAATTTAATATTAGAAGGTAAAATACGTCAAGTAATTGAAAATAGCATGCCCAGAAACAGAATCCGACAACAAGCTGCGCTGATACCACCGGTCCATGAAGTCTACTGATTTAGAAAACGACAACCACCATTGGCCCAACCTTTAACTCAGATGTGGACTATGGCCAAATTACAGGCAAATTTCTATATTATCGTTTGAAAAAAATTGTATATATTTGGCTTCTCCTTAGTTTACATTTTAAAGGAATATTGTATATATCTCACAATTTTTTTTCTCTTATTTAGTTTTTAATCTCATATTTATTTTATAACTTACTTTATTATGAATGTAATATATGCAGTTCCTTTAAATAAAAAAAAAAGAGTTAGTATACTCCCCTCCAAAAAAAAAAAGTTAGTATACTGAATATATAACATTTTTCCTCTGACAATAACCAATTTATTTTTAATCAATTCAATCAAACTTGTGAAAAAGAAATACTACCAAAATTGATGAATACTTCGGGGAAAGAAGATAGGAAGCCGCGACAGGAGGCCGGGGCAATCTCGGCAGCATAGACCGGCGCAATCAGGAGTGCGAAGCCCATGCCGATGCCGGCGACGAAGCGGCCCACCATAAGAAAGGCGTAGTTAGTGGCAAACCCCATCAATATAGCTCCAACAAAGAATATGGCCGACGCGAAAACGATGGTGTAGCGCCGCCCAATCCAGTCGGAGGTCCGACCGGCCGCCGCGGCCCCCACGAGCGAGAAAATGTTGAAGGTACCCACCAAAACCTCGATTTGGACGTCGGAGATTTTGAGGTCCTTCTTTATTTCCAGTGTAGCTCCACTCATAACCCCTGAATCTGTCAAAAAAACCATATACATATAACATATGTTATATTATATATATATAATCCACACACGTATATAACATATGTGTATGTTAGGACAATTAGTATAATTAATTACCATATCCAAGCAAGACTGAAGTCATGGAGGCGAGAATAGAGATGGCCAAAGCATACTTGTTTCTTTTATTTTTCTTGGGGACAACCCCATGGAAATCATCTGCTTTCTTCTGTTCTAACATCGATAACACAAGGATGAGAGCTGAAGTGTAATTGTGTACTTAAGAGTGTGTGTTTGAGAAAGAGTACTTTTTATTTAGGACATGTTAGCTGGAAATGTTATGGTCAACAAGTGTTTTTTGTCCTCAACCTTAACATTATTGGCATAAAAGTATTGGAAAATGTGCACCACCGCACGATTATAACAGAATGTAGATAGATATGTACACCAATAGTATGATAACATAAATAAATAAAACTAAAACACAAGCGTATTGAAATTCGATGGTTGCATTCTTTAAATTTATCGAATTTATCTAGTCTAATTGTAATCCTGCATCATTAGCATGACTCGCCTTGAATCATACATAAATGATAAATCGACGCATGTCATATACTATAAATTTTTATTTTAATTCTTTTGAAATTAATTGATTGATGGAAAGAACCAATTTATTAGGCACAAACGAAAACAGCCCACCAAAACGTGGGGCTGAAAATGAAGGAACCAACAACGCATGGATAAACTCTTAAATGAAAAAACAAAATCGAAACAATTTGAAAGAAAATTCCACAAGAGGATGCTACTCTATGGCGCAACGCCCACCAGATGCTCGATGATATGCCCCAGAGAGCAATTTCAAACTAATTGTTGTAAATTATTTGTATTTCAAAATGATTTATAATTAAAAACTTATAAAATATTTTATTAAATTAATTTTATCATATTTAATAAAGATTTTACCAAGTCAAATATTCCCATCTAATAATCACGGTTAAATAAGGATTATCTATCAACTATCGGTTTATATTTTCTCAAAATATAACCGTCTTTTATCTTTTAATTAAAATCACTATGAGTGCGATCCTATTACGAAGGTGGTCAAAAATCGTTTTTACTTCAGAACTTTTATTTTATATATAATAGAGTGTTTATTTGTAACGGATACGAAAAAAAACACTGCGTAAATTCTTCTTCTTCTTCTATTTTTTCTTTGGGTTTATTATTCATTTGCTCCCGATCACAGGTTTATCCTAAAACTTTATTGAATCTTGGGGATTCTTTAAGTGTAAATCTTGGGGCGACGGTAAGATTTCAAGACGCCTCAAATGTTTTTCCTTTGATCTTCGTTTTTATCTTTTCCTTGTCTTTATTTTGATTATTGGATTTTCTAATATTTTCCAACAATCTTAAGGATTTACAATCACCAAAGATCAAACTTTATTTTTTCTCTAGGTTGTGATCAAACGTGAGCCTATTATTAGGGAAATCATATTATGATTAACCCGCTTGCGTTCAAGTTGATTCTCCAAGAACACGGTGATCGCGTCGTTTGAGCTCTCAAAATCCGGGACTCGATTATAGGCAAGTATGGAGGCGGATAAAATTGGTATGGTCATAAACCCTAGTTTCTTAAGTGTTCAATATGGAGGTATGCTTGAGTGAGTTCTTGTGTTGATTTAATTTGAGTTTAATTAAGCCGTAAACCGGGTCTATATGGATTATTATTTTTGATATATCGTCAACTATTTTTTTTTCCAAATACACAATGATGATCAATTGCGTATGAGTTTCTAATCTAGGTTAGCAATTTGATGTGTCCCAATGATTATAGGCGATAATATGTTATGACTCATGGGATATACCCTAGTTGTTATTCTAGATTTAAAAATAAAAAATAAATAAAGGGTATCATTTATATTCGATTTAATTATGGAGTGGAAGCATAATTGAATTCTTAATTATTTTGTTTTAATATAACGGGGTTTAATGTTGTAAATCGAGCTACTGTTAATTTGGTGTGTATATATATATATATATATATATATATTGACTATTAATTAGAATATGTGAAAGTGTTGTGTGATTATTGGATTTTGCTATCTTTTAGTTGATTTAATATGATGAATTTCACTTAAAGATTAAATAAGTGGCATCATGCATATGCGTTCAGATGAATCTAATGAGGATCAAATATATATTATTTAATATACATCGTATTTGGCTTATTGTTCATTATGCATATTACGTGGATATAGTTTTGGGATCATGTATTATTATTATTATTATTATTATTATTATTATTTATTATTTTCATTCATGATTATCTTGACTGCAATTATGGTTTTGGCAGCAATAATGAAAGTATTGTCCAGTAACTTCATGTATCATATTTTCGAAAATAAATATGACGAAAAGAAAATATGTTTGTATTTATATATTTATTATGTTTGTATTTTATATTTTAGTATAGTTGAATAAAATTTGTGGGATTTTCTGTCTGATTGTGATTATAATTGTTGCTTATAAATTTCATTTGTGCATAAGCAATTATAATTATATCTATTGGGGTTTGCCTTTATTTTTAGTTTAGTAAAGTGAGTTATATATATACAGGTATATATAATTTTTTTATTGTGGGTTGAATAGCATTTAAATTGCACGTTTTTCAATGAAGAATAACTCTGAAGTATAAGCTTCAAATCTATCCCAATTGAAACATTTTAAAATGTTGGGTGTCTTGCTTAAATATTATGGTATACATTTTTCCTTTTCCTTGAGTTGAAAAATATGTTGAATGGTAATTATATTGTCGAGACAAAGAATATTGAATTCTTTGTATTTGTACTCCTTTGAAGAGTTAATTCTATCATGCACCTGTTGATAATGGAGTTTATGATTTTTGTGAGTGAAAAGAATTTTTGCAAATGAGTTTTATACTTACCTTATTTGAGAAAAGTTCTCGAAAAATTTTAAATTATATTATTTAAAATGATTCAAAATATTTGAACCAAATTATTTCTATTGAAAAAAAAGGGAGTCTTTAAAAAAAATTGAAATATATTTTTAAATGATTTATCATAAGGTTATAAACCTATTGGTTGTGAATGAATTTTTAAAATAGTTTTACTCAAAGTAATTTTTTATTATCTTGACATTATTTCACTGTGTATACAATTTTGTCCATTTGAGATTTAATAAATTATCTTCAGATTACAAACTTTTATTCATCAAATGGACGTCTAAAGAATTTTTAAAAAGAGATTTAGATTATGAGATTTATATAAGTGGCATGAGTGATATGATCAAGTTTATTATCTAGTGACTTTACTTCTCTTGAAGAAGATAGTTGTGTATATCAAGGTGATCTTGTGGCTCAATTTGAGTTTGCACAAATTATTGAGAATTTGATGCACAAATTATAATTGTTAAACATATTATAGTGTTAGAGTTTTATGCTCTGAAATTATCTGGCAATGAGGCCACGAAGCTAAGAAATTGCTTAGTCTGCATTCCAATTTGATGAGAAACTAACGTTTCATTTGTCGATGCTTTGTGATTGCTAAGAAGCAATAACCATTGGTAAGAATAAAACTTTCAATGGTAAAATAGATATATTAAATGCGAAATTAAATGATTAACCAAATTTGGTAGAAGAAGATGAAATGATTTGACTAGTCTTAATTGAAGAGGAATGGGACAAGCCAAATGAAAATTAACAATGATGGTAGGAACCCAACTTTTGTGATTGGAGATCCCATGAATAAGGTTCATATGGGTAATAACAAGTCATTTGTTGGATTCGCTGAAGACCTTAAATTATATCCCTTCCTAAATATGTAGTGCTTTTAAAGCAAATGATTTCTAAAATAAGTGTGGTGTTTTTTTTGCCAAATTGGGAGGATAAGCTAAAAACTTTTAATGAAGTCATAACCCTTATGGGTGGTATATTATTTTGAGAATATCTTTGATGAACTCACCTATATGAGTGTGAAGTGGGACCGCTCCTATGAGACAGTGGCTAAGTCTCAGAGAGCACTTTCATGAATAACTGTGACACGCAAGATGGCCGATTCGCGCACAACCTCGTTGAGCAACAAAATAAACACATGTAATGTGATGAGTAAGCAATTTAAGTTACAACAATAAGTTATTGGTTCATAGGTTTATATGCTTTCACCAATCGCTAGTAATTTATCTTTATCTCTTCCAGGTGCAGTTCATAGTCCAAAAGACACCAGATTCGATGCATTACATAGTCTGTGATACCCAATTTGTTTTTTTATTTTATTTTTGCATTTTATAAATTTTTTCTCGAGACTTTATAAATTATTTTATAAATGATTTTGAAATAGGTGGGGATTGTTGTAAATTATTTGTATTTCAAAATGATTTATAATTAAAAACTTATAAAATATTTTATTAAATTAAATATTATCATATTTAATAAAGATTTTACCAAGTCAAATATTCCCATCTAATAATCATGGTTAAATAAGGATTATCTATCACTATCGGTTCCTATATTTTTTCAAAATATAAAGCGTGGCTTATCTTTTTTAATTAAAACCACTATGAAGTGCTGTTCTTTATTTCGAAGGTGGTCAAAAACCGTTTTACTTGCATCTTTATTTTATATATAATAGAGTGTTTATTGAGAACAGATGAAGAAAAAAACACGGCATAAATTCTTCTTCTTCTTCTATTCTTTTTCTTTGAGTTTATTATTTATTCATTGCTTTCCCGATCCCAGGTTTATTCTAGAAAACTATTGAATCGCAGGGGATTTGCTAAGTGTAAATCCTACGACAATGCATTTCATGCTTTAAGTGTAAATCCTACGACGGTCATTTCAAAGCCCGCGCGTTGTTTTTTCCTTTGATCTTCGTTTTTATTTTTTCCTTGTCTTATTTTGATTATTGAATTTTCTAATATTTTCCAACAAATTTCACCCCCAAACCGCCTATTTCTCTTCCTTCATCGCGTTTTACAGCAGGCAATGCAATAGCTATCGCGGTTGCCGCCGTCTCCGCCGCCGTGGTACTATCTGCCGGCGCAATTGAGGTGGCGGCTCCGTCGCTGCCGGATGAGACACTCTCCAACCTACCGCAGACGCTGTCAAGCGTGTGCACCCCTGAAGAAAAAGATTGCAAGAAAAGGTATAAAATTCAAAGGCCCAAATCGAGGAAAGCGGAGAATTGCACCGGTAAATGCGTAACCACTTGCGTTCGGGGCGGCCTCGGGGCGTCCGGCGAAGGCCCGTTTAACATTAGGAGGTAAAACAATTATGATATCGGCACTCTGTTATTAATTTGAGTTTGGATTTATATAGTATTAATAATAATTTATAACTCATGAATACATGTTAATAAAATGATTATTTAGAACTTAGAAGCATAATGTCATTAATCTAATACGCACAGGAGGTTGCAGTATCAGTGGCATCAGTTTCTCATGCATTGTGTTACTAATTTTCCTTGATCTTTAAGACATTATTTAAGTCATATATTATGCCTACAACCTGGCAATCTATTAATCAGAGTGATTTCTATTACCAACAGGCCTCTAATTGTCTTCAAAGATAGCTTTCGGAGTCGTAAATATTGGTAAGTTAGTTTCCTCTAATTCAGTTCAACAATTATTATTACTGGCACCGTTTTCTATTCAATAGTAAAGATCAAATTTTATCATATATTTTTTTAATAAAAAACAAGATACAGTGCGTATATAACAATGATCGATCTTAAATTCCAGGGAATACAAGAACTCCCCTTCCCACTCTTGTGTAATTAATGAAATACGATTTTTTTTGGCAGTCTGTCGGAATGCCCTGATATTTGTAACTTGATCGGAGATGGTGATGATGGACCCTGATTCAATTCATTTTTTGATAGGTCCCCCAAAATAGAACATATATATTTGTTTGGTTTCAATGTGTAAATTAAGAGATTGATTTCGTTTTCTTGCATTAGTATTTTGCTCTTTTCACCAAATGCAGCAAATTTGAAACTGATGTATCCAAACATGTGACCAAGAGGAACTGAATTAAGAGTTTTGGCTCCCAAAGCTTTGCCTACTTTACTTTCAGTTACGTTCATTTGGTGTTTGATAACTATTTTGATTGGACTGCAGTTTCATTTACTTGAATTACTCCGTATTTTACATGAAACTTTGTATACAATCATTTAAGAAATCAAAATTACATTACAAATGTTTTCAACCTCTCTATGTTTAGTCCAATATCATTGAATTGGATGGGGCATTGGGTGAAATTTGTAATCTCATGTTGCCCTAAACGGCTAAACTCCAAGCGTTCAGAGTGGCGAAATCCCCAAACACACTATTTTTCGTATTATTCGAGTATTTCGAGTTTATGTATGAAAAATATCGAATAATACTATACAATTATTTCCTTAACATTATATGAGAAATAGCTACAAGGCAAATAACATGTCAATAACATTATATTAGAATCATTGAGAGGAACTATAGCCAACAAATCGTTCCCTCAGGATCAACAGCCGTTCATCAAATTGCTATAATCGGTACGGCCTTTAAATTACAAATTGGTATTTTCATCTCCAACAAAATTCAAATTCATCTATACAAATATCCAAACACAGATCACAGTACTTGAAAATCGTTTCCTAATTAAAAAAAAAAAAAGGAAAAACAAGTAATTAAAAAGCGCCAAAATCGAGCAATCTGTGACTACCTTGTAGAGGCGGCGAAGTGTGGGGCGACGAAGCGGGAAACGGCTAGGCGGAGACGCGGATAGACGCTCAGAGCGTGCGAAACGGCGTCGCGTAGCAAGAGCTCCACCGTCTGCACGAACAGATTTAGGCTGCGGATCGGCGGAATGTAAAGAGTCAGCGGCGCCGCCGAGAAAGCCACCGTGAAGAACAGCTCCAGCATCGAGCCTTTTTTAATTATCGATTTTTCGAGAAATAATAGCTTTTGAATTTGTGGCTGAAAATTTTATTAATTGGACTCTACCCTAGGGTTGGGGAAATTGTTGTTGCCGATGTCGGCTGGTTTACTTTGGGCAAGAAATTGAATGGTGCCAGCCAGCTACGGTCTTTCTTCGCATCTTCGAGAGTCAACGAGTATATAAAATTAAATCTCTCGTAGGATAATGTCTTCAAAATATGCACCGATAAATAAATTAAGTAAAAATATTAATTCAGGGCCTGAAAAATAAAAACTACCAATTTGAGGCTTTTTTTTTTATACCATGTTTGAAAAAACCAAGCGCCGCAAGTGGTGGGAGAGAAGCGTATGCGTAGATTACTTTTTTTTTTTGGGGGGTGCGCTTGAAAGAGAGCGATTTGAGACTTCAGCAAAAGAGGGGGGTGGGAGCGGTCGGTTCTCTAGGTGGTGGAGGGGGAGCCGCTGCGACGGGGAGGGTGGCGGCGATTTTTTAGGGTTTCGGTTTGCAGATTTTGAATTGAGAGAGAGTGAGAGTCATTTCTTGAATGTTGTGAGGAGAGAGAAAGAAGTGGTGAAAAGAAAAAGGACGTGAATTTGAGAAAGTGGTTTGCAGAATTTTGGTTTCGATTTTATTAAATATTAATTAATTTTCCAAAGCATATTAAGGGTACAAGAATAAAACAACACTTATATTATGGACTCATTAATAATAATAAAAAGGCATTGACCTAAAAGTAATTCACCCCCTCTAGATGGACTTAAGACTAATTCGTTCTTAATTTTATAGATCAATATTTACATACAACTATAACCTAAATTTAACCAGAATAAATTAACTCCCTCCGTCCCACTATAATTGTCTCACTTTATCTTTTTATGGACATCCCACTATAATTTTTTCATTCCATAAAAGTAAAAAGTAACTCCATCGCTCATAATTTTTATCTTCAATTTTTACACAATATTAAAAAAAATGACACTCACTACTCCACCCATTACTCCACATATATTTTTCCTCTCTCTCAATATTTAAAATTACCCTTTATTTTTATTGTTATTCTTTAAACAAAACAACAAAAAGAAACAAGACAATAACACCGGGACGTAGGGATTACTTCATACTCAATTCTAAATTATTTACGGGAAGCTCGTTTCAATCCGTGCACGTATCAATTTGATCATTTGAATAAAATTATTAATCTTATATACATTTTAATTCTTTACTAATCAAATCAAGAATACTTATTATATAAACTTAAAACTAATTGCATCTAAAAACACCACGAAATATTGAAAATCAAATTTTGGTGAAAGTGGACCAAATTTACCTCAACTTTCTTCATCCATGAAGAAGCCTTTGCTTATCCTGGCAACCACGAATTATGACTTCCTCCCTCTTAAACCGATTATTAATGTTAGCAATCTTGGCATTTTCCCACGCTTTAATCTTTGATTCAGCTTCCTCCTTCTTCACTCGCTGCCTCGGCGAGTCGACAACACGTACAATCGCCAACTCATTATTCAAATTCTGGTCCTCCCCAATTCTGACCAAGTTGTTGGGGCCCGCCAGGACTAATTAATGCGTTGAATTCGCGGCTGATGGTTGTGAATTCGGTGGAGGAAGATGACGCTCTGGATAACACATGGATGTCTCTCGTGATAGGAGGAGATTCTTCATCATGATCATCGTCTTCTTGATTATTAGCTGATTAGTTTCTTAAATGTGGACCTTGATTTTGAGTTGAACTCTTTGGAAATGAATTAAAATACTGCAGCAGCAGGGGATGTGGATAGAGAGAGTGATGATGGTGAAAATAGGTCGCCCAAATCTCAGGGGGAGGAAGAAGAGACTGCAGAAGAATCAAGGGTTAAGAGTGATGATCAAAGTGTCAAGATTGAGGTGATGGAGGTTCGTCTCAGAGTAGCAGCAATTCTGACGATGAAAATCAAGGAGGTATCAAGAATAGGAAAGCTGAATCAAGTAATTGATTCAACAAAAGTGGGTGAATCTGTATCAATTGAGGCTACTTGTAATCCAAAAATCGATGAATCTGTGCAAGATAGTATGGGTATATGAGTTTCTAAATGAAGTGAATTTAGAGATATCAATACCAGTCAAACTGTGGTGTGATAATCAAGTTGCGCTTCACATTGCCTCTAATCTGGTCTTCCACGAACGGACCAAACACATTGAGATTGGGATCGCCACTTTGTTTAGTGAGAAGATTCAACGTGGCTAATTTCGACGAGGTTATATGAGGATGATGAAGATCAATTAGGAGATATCTTCACTAAGGAAATTCTTAATGGGGTTAGAGGTGATTATCTTCAGAATAAATGTTTGGCGTGATTAATATCTATCTTTCCGAACGAGGGAGTGTTAGAATAATAAGTATAGATGGGCCTTTAGTGGACCTTTATTAGAATAGTCTATTCACTTGTATATATATATGTGTACTCTTGACCTAATTCAATAGATAGAAAATTCTCCCACGCTATGTCTTTTGATTATAGCATGACAATTATTAAACGATTTTGGGTTTCCATGCGGTTCGGGTTTTGGGTCGGGTCGGGTCCAATCAAACGGGTCGGGTTTAGGTCAATTTTTTAAAAAAATAATAATTAATACACGGCCGGTTAATTAATACATAGCGATTCCACCTTCTAGTGTGTGAAAATTTCTTTTCCGATTTCCCATCGTTTCTCCTCCCCCGCCGCCGGCGGTCTGGCCGCCATGGCCACCGCACCCTTGGAACCACATCACATGGAGTTATTCACCAATTTGTTTGCGTTGTTAGCGAAACCAGAAGTTCTATCCTCGCTCCTCGCGCTTCCCTCCTCGTCGCGCACAGCCGCTACGGCTGACCTGCGCGTGAATACGATGGAATCCCCTTCGATTTCCAAAGCCCTGGACAGGACTATACAGCCTACCCCTAGCCCGGAGATGCCAGGCCTGAATTCAGCGTCGAGGGCTCAACAACCGATTCCGAGTCCTGCGGAAATTAGGGATCCGTCGCCTCGACCGCGCGACACTGCTCAGGTGTCTCACGCGGAATTCCTGACTCTTTTGGAGACAACTGCTAAGGCGGTGAAGACGGGGATTCATGGCGCAACTGCTGTTCAGCGCTCTGTTGCTGTTCAACGCTCCGCCGCTTTTTCGATTCCAGATGCTACAGGTAACGGGCTCATCTCTTCTGATTCTCAATTGTTGCCTGGTGTTTCGATTTCTATACCTGGTGTTGAGGGGTTTGCTGATGGGATTGATACTGGTTATGGTGTTTCTGATTTGGACTTCAATGCTGCGAATTTGGGACCTGTTTCGATGTCACAACATGCTCGGGTTTCTTCTGATAACCAGGTTAATCCCACTGATCTTGCACAAAATATGGTGCATCAACAGTTGGAGAATTGGGCTGCGGTTAATATTGTTTGGTAAATGAACAGTAACCCGACCCGTGTATTAATTAATGAAAAAATTTGAAATAAACCCGACCCGTTTGACTGGACCCGAACCGTCTGGAAATCCAACCAAAACCGTTTAATAATATTGTTTAAAAATAAAAATATAATAAAATTAGTAAATACACACGTGGTGGACAAAAAATAAAGGAGAATTAAAATTGAAATCTGGCGTTGGCGATTCATTCATTATTAACTAAGGTTTGATCGATTTTGAAATTAAAAAAAAAAAAAAAATTGAAACATCTGAGAAAAAATATTATAAGTTGATACTTACAAAATTTAATTTAAATACCAAAAGTTATTGAATTTCTACAAAAAATTTAATATAAAATACCAATATGTTGTTATACTAATTTATTATTCATATATACTAGTACATACTATTTACTAGTGTAAAACATACGGGATTGTAAAAGAATATTATTCTAAATTAATAACTAAAAAAATAATGAAGTATTAGAAAAAAAATTAGACGAGGAGGACATACTAACCCTACAAATAAGGAGTATTTAATATACAATCAGTTTGGTTTAAAAAAAAAAATTATATATATATATATATATAATCAGTTTATTGTATTAATATTCAGAATAAATTAACTGTATTGTTTTATTGGGCTATGATCCCGTGACTAAAATTAAGCTTTAGATCGAATTATTTAATAAATTTAATGAAATGATATTAATTGTTTTAAAGTAATTTATAGACAGACTAATAGTAGTATCGTTTAGCATAATTTTTATTTTCCGTGAGATACATGTTTTAGCTGTCACTAAGGCAACATTGTTATTTACTAAAACTATTGAAAATGAAAGATATATGGGGAAGGGTATTATAGTCATTTTAAAGTTAGAAACAAAATTTTAAAAGTGTTTGTACGTAGTTTTTAGAAATATGCATTGTCATTTTGTAGTTAATAATAAATTATTACCCAACTTTGATCCATAATTCCATCATTATTATCACCACAAATGATGCTTGATACATTTTCCGCAGCTAAACAACCATCTACGAGACTACTACATATATATTATCTAAATTTAATTAGTTCTCAAACACAGATTTTGGAACTATTATCTTACATTGTTACTTTAAGTGGAGAATTAGCTTCAACTCAAGACTGAAACACCATGGGAACAATAAAGTACATACGACAGAAATGCTGAAAAGAAAAAAAAAGAGGGAATACAATGAAGTACATATGACAGAAATGCTAAAAAGATTCCTAGATAAACAGTATGGCCGCGCCTTTCTTGAGGCGAACGAGTCAATCGACTCAAACCCAAAATTTTTCTGATATTTTAGGGGCTCATAATTATATATATAATGATACTAGAAGTAAACATAATTATTGTTACAGTGCCTAAGCGGATGCGGCTTGTGTTTGTTTTTCCTAAGGTTAAAGGTTCGGCCGCTGAATATAAGGAATTTAAAACTCCATCAAGTATTTAATTTGAGGACTATGCTATATTTTTTTTTAAATTGTATTAATGAAAGTTTGAGCTATATTAAAAATTTTATATTATAATATTTATTGATTTTTTTTACAAGATACTATATTCATTGAATAATTACGAGGTAATTAAATTTAAAATTGCAATTTAAATCTTACATGTCTATCTACGTATGTGTAATTTTTCTATTTGTGTTGATCAATAGTAAATGATTTTTAATTTAATTTTAAATTATTATTTTTAGTGTCATATCTCCTAAATATATGTCTCGATATTAAATGAGAAAAAAAGTAAGAATTGAAGATTTCACGCTGGTAGTATCAATAATTATTTTAGTTATAATAAACAAGTCAGTGTAGAGAAAAATAATGAAGTTGATAATCTTTTAGATATAGGAAAAAGTGAAAAATTGGAATGGGATAATGTATGAGTTTACGGAATCTTTCATGTAAAGTCCTAAACATGCGGAATCTAGGAGTTTACGCGAATCTTACCTCTTGAAGAGACAACCATTGAGACGATGGATCAATCCAAAGTCTTCTCAAGTATATCTCAAGTTCTTGCTCATTATCCGGTGGAAGATACTTACGAACAATTTAACAAAAAGGAAAAATAAAATATTTATTGCACACAATTGAAACTTTTCGAAAAAACACAAATTATAAACTTTCAAAATATTTGATATTTTATCGATGCTGATATTTTTTCGAAAAATCAATTTCTGTGTTGTGTTAGGGATGAAAAATCATTTGTATCTTCCTCAAGATAAAATCTTGAATATATCTCATATATTTTATTTTCCATAAATAACTTCCCACAAAAATCTCTTCTAATTTTCTCTTCTCTATTTTCGAAAAATACCCAAAGAAAAGACCAAGTCAAAGATTCTTCAATTTATGAGATAATGTTGTATTAAAGACTACTTATCTTCCATAAAATTTTTCCAAAAAAATATTTTCCTTACTTTTCTTATAATTTTCAAAAATTTAGGAAATAATTAGAAACAATATTTTTCTTTTATTTTAATCACTTTTCAGTTATTGGACTTATATTGGGTTACTTGAGGAGTCTTTAGGAGAATTAAGATTGGACCTCTCAGTGCGCTCTGAATTATCAATATTGAGCCATAATATTATTTAGCCCATTAATATTAATTTACTTTACTATAAAAAATAATAAAGTATCATTACTATAATGTGATATCAATTTCATTTGCTGCAACATTGATAATGTTGTCGAATAACTTTATTGACTATAATTTCTATAAATTGATAGGAGTTGATTCCAAGGAAAACATTCCACAAGTGATTATACTTATTAAATTGTAATTTGATTTGGTTTAGTCAAATCCCTTTGCCCCTCATGAGTTCTGTTTTTTCAGAGAGTTGAACTACAAAGATTTTATGAACAAATGTAAGCCAAAATCATCGTAAATTTTTTTTTAAGTCAAGGTCGCCGAGTTTGACTAAGTAGCCCAACTATTGAAATATCCAAAATAACCTTAAAGGAAGCAGCCATTCATAGCTCACAACCAACATTCCACCGCTCAAAGTTGGAGTTTTCACAGTAACCATTTAGAACTCGTGTAATTGCAAAAGTACCCCATAACTCTTCTGTGTGAGATCAAGCTGGTCCAACTCTAAAAAGTGGGAAAATGGACGGAAAATTCAAGCAACCAAATTAAAAGCAGAGCTCTCAACCTAAGCGTAAGCAACACTTAAAAGCATCTTAGGAAGAAGACTTATTTTCAAAGCTCCTCTACTTTTTTTTGAAAATAAGTCTTAAAATTGCTTTTTTTAAGTTGTTTTCAAAACCACCCAAAATCTCCAACCACTTGATTCCTACACTTTTGACTAAAGAGTGCCCGTTTGAATTCTATATGGACAATTTAGTAAAACTACATATTATTTTGAACATTTAATTTTAGACAATAACTCGTATACGTCTAATACATGAGACATGATACAATTTAATACAAATAATTACTCACTTTTTTTCAAATATTAAAATATCAATACTCAAATTATATTTCGTCTTATTGTGAGACGTCCCCACACAAGTGTGTTGCCTCTTATTTTTAAGTAAACCTTATTTTTCATATGTTTTAATCATTTTGATGCATTCTCACTTTGTGTGCCGTGTCTGTGTTTTTATATCCTGTACTGCAACTGCCGATGAATTAAAATAATGATACTCATCATTTATACAATAATCATACAATTTTATCTTTATAATTTCTTAGTGATTATCAGATACCGATAATGGTTTCGGCTGTCAACGAATAATAACAAATGAAAAAATATTTAAAAATGATGATCTTACGTGTTACATAGGTACCCGGCGTTTTATATGTGGTTTTGAATCTGATTGCATTTTAATTGAAAATAAATATTCAAGGAAACAGATTGGTAAGGTTAAATAAAAAAATTGAAAAGTATTCATAGGGATGGGCGGGTAGGAGGAAAGTTCCCGTGATATGTCTTTGACTTCCTTCGACGATGAGCGGATATATTGAGCTCCACATTCTCAATCCTTCAATTCCAAGGTTCGAATTCTTTCCCTTGTTTTCCCAAATCGGAATTCCTAGAATCCTACTACTAGGTACTCCCAATTTCCTGTTTTATTGGTGCATTACATTTTGGAAAAAATCGCTAGTTTTTTTGGATTTTTCTACTGTTTTTCTTGGTTTTTGAAGATCTGAACTCAACAGAAGTTTTTCTAGGTAGGTTTTGAAGCTTGTGGAAGGATATACTTTTATTTTTTATTTTATTTACTGTTTCTGACAACTGTTTTACTGCAATCTAGAAACCTAATTAGCTGAAAGATTGGGAGAAGTGAAGAAATTGAAGAATATAAGATTTAGTTAAAGCAAGAGTGGAGTTCAATAATCTCTCCGTGGTTTATTGATCGGAAATAAGCTGAGGCTTTGATAGATCTTGTGCTTGAATCCTGAGAACCTAATTTTTTGGATCCAGTTTTGAAATGGGTAATTGTTGTGCATCACCACAAACTTCCGATGAGCATGGTAGGAAGCATAAGCCCAACCCTTTTGCTGGTGATTTTGATAGTAGCTCCGTCCGAAATGGTGGGTTATCTTTTGTGTTGGAGAAACCAACGGCGCATAACATTGAAGAATTTTACGAATTGGGGCAAGAGCTAGGTCGTGGTGAATTTGGGATCACATATATGTGCACTGATAAAACGAATGGAGATGTTTATGCTTGTAAGTCAATATCGAAGAAGAAGCTAAGAACTAGGGTGGATATTGAGGATGTTAGGAGAGAAGTTGAGATCATGAAGCATATGCCCAAGCATCCCAACATTGTTACCTTGAAGGATACCTATGAAGATGATAATGCAGTTCACTTGGTTATGGAGTTGTGTGAAGGCGGTGAGCTGTTTGATAGGATTGTTGCTAGAGGACATTATACTGAAAGGGCTGCTGCTACTGTGACTAGTACAATTGTTGAAATTATTCAGGTGAGGACTTATCTGATTTTTATTTTTCACTTGGAATCTTGTTCGATTTGATGCGTAATTTATTGTTATCCAGTATTAGGATTTGCATGGTTTAGTTTGTAATGCAGTGCCATATATTTGAATGGGTTTTTAGTGCAATGATATATGGAGCAAAATACATGAGACTAGTGAACATGTTGCTTGATAAAGAATGCTGATTCTGCAGTAAACATATTTGATATCTAGTATGTACTAGTGAAGACCTTATCTGTCTTCAAAGTCTCAATAAGTCATACATACTCCATATCTGTATCTTTTGATGATTAACACTTAGCAATGCTAATGTACATAGTTTGCATGACTAAATTGTTAATGATGGCTATTAGGGGAATCTGATTTGTATTGTGACACACCGACTTTAATGCAATGCCATGCATTATGTACATACTTATATGAATATCAAGTAGATAGTTCTGAGTATTAAAGTTGATGATTTCTTTGTTGTTAAGTGTTTTCTATCCATGCAATGTTTCACTGCTATCATTTGTTTGTTCTGTTCTTGCTCCATTTTTTCTTCTGTTCAGTATGAAATTCTCTAGCCATAGCGCTTCATTTTTGGTCCTGAAAGTTGAGAATTAATTAAACTTGCCATGCAGAACTGCCATAAGCATGGAGTCATGCATCGTGATCTCAAACCAGAAAATTTCTTGTTTGGGAATAAGAAGGAAACAGCACCACTGAAGGCTATTGATTTTGGACTTTCAGTTTTCTTCAAGCCAGGTAATGCCTTCTTATCTTTCATTTCTCTGTCCAATTATTCGTTATGCATCCTTTTATGTTGTTATCTTCATTCATAACTAATCCATTAGTAAATCCACAGGCCAGAGATTCGATGAGATAGTCGGAAGTCCTTATTATATGGCTCCGGAAGTTTTGAAAAGAAACTATGGTCCAGAAATAGACGTATGGAGTGCTGGTGTAATCCTCTACATATTATTGTGCGGTGTTCCACCTTTTTGGGCTGGTAATTTTTCTCCTGACATCTTGTTCTTACTTCTGCTAATGCCTAGATGACATCACCCAAATTTATAAATGCACTAGAATATCGGTTCTACTTTATATTGTGTAGTATACTATATTCAATATCTTATTTATGACAATTCTTTACTTCAATTAACTTGTAGAAACTGAACAAGGAGTTGCCCAAGCAATTATTCGTTCTGTTGTGGACTTCAAGAGAGACCCTGGCCTAAGGTTTCTGATAGAGCAAAGGATCTGGTCAAAAAGATGCTCAACCCTGACCCCAAACAGCGCCTTACAGCACAAGAAGTTCTAGGTAAAATATGATCAGATATGCATTTTGCTCCACAAACTGCTTGAAACTGCTTCCATTTCCACTGCATCAAACACAAACCTCTTAACAACTGTACTTCCTTCTCTTGCAGATCATCCTTGGTTGCAGAATGCAAAGAGTGCACCAAATGTTTCCCTGGGTGAAACTGTGAGAGCTAGGCTCAAGCAATTTTCAATGATGAATAAGCTGAAGAAAAGAGCTCTAAGGGTATATTCTTGGTTTATAGAGCACATAACTGCTAAATTTCGTTAATTGCACCAGTTATCTCATTACTGAATTGCTTTTACAATTTCAGGTGATTGCTGAGCATTTGTCGGTAGAGGAAGTGGCTGGCATAAAGGAGGCATTCCAGTTGATGGATACAGGCAACAAGGGCAAGATTGACATTAATGAGTTGAGAGTTGGGTTACAGAAGCTCGGTCATCAGATCCCTGATACAGATCTTGTAGTTCTCATGGAAGCAGTATGTTCCTTTTTGTACATTATAAATTAGGCTTGAATCTTGTTTCAAAGATGTGAAGTACCGAGTTTTTCTTTGTGCAGGGCGATGTAGATAAGGATGGATATCTTGACTGCGCAGAGTTTGTTGCAATTTCTGTACACCTACGAAAGTTGGGCAATGATGACCATCTACACAAAGCCTTTGAGTTTTTCGATAGAAATGAAACTGGCTATATCGAGATTGAAGATCTGCGGGATGCCTTTGCTGATGAGGTGGAGACTACCAGTGAAGAGGTCATAAATGCCATTATTCAAGATGTCGACACAGACAAGGTTAGTTAATCAGTTATCCTATAATTCTTTTGAAAATAATTCTCAAGCATGCAAAGTAAATTGCAAAATTGGTCCCATAATTAGTCTTATACGAATCAATTTTCGCAATTAAGTTTGTATATTAGTCCAGTTGCTACATGGAATTCCGGCAGATCATGTGAGCAACATGTGTAAAAACCTCCAATCTTGTCAATATAGAACTAAAGTTGCAATCATTTTTATGGGATTTATATTAGAAATTTGATTCGTACAAGAGTATAATAGCCAGCGCCCTATAAACATAGGTCCAATTTTACAATTGACTCCAAGCATGCCATGCACACTGTTCATCACTTTGGTATTAGAGTCTAACGTGATGGATTGAATTTGTTCTTCGTTATCTTTCCATAGGATGGACGTATAAGTTATGAAGAGTTTGCTTCAATGATGAAGTCTGGCACAGACTGGAGAAAAGCATCGAGACAATACTCTCGAGAACGATACAATAATCTTAGCTTGAAACTGATGGAGGACACCTCGTTACAAATGGGCAACGAAACTAGATAGCCTGAACAACGACACAGCATGTTCGCCTGACTGAATATATGAATTTAAAGCAAAGTTCGTCATTCGTCTTCTAATTCTTTTGTTGTGAAATTCTTTTGGTTGGTTTCAGATATAAGTTGTTGTAGGTTCTTGGTGACTGTCACTCTGATTTGTGTGGTATGTTGCTTGCTTTGTTTGGGAGAAAGATTCGGAAATGTATTTAGTGGTGTAATATCTATCATGTTGTTTGTATATAGACAAATTGTCTTGTAAAACTTCAAATTCTTGAATGATAGTAATATTTATCTTATATTCATTGTTAAATGACAAGTTAGCTAATAATTTTTCCTGTAACTTGGCCTATGAATCTTTTATGATTCTATCTTGTCACACTTTTAAATTTAGTATTGTAAATAGGAGTGTTTTAGTCAATTAAAAAATATGTTATTTTCGTAGAAAAGTTAGGAGACACAAAAAATAATAATCATGCAACAGTCATTGATTTCAACGAAATAAAGACGCACTTTCATGATTGCTAAGAAATAAAGAAAACCTGTAGATGTGTCCAAAACATTTATTAACTTGACATTGTTTGTCACATTTCGCAAGATTGTCACAATCCGCAAGATAAACCCACGAAATTCAGCTGAATTTAAGGAGAATTTGACACAAGAATTTAAAGAGTAACTTCTTATTTAATTTTTGTGTGCAATAATTCATCTATTAGTTGGGAGATTCAAGACGGGTTTTTTCCGGTTCAAGTAATTAAAAATGAGAAACATTAAAAATCTCAGGACATAGCTAGTATGAGAATACAAGATTGATTGATTGATTCGAAATATACGAACAAGTTTTCGTGTCCTGATCTTGAAAATGAAGGCATTGAAAACGATTTTAAAAAACATTAAACCCATTAAAAATATTTAACAACTAAAGAACACAAGTATATATATATTTATTTCTTACAAAATTCCTCCAATATTAGACCGATACCGGTTATTAAGTCGACGGACTTTGGTTATAAATTAAAATGAGGATCCCTATCAAATCATGCAATGAAATTTAATAACCACGAATTCAATTAGCGATTCCCACAAGTTTTAACTTAGTTATACCTATAACTTTCATGATAAGGAAATGGAATAAAATTAAGCTTAATTTATTTTAAAATTAAGCTTAATTTATTTAATTTATGAACTAATAAATTCTTCATGTCCGTTTTGTTTATTTCTTCACATCGACTTTTATTTATTGAAAGGTTGAATGATATTTTTTTAAGAAAAAGATACTGTTCATATCACAAAAAGATTTTGGGAGTGTTTGCAAAAACGCTAATAAGTTATAAAAATTGTCAGAATCATTTTTAAATCATTCCCCAACCTAGGAAGTAGGAATCAACAATTTCTCAACAAAATGTGACTCATACCTATCTTTTTTTCTATTTTTCCAAAAATATAAACCAAAAATCTACCACATATGATTAATACAATCACTTCTTTACCTTCTAGAAAACAACGACGTTTCTTTAAGCTTTATAAGGAAGAAATGAACCTCCAACTTATAATAGTTACATACTCCAGTTAATTATAAACAGAAGTTGCTGGACACATCTTTGAATCCTACACTTAGTTAATTAACTATTTTTAAGGGGCGAAACATAATTAAAAAAAGGTTAATTCTAAAAAAATACACGACATTTACACTCAGTATCAATTTAATCACGATTTTTAATATTTTTGTAAAAAACCCCTAACTTTTTATTGTGTTTCAATCTGATACCTATTTTTTAAATCCGAACAGAAAGAAGTGACTTGGGTCGCCGGAATTTGTGTCTGAACGCCACATCAGATGCCACATAATTAAAAAAAAATTAATTCCACATCAACACCAATGCTTTCTACATTAATAATAACACTTATATAAATTCAATATACGTTTTCCACACTAATCCAAATATACGTTTTCACTCTCATAATTAATAAAACAAAACGTTTTTTCCCTATTAGATTTAACAAAATCTAAAATCCCCAAAATTATTTGCTATCCACAATCAAGAACCCTAAAGTGGTGAAACTCAACGCAATGTAAATTGTCGAAATCTCAAAATTCTACATCAAACTCAATGGTAGTAGTTGGTAGACATTGAACTCCTGCCGTTGAAGAAGAAAAAGGGCTTCGAACAGTGGAGGTTGTAGTGGGTCAGAATCTTTTCAGTCCAATTAATATTGAATTTTTTTTAAGTATGAACAATTGTCCATGTGTTACTAGTGGTTAATTTGCATTTTTGTTAGCTAATGAGTAGTGGAAATTTTACTTGGGCGTGGTGCGTTTATAGAGCAAGTGATTTGTTGAGTGAGTGTTAGCTAACTAGGGTTCTTGTTCTTCGAAGGGTGAGTGTGGGATTTTGATTTATTAATTTTGAAACCATTTTTGATTTATTAAAATTCTGAAATTAAAAGTGTTAGTTTTGTTTGGTAATCCTGAAGAAAAAAACGTTTATAAAAGCATAGTGCAATGCGGAAAGTGTTACTTTAGAAAATTTGAAAGAGTTATTGTTGATGTGAAATTTAAAAAATATATATTTTTATTACGTAGCATCAGATGTGGCGTTCAGACACAAGTTCCGACGAGCCATAACACTTCTTTATGCCGGGTTTAAAAAATAAGTATCGAATTGAAACATAATAAAAAGTTAAGTTTTTTTACAAAAATATTAAAAGTCATGATTAAATTGATACTGAACGTAAAAGTCGTGTATTTTTTAGAATTAACCCATTAAAAAATATATATATAACATTAATTTGGGCTTTCCAATACCTATTCAATGGATCTGCACGAGATCTCGGGCCCATTTCCTACGGGCTGACACAACTTAGGCCCACTTTCTGAATATAAAATAGTACTGAAATTAAAGAAAACCAAAAAGGATAGACGAAAAAGATTTCGCCTGTGGGACCCACGATGACTTGGCGATTTCTCAGAAATGCATCTGACATGGCGAAGTGCTTGAACGATTTGACGGCTCTACTGGCAGTATCTGACGTGGACTATGCACACGTCGACTTAATTTGTAGTATTAATTAATTTATCAACAAAGAAGAACCACTTTAACAATAAATATAATAATATTAATTTACATGATGTCATTTTGATACCAGCCGGTATATGGTCGATATGTTTGCTTTTAAAATCCAATGATATTTTGTGTTATGATATAGTACACTGTACACAGTTCATTTTTAAATATATAATATATAAAAACAATGCAATTTTGAAAATAAAAATTTATGTGAAGTTGAGTTCGTGATCAACTCTATTTTATTCAATATGATTGTTAGTATGGGCCATTATAATGGTTTTAATTTATATATTTATGATTTATCTAACAATTTGTCACATATCAAATTTATAGAATAGTCATTTAGTCATTTGCCTACGTTATTGTTTATGATCTCTGGGATAGATTATTGGCAGTAATACAACAATATGATAATGTTTGTGTATATATGGTGGGGGACTTCAATTCCATAAGATCGCCCGAAGAAAGATTGGGCAGAGGAAACACAATACCTTCAAGTGACATTGCTGCCTTTGATGGTTTTATACGTGGTTCGAAACTGCTTGATCTACCTTTGGAATGATAGAAAATTCTCAAGATACCAACCGGATGGGAGATGCAAAAGCAGAATTGATCATATTCTTGTGAACAATAACTGGATAACGGCGTGGCCTTCCTCTTCTCTTAAAGGATTGCCCAGAACGATCTCAGACCATTGCCCACTAGCCTTGGAGACCAAGATGATAAATTGGGGACCCAAACCCTTTCGCTTTATTAATACATGGTGTTCACACCCAAAGTTCCTTGAATTTGTGGAGAAGGCCTGGAAGAGTTACGAGATTGAAGGATGGGGAGGATACAAGGTCAAAGAAAAACTCAAGAGACTTAAAGAAGACTTGAAGAAGTGGAACATCGAAGTTTTCGGAGTTATTGACCACAAAATCGACAAGCTGAAATTAGATATACAGGAACTTGATCTCTATGATGATGTTTTCGGACTTGAGGAGGGGGAAGTGATCAAAAGGAAGAAAGTTACGGCTGAATTGTTCAGAAGCTTGAAACAACGCAATAGCCTTCTCGCTCAAAAAGCAAAAATAAGATGGCTTAAAGAAGGGGATGTCAATTCCAAGTTTTTCCACAGGGCAATTAATTTTAGAAGAAATGGCAACGGGATAGCCGGAATGTTTTTCGATGGAGAGTGGCCCGAAGAGGTCAAAGCAGTGAAAGACTGAATATGTTCATTTTTCAAAAGACATTTCAGCCATGCTAGACATCCGCGACCAAAAATCGCAGCTGCATTATTTCCCAACAAGCTGTCCTCGGAAGACAACATGTTTCTTTCAGCCCAGTTTGAAGAAGATGAGGTAAAATCAGCAATTGATAGCTGTGAGATTTCAAAGAGTCAGGGCCCTGATGGATTCCGTTTCAAGTTTATTAAGGTATGTTGGGTTGTGATTAAGGCTGATTTTTTACAAATGCTCACTGAATTTCACGAACACAGCAAGCTTGTTAGGGGCATCAATCCCATCTTCATCGCGCTCATACCCAAAAAAGAGGATACAACATGTTTATCGGATTATAGGCCAATCTCTCTTGTTGGTTGCGCTTATAAAATTCTTGCAAAATTGCTTGCTTCCCGTCTGAGCAGAGTTATGGATAAGCCGATTTCTACAAATCAAAGTGCCTTTGTGGGAAAGAGGAATATCATGGATGGAATCGTTATTCTTAATGAAGTGGTAGCGGAAACGAAAAGGAGAAATATGGAGAGAGCCTTCTTCAAGATTGATTTTGCCAAAGCTTACGATTCGGTGGACTGGAATTTCCTAGACACGATGCTTGAAGGATTCGATTTTTGCGACAAGTGGCGCGATTGGATGATGGAGTGCATCTCAAGCTCTTATGCCTCGGTGTTAGTCAACGAAAGTCCTTCCGGGGAGTTTAAGCTCGAAAGAGGCCTACGACAAGGGGATCCTCTCTCCCCTTTCCTATATCTTCTTGTAGCGGAAGGCCTTAGTCTCTTGGTGAACAAAGCTACAGACATCGAAAGCTTCAAAGCCGCCGAAGTTGAGGTGGATAAAATTCGAATCTCGCACCTACAGTACGCGCACGACACAATATTCATAGGATCCGTAAGCTCTCAGGAATGCTGGACAATGAAAAGAATTCTAAAGAATTTCGAGCTACTCTCCGACCTAAAGATTGACTACAATAAGTGTTGTTTAATGGGGATGAATGTGAGTGAAAGCAGATTACAACTTACAAGAGATGACAGATATTTTGGGGTGTGCTGTGGGGGAAATCCCCTTTTCCTACTTGGGAATCTGGGTTGGTGCAAGTTACAAGAAAATATGTGAATGGATGAGCCTAGTACAGAAATTTCAGAAAAGAATGAAGTTTTGGGAAGATCGGAAGATCTAACAAAAGATAAATGCAATTATTTCCTCATTACCTACCTACCGGTTCTCCTTTTACAAGATTCCGAAAGCTACCTTGAGTGTCTTATCATCCTTGCAACGAAAATTCCTTTTGGGGGAGGGGGGATGAAAACAACACTAAAACATGTTGGGTAAAATGGAAAAATGTATGCAAGTCTAAGTCTTTGGGGGGGTCTTGGGGATGGGGATTTGGGAGTGTTTAATAGGATTCTAATGGGGAAATGTGTTTGGAGATTTCTTGTTGAGAGAAAAGGGTTATGGGCTAGAGTCCTTAGGTCTTTGTACGGAGATATCGAAGTGGGTGAGTCGGGTATCATTGTTAAGGGGAGTTGGAATAGGATGTCCAGTTTGTGAAAATATGTTTTAAATAATGTGTCGGGGGAAGGGGGGAAATGGTTGGGGGAAAACTTGGAAAAATGTATAGGAAATGGGAAAAATTACAAATTTTTGGGAAAGTTCGTGGGCTTGAGAAGTTTTCACCTTATCAATAAAAGTAATCAAAGACGGATCAATCGATCCGATTATTGCGCTCAATAACAGTATGTGTGATGAGGATTAGGAACGGACGCCGAGTTGTTCGTAGCAGTAACAATGGCGGATGGTTTGGGTTTCGATCCATCCAGAAATCCAAATAAATCGTATCCAACCAGTAATGTACTGAATTGAAAACTCCAAGCAGAGTAGTTAGAGGAATTCAATTTGAGAGGTATTTGAGATGTGGTGTTGAAAGCAATGAGCGGAGGAGTTCCGTCCGGCGTCTTATTAGTGTTAAGAGCGCCGGTAGTGTTGACGACATTTGGGCTGGATGGTTCTGTCATGATTGCAAATGGCTATGGATGACAACGCTGGACGGCAAAGGAAAAATCCTATTGAACAGAGGATGAATTCGTGTGTTCCTGCAGAGAATTGGGATGCGATAATTTCTGCAAAGATGGGGTGATTGATTGCGGAAGACGTGGGATTTGGAATTAGGGAGATATGGTATATTTGACCAAATCTTTTGGCTAGCAGAGAATATGGCAGAATAATACCAAATTTAAGAAGCAAAGAACAATAAATAATTTTATTGCAAGAGGATCGGATTTTTTTTTTGGAAAGAGGCATTAGCCTTATATTGCTCTGGTTACCATGTAGAGAAATATGTTGGAAGAGATGATTTTATTTATACACTGAGAAGGTATTTGTATAAGTATACAGTAATTACAAACAAGAGAAAATTCGATGTGGGATGTACAAAAGATAGTTATATACAAATACTCCTAATAGGCGGGTGTTGAGTCTCTCAAAAATAGATTTCCTAGGCTTTACAATTTGAGCTCTTTGAGGGAGAGGAAAATTAGTGAGATGGGGAATTGGGTTAATGGGGCTTGGAGTTGGCAACTTTTGTGGAATAGGCCTTTTTTTTATCGTGAGTTACCTTCTGTTAATGATTTTGTTGGTGTGGTTAACAGGTTACATTTAAAGGAATTTGAGGAAGATACATGGAAATAGAAGTTGTCCCCGGATAATCAATTCAAGACGAAACTGACATATGACCGTGTTTCCAATCCAACACCCTTGGTGTGGTTAACAGGTTACATTTAAAGGAATTGGAGGAAGATACATGGAAATAGAAGTTGACCCCAGATAATCAATTCAAGACGAAACTGACATATGACAGTGTTTCCAATCCAACACCGACGGTGAATTCAAACGCGGGCGATTGCTCTCTTCTAAACCGTATATGAAGCAAGATAACACCTCTCAAAACCTCGACGATGGCTTGGAGACTCCTTCAAGACCGGTTACCTACTTGAGAGAATCTCATGAAACACAATATTCTCCCCCAAAATAGCTCCACAAGATGTCCGTTTTGCAATACGGGGCTAGAAACCGCTTCTCATCTCTTCTTGAATTGCCCGGTGACGTTTAAATATGGTATGCTTGCTATAATTGGGTGGGTATCTCTGGAGTTGGGCATAATCAGATTTTACAACACTTTGCCTCATACTCTGGAATTCTCTCGGGCAAAAAAGGTACACATCTAGCTACAAGTTTATGGATTTGTGTAGTTTGCATTATTTGGAATGGGAGGAACAAACTGATCTTTGATGGAAAGAGTTTTGAACGAATAAGGTGATGGAAGAAATTAAAGGAAGATTATGGAGTTGATGTTCGATTAAATATCCTGCTTTTTATAATTTTTCGTTTTCGGAATGGTTAGAAAATCCTAGACATATACTTTAGAGTTAAATTCTCTCATCATATTGTACATCACTGTATAATGATTCTCAACTTTATTCTTTGTCATTATTGAATAAAGTCTTTACTTACCAAAAAAAAAAAAAATTTGTTTATGTGACACTATTAATCATTTTATTTCCCAAGAGTATTCCTACACTAGAATATATTCATTGAGTATCCGGAGTTCTGGACAGCTGGGCTACTTGTACCCAAAAGGAATTTAATTTCTTAATGATTGATGTACTTGATTTATGAGAAATGTCTGCGTTTTTACATTAAACTTATCCATGAACTCAATCATACAAATATTTAATATGTATTTATGAGTTATGATCGGTCTATTAATGGTCAAATTCCATTTGGAGTTGAACAACAAGATTTAATCATATGCATGCAATTAATAGCGAGACACACTTGTATGAGACGGACTCACGGTGAGATGAGACATAAGTTGTACATTAAAGCTTTAATACTTTGAAAGATGTGAGTGTAATTTGTACTAAGTTATACTCCGTCTCATACATGAGACTGTCTTATACGAAATTTTATCATTAACAATGCATCAATTTTCAAATTCGTAAGGGTGGTAAAACCCAATTATGTATTTAGAAGATGTTGTTTACTTAATTAGCCCTCCAAACACACATTAAAATTGCTCATTACAAAAGTATTTATTTTCATATTACTTTTTTATATTCTTACGTATTTAAAACATGGTGACCGATACATTATTAACAATTTCAATATGGAGCTCTTCGTGTTTATGAAATCAAGATCAACATAAATAATGTGTATCTAATATATATAGTCATTTTGAATTATAAAATGCAACGATATTTAAAACAATAAAGCAATTTAAATGCAATCACCAAATGCAAAAAGACAAAACCTAATTTTTTTTTTTCTGAAAAAAAGAAAGAAAGCAAGAAAATAAATAAATAAATTGATAGCTTGAAACAGCATAGCACTTGCCTTAATTCCACTGTCTTTTGTTATCAAATATCTACTCACATCCTCTTTGATTATGAATTATGATTACTCTAAGGAACGTTAAATATCTAGCAACTTTAGTTTATACGTGGCCGTTTTTAATTCGCGGTATCTGAGGAAACGTTCGATGTTTAACAACAGGTCGGTATATAAGCCCATGGTCGTTTCGCATTCAAACTAGCAAGCGCTACATCCTTCTCACGTGAACTTCTCTTTCTCTCTCTATACTTACACGTATACATATATACGTACATACGCCTCAATCCTGCTTTCTGAAGCTTATTTCTTCAGGCGTTTGAGGTAAATTTAAAGTGCAATTTGTTTTTTCTTTGGAGAATTACGTCAAGCATTTGGGAATTATAAAGCAAATGGATGTTTCAAGTATGCATGCAATTAAATTCTCCAACTTTTAACAACATATTGCTTCAATTTTTACTTAATTTTTGTGTTCAATTTGGGAAATTTCTTTGTGAATTTTAGTGATTTTGTTGACAATTTTTCGGAATTCGGTAGAATTTATAGAAATGATTTTACGTCAATCGTTTGTTCTGCCTGCCTATCTATGCTTGATGCCGCGTTTTCATTTACGCAAGAATGTGGTTGTACGTCGTCAGGCTTGTGTTGTACCTTCTAGTCTATCGAAGAATTGGAAGCTCTCTGGAGGTGATTTCTTGGAACTTCGTTAATGAAACTTTTCTGCCGAGAATTTGTTTTTATTTATGTTTCACTTGTTTTTTTATGCTTGGAAACTGAAAAATCGGAGTGAATAATCTTAAGAATGCGGTGATTGTACTTTCAGCTTCTGTTTTGGTACCTTCTAATCTATCTTTGATCCTGCGCTGATTATCCAGAAGAACCTCCACTGTGAATTATTAGTTTATTCAATTTTTCTGTGGACGGATGCTATTTTCGGAATTTTCTCAAAAGATTAGATCCTATAAAAATAACATATATATATAATGTTATTTAAAAAAAAAAATTCCTGCTCCACCGTTCTGGTCGTGTATTATCTCAATAGTTTTATATGACTAGCTGCTGATCCATTTCATCCTTTTTTTTCTTTATTTTTGACTCTCCAGCAATATTTCATGTCATTTCGTATATTTTCTTGCACCCTTAATTGCCGTCTTTATTTTTGCTTGCTATTTTTCCTTATTTGCTCGGTATTATTGTTCTGCTTACAAGAAATTTCTTTGTGCTGTAAAAGTGGATGTTGATGGACAAAAGATGATTTTGATAAAACTGTCCCTTAAAGGCGTAAAAGTGGATCTTGGTATATTTTGGTTATGTGGTCCAAAGATGCTCTCTTTTTCAACATTAGATTTTGAGCTAGCTTTTTGTCTAAATTTTTTTCTTGTTTTGTTCTGTTCTCTTTGTAACCTGGAATAGTTGTGTAGAATCAACCGATACCCACTGTTGTCATATAATCCAGACAAGACTATAGAGTGGTGTCACGAATTTTTTAAATTTGGTTTTCAAAAGATTATGATTGAAGACATTTCCAACTGAAATAATATAGGTGCTCATTCATACTTGACTGTGGAGCAACTCTGTTCATTTTTTATAATGATGCTATTTATAAATTTAAATTTGATTGACTTCACTAACTTTAGAAATTTTTGGCATTGAATTTTAATCATGCTTATTAAACTTGTGGTTATGTAGTGAACTCCCAAACAGTTGTAGAGAGTGAAAAGATGACGGTGACGCCGAAGATCTCCATTAGTGATGGGAACCTTGTGGTTCATGGAAAAACTATAATCACAGGAGTGCCAGACAACATTGTGCTTACTCCAGAATCAGTTACCGGTGCATTCATTGGGGCCACGGCTTCACATAGCAAGAGTCTGCATATCTTCCCCGTTGGCGTCCTAGAGTAAGCATTCACTCTTCTCCAATTATAATCTATTCCTGAAAAGTTTTATTATTAGTAAGTCGTGTGAGTTAAAATGATTTTATTTTTGTGTAAAGGGGTGTCCGATTTATGTGCTTGTTCCGTTTCAAGCTCTGGTGGATGACTCAGAGAATGGGAACATGTGGGAAGGACATTCCTTTAGAGACTCAGTTTATGCTTGTTGAGAGTAAAGACGCGTGAAGACGAGAATGAAGATAGGCCGACTATATACACTGTTTTCCTGCCTCTTCTTGAAGGACAGTTTCGTGCTGTTCTTCAGGGGAACGAAAGGAATGAGCTCGAAGTCTGCCTCGAGAGTGGTAAGTGGTTTACCAAATTATTTTGTAAAATAATTCATGGAAAAGATAAAACGGCGGAAATGACCTTTTTTCGGGGGTATAATTTTGTTGCAGGAGACAATGCGGTTGAAACCAACCAAGGAAATTATCTGGTTTACATGCATGCTGGGACCAATCCTTTTGATGTTATCAATCAGGCTGTGAAGTAAGTAACTGGTTGCTATTAGAAGCAATATTAGCTCTTTTGCTTATAACAATAATAATAATTCTCTGAAACAGAGCTGTTGAGCGACACTTGCAAACATTCCAGCACCGAGAGAAGAAAAAGGTGAGAAAAACAGCTCAATTAAGTTTTGAATTGATTGTATGTATATCCCAAAGGAGGCTTACATGTATACATTTTGAATTGTCTAGTTACCCTCAATCATTGAGTGGTTTGGGTGGTGCACATGGGATGCCTTCTACACTGACGTCACAGCAGAGGGCGTCGAAGAAGGGCTTAAGAGGTAAAGTTTAACTGCTTTCGTTGACCTGGATTCCAAGGTCCTATGCAAAGTTGATTGGGAAATCAGTTGCTTAAACGAAATGTTCACTCTTGCAGCTTGTCGGAAGGAGGCACGCCTCCACGTTTTCTGATCATAGACGACGGTTGGCAACAAATTGGAAGTGAAGTGAAGGGAGACTCAAGCTGTGTCATACAAGAAGGAGCTCAGTAAGATAATCAACACTTTCCTTTGTACTTATTTTCATTTGGTTTCAATCTGTTGAACTAAACCTGTCATCGAATGTTGAATTCACAGGTTTGCAAATAGACTAACTGGAATAAAAGAGAACGAGAAATTCAAGAAAAATGGGAAAACTGATGAACAGGAGTCGGGTTTGAAACTTGTTGTGAAAAAAGCCAAGCAGCAGCACAATGTCAAGTAAGATATCCTACTTGAAACAATGTGGATTTTCCTGTTCTTTGAATCCAACTCTCGTATACAAATATGCACTATATACTAAGTAAAGACCTCATACCATTTGTTTGATGTTGTGCATAGATACGTCTATGTTTGGCACGCTCTAGCAGGTTACTGGGGCGGGGTGCAACCAGCTGGTCCTGGTATGGAACATTACGAAACATCTTTGGCGTACCCAGTGCAATCTCCGGTGTTTTAGGCAACCAACCTGACATCGTTATGGACAGCCTTGCTGTTCATGGCCTGGGCCTAGTACACCCTAAGAAGGTCTTCAATTTCTACAACGAGCTTCACTCCTATTTGGCCACGTGTGGAGTAGATGGAGTCAAAGTTGATGTGCAGAACATCATTGAGACTCTCGGGGCTGGCCATGGTGGTAGAGTTTCTCTCACCCGTAGCTACAACCAGGCCCTCGAAGCCTCCATATCCCGCAACTTTCAGGATAATGGATGCATTGCTTGCATGTGTCATAATACTGATGGGATATATAGCGCAAAGCAGACTTCTATTGTTAGAGCCTCCGATGACTTCTACCCTCATGATCCTGCTTCTCACACCATTCACATTTCTTCTGTCGCTTACAACACCGTTTTCTTGGGAGAATTTATGCAGCCCGATTGGGATATGTTCCACGTGAGTATTTCTCAACGATTAATTGAAATTTCATATTAGATGAGACGAAGCATAACCCGGTTTTTATGTTTACTTTACAGAGCTTGCACCCAGCTGCTGAATATCATGCTGCCGCTAGAGCCATTGGAGGGTGCACTATTTATGTCAGGTAGTGTCCGATTTTTTTTCCACAACGCCTGCGGTTAGATTATATCTGAATAGAATGTTGATGTTGTCCATTCAGTGACAAGCCAGGTAACCACAACTTTGAGCTCCTGAAGAAGCTGGTTCTCCCCGATGGATCGATTCTTAGAGCACTACTACCTGGAAGGCCCACATTGGACTGTCTCTTTGTTGATCCTGCTAGAGATGGGATGAGGTTCGAAACATCACCTCTCCTTATTCCATTTTATTCTCTGAATCATCCAATCTATAAACTGATATCCACTTTGAAAATATGTTCTGAAGTTTGCTTAAAATCTGGAATACGAACAAGTGTTCGGGAGTTGTTGGTGTATTCAACTGCCAAGGTGCCGGGTGGTGTAAGGTGACCAAGAAAACGCGCATCCATGATACCTCACCGGGGACTCTCACCACCTCTGTGAAAGCCACTGATGTTGATGCAATATTTCAAATTGCTGGACCAGAGTGGAAGGGAGATGCAATACTGTATGCTCATAGATCGCAGGAGGTTGTTCGTTTGCCCCAAGGATCATCACTGCCCGTGACGCTCAAGGTTCTTGAGTACGAACTCTTCCACATTTGCCCTGTGAAGGTCAGTTTTTCTATTGATACTTTTTTAGCAGCTCATTGTTTCATCTCGATTAACTGACAAGTATCTCGTCTCCTTACACAGAACATTACGGAGCACATTTCCTTTGCCTCCATTGGTTTGCTTGATATGTTCAACTCCGGTGGTGCTGTGGAGCCATGTGAAGTCCAGCAAACCACCACTGCGAACGAGGCTTTAACTGAATGCAGATTGGCGGTGGCGACAATTGCACTCAAGGTACGAGGATGTGGGCGATTCGGAGTCTACTGTTCTCAGCGACCACTCAAAGTGCACTGTTGACAGCACCGTAATAGAGTTTAATTACGACACTGCAAGCGGATTGGTGACTCTGACCATCCCAGTTCCTGGAGTGGAAATGCATAGATGGTCTGTTGAACTCCAAGTTTAAGTAGTAGTTGTTTAGTCTGAGATGTCCCCATGGCTATACACGCTTTCGGAAGTGGTTTTGGGTTGTCTGTTAAGAGATGAGAAAATAAACGGTTTAATAGTCAAGTTTCTGTAATAATATCATCTACATTTTCACGTCCCACATTTCCAACCACTTTAACACATAAAAGTATCCTTTCACACTCTAACTTCATGTATTAAATTATGTGACAGAATGTTCAACACTCCAATAATTAACCAAGTAAATTTCATTTAAACTGATTTAAAACAAATTTATCCAACAATCCGTTACAGCAAAAACAATGTCATCCAAAGCTTACACTCGTCTTGGAACCAAAGATTCATCAATGGGGTTCACCAGAAGTCCTGGCAAGAACAGACTCCATCCACAAACCTGTGGAACCGAATCCGATCCCTAACAACGATTTCTCGATTATATAATTTACTTATAGTCTTTGTCACTTCATGACAATCTATGCAGACTCTAAGGTTTTTCACAATTTTAATTACCACAGGCGCTTTCGTCTTCAATAGACCATATGCTATGGCCAATCTTTCGCTATGCTCCCAGAGAGCATTCTGTTTTTCTCCATCACCGACGTTCTGCAACACAGACGCAATCCAAGGTTCATGCCCGTTTTCTTGAACCCTCTTCGAAACTTCATATATAACTTCTCTTATATCTGTAGCTTCAGGGTGGGACCAACTACCCATCACAAACTCATGAACGTGGCCGTTGATTTCAATGGAGCTGCATCCAGGTACAGCCTTGATTCCTCTCTCTTTCATTTGCTTTCTCACAACACTCACTTTCACCCAATCTGATGCAGATGCATACATGCTTGAGAGCAGTATGTAATTCTCTGCATTGAGAGGCTCTAATTGAAGAAGCTGCTCTGCTACGATTTCACCTTTCTCTAGCATCTTGTTCTTTTTGCAAGAAACTAGCAAAGTACGCCATATTGCTGGATTTGGAGTGATAGGCATGCTCGCAACAAATACAAAAGCATCTTCAGTTTGGTTTGTACGACAGAAAAGATCAACCATGCAGCCATAATGCTCCATAGATGGTTCAATCCCACATTCAATCATGCTTGACCAATACTTTTTCCCCTCAGATACTAGGCCACCATGGGCGCACGCGGATAACACACCAATAAGCGTCACAAGGTTAGGCTCAACCTGAAATAAGATTTCAAAATTGTACATTACAAACTACTCATGAAGAAGGGATAACAGAAAATAAAGAAACAAATCTAACCATTTTTTAAGTTAACATGAATCATAAACTTGTTTTTTGTTACACTTTACCACTTAAACTACATGATTTATATATATACTTTGCCTTCCAAAGCTGCCTTACCATAAAAATTATAGACTTTTTTTTCCCCACGAGCCACCTATGCATGTTTTTCTCAATAGAAACATCACTTGCCAGTGGGATAACACAATAGGGTTAACAAGAGAAAAATAATCTATGCCACTATAACTAGGCTATAAGTTTGATTACCTGAGCTTCTCCCATTTTCTCAAAAGTGTCCAATGCATCTCTAGCAAGGCCATGGATAGCAAATCCTACGATCATGGAGCTCCAAGCTTTGGCATCCTTAACAGGCATGGCCTCAAAAACTTCGTGTGCCTTCTCAATGCATCCACATTTAGCATACATATTAACGAGCGCTGTACTCACCTCAAGATCATTCTTTATCCCTCTCTTATCAATAAACGCGTGCAGCCACCTCCCCAAATCCAACGCCCCTGCCATTGCACATGCAGAAATCACGCTCACCATTGTCACCTCATCCGGCTCCACGCCTCCCCTTTGCATCTCCCTAAACATCTCCAAAGCCTCATTCACCATCCCGAATTTTGCATACCCACCAATCATCGCGCTCCACGCCACCACATTTCTTTCAGACATTTCATCGAACACCTTCCGCCCCATCTCAACCTCCTTACATTTCGTGTAGAAATTCAACAAAGAAGTCTTGACAAACATATTCTCACCCAACCCAGAAGCAATCACATGCTTATGAACCTGTTTCCCTTCCTCGAACGCCGGCAACATTGAACAGCACTTCAATACAAAAGCCATAGTAAAGGTGTTTGAAATTGGGAACTTTTTCCGTACCAGTTTCTTGAACATGTAAATGGGCTCAGGGGACGGGCTTTGCTCCAGAAATCCCCTCATCACCGTGTTGTACGCAAATATATTCGGGCTTGGAATCTGGGAAAGCAGCCTTCTCGCATAGTGGATATTGCGATAAGCTGCAAAGCAGAGGACTTTAACGAGTGCGAAAGAAAGGGTGGAGCGAGAAAGATCGGGGTGAGTGAGAATGTGGGCGTGGATTTGATTGAGGACTCTCATGTTCGGACATTTTTTTATTACTGATACTAAACTTTCTTCTTCTTCTTTCGCCAGCTCTGTTTTTCCGATTTCTGCTTCGAATTTCAGTTTTTTCCCCGCTTAATATGAATTCGCGTCTCGCAGAAATAACAGAATCAGAAGATGCGAGAAATTTATCTAGTTTTAGGGATTGGTAATTCAATTTAAATAACTAGGTATAAGACTCGTAAGCCCATGGGCTTTTTATTACCATTTAAATTCTAAGCCCATTATCAAACTTGGGCTTTACACATGCCAGTGGGTTTTTTAATTGAATTGAAAAAAGGCCCGGATTATTTTTACCCCCATTTTTAATTAGGACGGCCTTTAGCAGTTAGCACTTAGCACCACTATAACGCACCTTGAAATACCATTTTTATCCCTCCTCATCAAACCCTAATCTTTGCAGCGCCGCTCTTTTTTTTTTATTCATTTTCTTCTTCATTTTTTCATCATCAATTAAATATAAGCTTCTTAAGCCCATGGGCTTTTAATACCATTTAAATTACAAGCCCATTATCAAAATTGGGCTTTTCTTATTGACTAAAAAAAGAAACCCAATTAAAGTATGGAAGTCGTATATTTTGAAGTTTCCATTGCATTAATTGGGGTTGATATCCATCATTCATGATGTGTACTTGTGGTTGACTCAACGTAACTATGATTACATTAAACCTAATTTTGAATCGAGTGTTTTTTGACCAAAATGTTTTGAGTTAAGATAAGATGATCCGTTTTTAATCATATCCACATGATGTCTTCGATTCACATCATTTCAATAAATTTTAAAATCTAAAAAGGTGGCTATTGTTGTAAAATATAGAACAAACGTAAAGAAAAGAACAATAATACCGATTTGTTTACCCAATTCGTCTGGAAGGACTACATCTGGGGGCGACCAAGTCAGGAGGGTTTTCACTATTTTCTCTGTCATTTCTCAATTCCCAGCGTTTACAAGGGATAACATATATATAAACAAAGAGATGGGTCGTAGCCCTAGAAGTCCTATCTAAAGCCCACAAAGAGTAATGTCCACTAAATAATAATATATTTACAACACTCCCCCTTAGACATTACGACGTGATGTTCATGCCTAACTAAAATTTCGCTAGAATAATCCAAAGAGAAAAACTTAGTAAAATGAGAAAAGATACAACTAATGATCTACTAAACCCAATCTTCAAAACGCTCCCCCTGAAGACAACAGTCTTCCAAGCCTTTTGTATTATGTTTCCACACTCTTTTGGAGTTCATATAGGTAAAATAATTTAAGGGATATATGCTTTGTCAAGTTCCCTTTAACAATCCTATTATTCATATGAGCAACAAAAGTTGCATTTTCCTCATAATGGATGATAGGAGATATATCATTGTCACATGAATCATAATTGTATTTAAATCAAAATCTTACAAACGTCGAAGATACTAAACATATGCTTTAAAATTTTACAATGTTTCCTTATAGGAGAAGCACTAAACTAATCTTGCAAGCAAACTCAATGTAAATTCAATATCGAATTTGGTGCAGTTCTTAAAATATAATAATCCACTAAGGACACTCTGATAAGGAACTTCTGGTCCTAACATGTCATATTTATCTTCTTTAAGTCTAAATTTGTCTTTATCCACTTTGAGGGATCGAACAATTACTAGTGTGCTAAGTAAATGAGATTTAAGATAAATCTCTCCAATACCTTCTCCAAGTAAGTTAATTGGTATATAAAGATTCATTTTGTTTTAGGGAAGTGCTCGATCTGCTGGTCGAGACAATACTTGATTTCACCAACATTTTATTTCAAAATTCAATCTCTAAGATTAAATTATCTTTCTTTGATTTCCTTACTTGTTCCAACAATATTTAGATTATCACCAGAAACCGAGATAATACTAACACCACCAAAATAATTTCTTTGTAAACACGTAAGGAAATATTTCAATGTTTATTTATTCCTTCCTCAGAAGGAATTAATTGAGTCGATCATGGAATATTCGACCCAAATATTTTATGTCATATAATGACCTTTGTAATTTTAATGTCGTACATAGTACGATTCTAACCATTCCTCATCAGGGAAATTTTATATTCATCAGGGATCTTCATATAAATATTGACATTCATTGATCAATATAAGCATACGGTTACAACGTCTATCAACTACATTTTTAAATTTGGTTTACTTACTACTAGAAATATTAAGTAGCGGAACGTTATTTCATGCATAACAGGAGTATATATTTGATAAGATCAATATCTTGTCTCTGCAAAAACCCATGAGCTACTAATCTCGCTTTGTACCTCATTACATCATTACTCTCACTTTCTTTTCGTACAAATACACATTTATATCCAACAGGGATAATGTTTCGGGGTATATGTACGATAAAGACAAGAATATTAGCGAGTCGAGCTCTGCCTCAATTGTTTCTTCATATTTTACCCAGTCAAAGCGCTTCCGGCTCAACTATTGACTTTTGGGTACTGGATCCAAATTTTAATAGTAAGAGCAATTGTGGCAATGAATAAGTTGTCGACAACATTGATAAATTTCTCCTGAATTTATAATTTCTATATTTATATCAACCAGATCTTCATCATTTCCCATAATATTTTGATCTGGTCGTTCCGCAATTCTAGTATTTTTAGTATTTTGTGCACGTGCTTCATTACTAGAATTTTCGTCTTCGGGACGAATCTCTTCAAGAGACTTCAAGAGTGACTGAATATATTTGCTAGCTTTAGTAATTACTGCGGACTTATGTCTTACATAATAAGGGGTCATTTACGCTTCTAGCGTGTAGGGGCATTAACATATATAATTGCCTAAAATTAGCACATTTACTCTTTTTGGTGCATTTACAACAAGTATATGTGCTTTAGTCACTTCTTTATTATCAGTAAATTAAACTAGCAGGTCACTTGCTAAATATTGCAAGTTAATTTATCATTTGAACTTCTAGTTCATTTTGACTAGTGCGTGAATTTTCATATTGAAGATCTTTTATATTCCACAAAATTTCTCGGCATTCATTGAATTTTAAATTCTTATCTCCCCCTAATGCCGAGATATGGTCTTCATCCAATGTGCAATAAGCCAACTGGGTCGTGTAGTGAGGTACACTGTGGTGGTGATATTGAAAACAAATATTGCACATTCTAATATTTGCAGATGAGAAATGTTTAGTTCTTAAGCACCAGTTATAAAAGGGGAATAATAAAGATATGCAGTGGGTCGGATTTGAATTAGATTGGCACCATGTAAAATTTCATGCCCCCAACATGATATAACTAAGTTGGAATTCTTCAATAATAATCTAGTAGTTATTTTGATAAAATCTATTAGTAAATCAACTAAACCATTCTCGATGTGGACGAGATTAAATGCTCAATTTTAATTCTCAATGCCATATAATAATCATTAATGTCATCAAATCGACATTAACCATTCAAATAGATTTATTGGATAATCTAAAATTTTAAGTTAAATAATATTTGGCAATAAATTTGCTTCAGGCAAATAATATCAGTCCACAAGTATCTTCCTGACTCTATTTAAGAAATATAAAAGATATGATTCCAACTTTAGTACGAGAATATCCTACTATAAAACTTTTCCTTTGCACAAACCTCACAAATAAATTAATTTGCATAAGAGGTTATGTTATTCGACATACTATGTAGAATAGAATTAGTCAAAATCCGACTTATCATATTTTGAACCGCTCATGTCATAATTTTGAATAAATCTGCTTCAGGCAAATTAGTACATCATTCAAAGAATCATCATTTTCAATGTTCATATTTGCTTCGGGCAAACTAGTACGATGAGGTTCTATTTTGTTCATAATTATATAAGGACTCAAATTTAATAGAAGAGTTTTCAGGTAGCTGAATGAATCTCAACGTGTAAAGTTCAAGTCAAGAAATAGTACAGTTAAGAGCAAGTTTGATAGATTTCCTTTTAGTAATACAAGATAATTTTTTACTACGATTGTCTATAAGAAAAACTTGATATAAACTTTCATATGTAGTTCAGATTCAACAAGATTTTTTTTAATGAATCAAATCAGCCACAAAAATAAGTGATAATGGCAATCAAGGATTTTCACACAATTCGTAAATTCTACAGCAAATAATCCCCAAGCTTGTACTGCGGCAAACAGTTCTAATTGTTGAAATTTAAAAGGGATTAAGTCTTTTTACCAGAGCGGAATTCTTGGATAAGGGTTCCAATATCCTCTTATGATAGACTTGGCTCGCTTTGAGCGCAGGCTCAAAGAGAGATTCAGGAGACGAACAATCTGCTTCCTCGTCCCGCATATGGGGATAATTTCATCAATTTTAGGCATGTCTCCAACAACCAAGCAGGTGCAATAACCAATATCGAATCCAAAAGAAAAAAATCAACATTGAGATCGGTTAGTCAAAAATAAAATATAGCAAAATTTGATAGAGCCATTTACTCAAAATTATAAAAATTATAACAACTTAAACAAAACTTTCCTGCTAGTACCTAGTACTTGGTATCGATTTCATACGTACAAAAGTGAAGAAAAAAAAATCATAGAAGCAAAAAAAATTCATTATTCATACCCAGTAAATAGCATATTCGAGAAATTACAAAATCGCAATCAAGAATAATTATGGCCACTGATTTGTAAAGTTTAGTTAAGGCGTTATTATCAACAACCTTTAATAGAGCCCCTTACCTTTTTCCTAATGGTATGAAACATTTATTTTTAGAAACTACGTAACAATTTTTCAAGAACCAGATCATGAAATTTGACTTCGTCAATTTCTCAAATCTCAATTTTATGGCAACAATAATTTGATGCAGGCGTGTAGCAAGGTATAACATACAATTGAAAAATAAGTATATCCCAAAGACTACAATTACTAACATAATGTCTTTCTATCAGAATAAATATATGGACAAATATGTACCATATATCATGTAGCTTTTGTAAAATCCTATCACAAGATTTCTTATGGAACTCAATGGAGTAAATCCATACCTGCATACTGTGGCCAATCATGCACGCCACTTATGAAATAATCTACTTCAAACATTTATTTATTTATTTATAATTATTACATAGAATAAAAAAAATACTCAGGTTAAACAAGAGGCCAAATAATAGGTTTAAATTTCATCACTTTTTCGATCAGAAGACAATCAATTATGTGGCAGGAATAATACTAGCATAATGATATAATTACGATTTAAATGACATTATCAATAAGAATTGAATGATAATAATACCTGATAGAATATACCAAATGTTTGACCTTGCCCAGAAACGTGACGGGCACATGATGCGGAAACAATAATCTGGGATTTTTACTGTGGGGTTAAAATGGAATTAACTACATCCGTAATGTTTTGCCAAAAACTCTTTTATCATCATTTTCAATTCTAATTTAAAGAGATAACATATATATAAACAAAGAGATGGGTCGTAGCCCTAGAAGCCCTATCTAAAGTCCACAAAGAGTAATGTCCACTAAATCTCTACTATATATAAAGACAAACTTTTAGGCAAAGTTAAATCGCTCTATTTCAAAATCTCTCTAATCTTAATAATTCTAATGGTAAATTTAATTTCAACCGTACATTTAAATTTTTTTTAATCTATATCCTAGATCACATGAGATATTATAAATTTTAATTTTAAATTTAATTTTAACCATACATCTATCTATCTAATTAAATTAAATATTTTTATTTTTATCATATTTATTTATAAAAGATATATATATATTAACGTACTATATATCCTTTTTCTTTTTCAAAAGGCACGCCCCATATATGCACACTTATATAAAGCTCCTTATATTCATGCTTCATTTTTTTTATGGATCCTCATATTCATGTCCCAACCATTATTCACGCATGAGTTTCATCTTTCATATTTTTTAATTTGATGAATTTATTAATTTAATTTTATATATTATAGAAAATATTGAAATAAGTAATTTGAGTGGTGAATTAGTTGTGGATGAATTTCTTCTTTTATATTCATAGCGATTTTTCTATTTTGATGAATTTGTTAATTGTATATTACATTGAGTTATTTTTATATTACAGGGAGTATTTAGTTGAGTAATTTGAATGCTACATTAGTGATGAATTTGTTAATTGTATATTGCATGGAGTTTTTTTTTTTTTTTTTTTTTATTGAAGGGAGTATTTAGTTGAGTAATTTGAGTGATACATTAGTTATGGATGAGTTTTTTTGATTTTTTTGATTTTTTTATGTTCATATAGATTCTTCTAATTTGACGAATTTGTTAATTTAATTTTGTTTTTCATTTATGCTTTTGTTAAATTTTTGCAGATTAATCTTTTCTTTTTGTTGCTTTTGTCATATTCTTATTTAAACTTTTATATTGTAGGGAGTATTGAGGTAAGTAATTGAGTGTTGAATTAATTGTGAATGATTTTTTTTTCTGTTCATAGTGATTCTTCTAATTTAATAAATTTATTAATCTAATTTTATTTTATATATCTAATTTGATGTGATTCTTATAATTCTTATAATTTGAATTTTGAATTTTATGTCTTTTAATTTGATGAATTTGTTAATCTGATTTTATTTTGTATATTGTAGAGATTGTTGATGTAAGTAATTTGAGTGTTGAATTAGTTGTTGATGAATTTCTTATTTTCTGGTCGTATCTCTAATTTGATGAATTTGTTAATCTAATTTTATTTTTATATTTAATTTGATGTGATTCTTCTAATTTGAAAGTAATTTGAGTTATCAATTGGTTATAAATGTTTATTGCAATTGTGTAATTATTTTTTATATTGCAAAGATTTCCAAAGGACAATATATTTTTGTGGAAATAAACAATTGGTGGAAGCAAATATATAGTTTAGTTTAATTTGGAAAATTTGCAATTGAAGGAGAATTTGATTTTTTTTTTAAGAATATGTAAATTCAATTGGAAAGATATGCAACTTTGAGTTCCTTCATGTTTTGACATTTTAGTTTAGAGTTACTATTTAAGATTTATTTTTATTTGTATTTCATTATTCTTAATCATCCATTATTATTGTTTGTTCCGATTGCAACTATTGCTTAGATATATCTAATTTTAGTGCTCTATCTTCTGTCCCAACAAATTTTTAGTAAAATTAGTAATATTGCAATTGCATGTGACAAGTATTTTTTTCTTAAAACCTCATCATATTGATAAATATATAAACATATACTAAGAAAAATATTATGAAATGATCATAGATGCATAAATTCTTATAATATGATATTGAATATATTGATAATTTTGAGAAATATTTATTCACCAATTCAAGATTTTGTTCAAACCATTTATTTAATTAGTTAATATTAAGAATAATAAAAAAGTTAATCTAACTAATTATCCTGAATTATATCCTTTAAACATGAAATTAATATAAAGTTGAATTATGCTTCCTAAAATTATCTTAAAATGTCGGCAATTTAACTTTTTATTTTTTAAAGATATGTTCTCATTCTAAATTAACATAAAATTTTTAAGATATAAAATTCAACATAATCTTACTAATAATTTTTTAAGATATTAAATTGTTGAAGTTATATTTTCCAAAACAATAAATTTAAAAACAAATTATTAGTATACATGTTATTGGTATCTAAAATTTTAAAAAATAAAAATAAAAGATATCATCATATCTTTTGCTACGATCCAATCTAATTATATCATATATATGAATAATCTAATCTAATTATATCATCTATAATTATTTCTTTGCTTTCCATCGCCCTATTTTTCCTCAACAGACCAAATTAAAAAAAATAAAAAAATCTCATCATTTTCTACTTGCATGCATAAAGAAATAAATAAAATCAAAATATACTATCATTGGATCCCTTGACCTCATATGTATTATTTCATGTTTGATTTTTTAGTTAGTCGAACATGTTGTTTTGTTTTATAGGAGTATATTAAGTATTCAACAAATTACTAAGAAATTGTTAACTGATTCAATAATTATTAGTATTATAATATAATTAAATCGATGTGTTAGGAAATTTTAGATTTTTATATAATCTAAATACAAATAAATATATTTTATAGAAAAATTTGATGTGTCTTGATATCAACAAAAAAAAATTTATAAAGGAAAAGAAAATCATAATTGCATATTCATTTATAATTTATATAAACTCAATTTTTTTGACGGGGGAATAAAGACATCTTTATATTCATAGTGAATAATCACATAACAAACAAAAGAAAAAATGGATAACTTTCAAGATTTTATTAATCGCATATATTTTAAAGTTGTTCTCACATGAACCAGGTCTATGCTATGAACTTGAATTATTTGACTTATTTCACTCATTTACAACACATTTTTCTATATTACTAAACTTGACCCTTTCTAAATTAAAAAAAAAGATTCATAGTATAAACCAAGTCTATACAAATTTTTGTCTATATTTTATAGGTAGGGAGAGGTACATGTACAGATCTCAATCTCACAAGTCACAACCCACAACCCAATATAAAAATATTTTATAAAAGAACATTGAAATCACCATTTATTATTGAAAAAAATACGATAGTCTTAAATCATGGAGGAACCATTTTAGACGTAAAAAAAACTTTCAACGAATTTACAATTAAGAATTTTTTTATTTTGTGCCCTTGTCTTAAATTTTTTTTGGATCCGCCCCTGATTAAGATAGTTTTATATATTAAAAACACATCCAGACGTTTGTTGTCTCCTCCTCTGACATTATTCTTAGTGACGTCAGATATAATGAAATTCCATATTCAGCACTTATTCAGATTGAAAATCATGCAATGAATTCTTCGTCAAAATTTAAACCAGTCTCATGTAGATATAATTGATCAATATATTTTAATATTAAATATAAATTTTTTTGGTCATCTCGCATAATACGCGGGTTTACGTACTAGTAATAATATATTTACAACCAGTGACGGACCCAGAAATTTTACCCAGGGGGGCCCAATTTATAACATAGTGTAGCTAAATGCACTTTAGAATTTTTATATATTTTCGAAAATTATTTGGACTAAACATCTTTATATTAGTAGTATAATACATTTATATGTATATTGAAAATGTGAATTATACATATTCTTTCTCTATTTTGTTCATTTTTCTCAAAAAAAATCAACATTTTATTTATAGAGTGTTGATTTTTACAAGATAATAATAGTGGTGTACATTGAACATGATGCACATAATACTTTGTTTAAAGGAGACATGCACATTTATGAGATAGTTTTATACATGATATATGGTATAATCTATAACACAAATAATACTCATCATTCCAAAATATTAGAGTGTTAATACACAATTTTACGCTTCGTCTTCTTACTAAAAAATCTGTCTCTCAGATGTATCTTAATTATAAGTGTATATATATATAAGAAATTTTGGGGTCAAAGTGACCCCTACCCCAAGGTACCAAAATCACTGTTTACAACAGGTATTTCACGCATCGCAAAATTCATGGACGTGATATCACATTGTCATTGAGGATACGTTTAAGCAATTGTTTATATATGTAATTAATTGTTAGATATCGATCAAAGTACTATAACTATAAATATTAATGACCGCATTTTTTTCTTTCTATTTTGACAATAAAATTAATAATCATTATTTAAAGACGAGCATCAGATAAACTTTTCCTCGTATATATAAATTCACAAGTCACACTAGAGAGGTAAATTATACTCGGCATGTGCAACATGAGAAGAAAACAAGAGAATGAAAAAAAAAGGGAAAAAAGGATGTATTTATTTTTATTGGGACTCCGTAATCATATCGAAAAATACGTATTTACATATTTTAGCAGTATACTTTTCTATGATGCATGCATCTAATGATTTCAGCAATTTAAATAATCTTGGCAAAAGCAATTGTGGTAGCCCATGACATCATTCGCGTTCGCGCCAGATCTCTCTCTAGCTATACGTGTCATGTTATACATAATGCAAACTATATATCTACATGTAATATAATCATTAGTATGTCGTTATATGTGCATATATATAATATATGACAAAAAAAATTGCAAAAATTTATATGCAATATTGATTAGGTGTGATTTATATTTATAGAATGATATTTTTATCAAATTTGTGTTTTAGTCCAATAGTTTGGGTTTATTGTTAATAAAATGTAAGTTTATGTGTGTGTTATTACATGAAAAAATATGATATTTATAGAAGTGAAATTTGAGCTACATTACACGAAAATTATACTCCTAATCAATCCAATCCCGTGAACCAAACGACCCCTAAGAGTAAAATAACAAAAACATATGTTTTTAAACAAGTATGTTCCCCCCTTCCATACAGGGGCGGAGCCAGGATCTTGGGTGAGGGGGGCCGATCGTTTCACACTAATAAATGCTCGATAATAAAATTTAAGTACTGCATTTTTTTTATCAAAATATATCAATATTAATTTGTCTTATTAAATATTTTATAATAAATAAATATATCTTTAATATTAAATTTAGAACACCTCTCTTGTGTATCACATAAATTATTTATAATTGAGTCTATAAAATTTATCTCAGTTGCACAAATAATACATTTATATTTTTGTAACTCTATAACAATAGCATAGAATAAAACAATATACAATTATAAATATTTTTTATATTATAATTATATTATTTGCAATTTAAATAATTGAAAGAATTTATATAATTTTCACACGTACAATTTAGTATAAATCTAACACTCATTTCTTCTAAAGTGTTAAAATAGATATGAGACAGTCTCATACTTAATAACACGTCAATGCCCAAATTATATTTAAATGCCTCACTATGGTTGCAAGCCGGGTCCAGTTGTCTCATATTTTATATGTTGGGGTGTCTCATACTTATGCATTTTCCTTTGTTAAATTAAACAAATATTAATATATCAATATATGTATATAAATAGTACCCCTGGCCATGGCCCCCCTTGCTAGCAAGTTGACTCCGCCCCTGCTTCCATAGGCTCAAAATAGGTACCTAGTTACGATCATACAAAGGGAAAAAAATAAGTCTCATATAATTTCATAAAATTTTAGAAAAAACTAATGCTCTCTCTTTTTTCAAACTCTTTCTACAGATAAAACTTTCCTTAGCAAGCATGGCAGCAAATTAAAGTCAGCTACTCTTATAGAAACCATTTCGTCTAAATCTTTGTCATGCCCATTCTTCATTCCAAGAGTCGTACGTAAACACCCCCCCCCCAATTTTTTTTTTTTTTTTCCTATATAATGAACAAGTTGGACATGACTTTATGATCATCACATCCATACTTCTTGTTATTACACAAACAAATATCCTCACAAAAGTATACATTTTCTTTGCCTTACATTGATCATTAATCAATCATTTCATCTACAAGGAAAAAAGAGCAAGTCATGGGACTTACAAAGCATCTAATTTTGTCATTATCCATTGTTGTTCTCTCTTTGACTTCACTTTGCACCAACAGCCTTCACGATGATGATTTACACAGCAATATTCGCTTCCAAGAGGAATATGGCTACGATTTTAGGTATTATCCTTCGTATTTTAGGCCAGCGGTTGAGGACATTAAGTTTGAAAACTCCGTGAAGATCGAAAGTGCGCTTTCTGATCAACTTGCAGCTGCCTCTGCCAAGACAACTTATAATGTAGCCAACTTCGGAGCTAAAGGTGATGGAAGTACAGATGATACTAAGGTTAGTAAGATTAATTAGGTATTATGTGCCTATTTTAGAACTCTAAAAAGTGCTTCAGATACACTTATTTTTTAAGCTGTTAGATACTGCTTTTCAAAAAAAAAAATGTTTCTGTCTTTTTACTTGAGTTTCAAAACAGACACTATATATGGTAGTTAGTTGTTTGACGGTTGACGGTTAAATCCAATTATTTGGCACCCATGCATGCACAACACTAATAATTATAGCTAGGAAGTGATAACATAAGATGTGACTTGTTCCTTCTTTTTTTATATGTCTAGTAATGCAATCTTCCCTTCAAAAATTAAATTGATATTTTTTGTGATATAGTGGAACTCTAATTTCATATTCAATTTGCTACAAAATTAATCATTTGTTTGTTCAGGCATTTGAGAGTGCTTGGACATCAGCTTGTTCATCCGAGGGAGTTGTCAAGTTTATGGTACCAGCTACCAAAACTTATCTTCTCAAACCACTAACATTTTCAGGACCATGCAACTCCACCATTACAATGGAGGTACGTAAAAGCAAAACATGCTGACATGAATTAAATAATGGAAAAATTACTATAAGGTACAAAATTTATGGGGAAAATTAATTTCATAACAATGTGCAAAAATAATCATTTGTTTGTTAGGTATCTAGTTTGAACTAAAGTGCAAATTTTTTTTTGCACATTGTACCTTAGAGTAATATGTGTGTCCACTTTGCACCTTAGAGTGAGGACCCCTTAAATAATTAAACATAAAAAATTGGTTTCTATCTCAATAAAATCAGGCATTTTTAATTTGAACTTTGTATATATGTGCAGATTGGTGGAGCTATTTTAGCATCTAACAATCGCGCCGACTATAGTAACGACGTGAGGCACTGGTTAATGTTTGATAGAGTCGATAATCTAGTGATTCAAGGTGGTGGATCTATCAATGGCAATGGAAATATCTGGTGGAAAAACTCTTGCAAAATTGATAAATCTAAAGTAAGGATCACTTACATATTTATTGCATACTCTTTTATCCATCAATTGTCAAATTTGTACTAATATTAATTTCTTGAATGGTTTTCTTTTTTCTTGCAGCCCTGCACTGTTGCTCCAACGGTATGCTTGCTTATGTCTTAATTACTATTTGACTACATCTACCTAGATTTTTTTATTTTAATATATAGGCCTTTTGGTAATTAAATTGTGATGCAGGCTTTAACTTTGTACAAGTGCACAAATTTGGTGGTAAAGAATTTGAAGTTTAAAAACGCGCAGCAAATTCATTTATCATTTGAGCAGTGCAAAAATGTTGAGGCATCAAAACTTGTGGTGAATGCTCCTGATGATAGTCCTAATACAGATGGAATTCACGTCACTGCCACTCAGAATATTCAAATCTCCAGCTGCACAATTGCCACTGGTATATAAATTTTAATTTTCTCCTAATATTCAGAAAATGATTTACAACTTAATTAGGAAATATATAGCAATATTTTGATGAACTTGTAATTAATTAAAATATTGTTAATGGATCAAGGGGATGACTGCATTTCAATTGAAAGTGGATCACAGAAGGTTCAAGCCACGGATATTATTTGTGGACCTGGCCATGGAATCAGGTAATTAGATTAAAAAAAAAAGTTTAGAATTAAATGATAAATATTTTATTAGCAAAAATAACTTCATTTTTGTTTCTTATGCTGGTGTTTTTTGAATGTTAAATGATCAGTATTGGAAGCCTAGGTTCTGAAAATTCAGAGGCTTATGTGTCGGACGTTGTTGTTAATCGAGCAAAGCTTTCTGGAACCACAAATGGTGTCAGAATCAAGACATGGCAGGTGTGCTTTCTTGCATATATCTACTCTCTCTGTTCAAAGGTTGTTTGGTTTTAAGTTTTCAGTTGCTAATTTCGAGTATTCGTGCACAGGGTGGATCCGGGAGTGCAAGTAACATCAAATTCCAGAACGTAGAGATGCGGAATGTGAAAAATCCCATAATCATTGACCAAAATTATTGTGATCAAGATGAACCGTGCAATGAGCAGGACTCGGCTGTACAGATAAAGAATGTCGAGTATCAGAATATTAGCGGAACGAGTGCTTCAGATGTTGCTATCGAGTTTGATTGCAGCAAGAAGCATCCATGCCAGGGAATTGTGTTGCAAAATGTGAAGTTAGTTGGAGTAAATGGTGAAAAATCTGAAGCTGTTTGCAATAACCTTAATTTACAGAACAAGGGGACAGTTTCACCACGCTGTCTAAATCTTTAAAGGGAATATAATTATTGTAATGTATAGGAATATTTACTTGTTAATTACAGTGGTGAATTTAGGATTTTAATTCGGATTTTACAGTTCACAGGGTTATGGCATGTATTGGTGTACAAACAATAAAAATTCTGAATGGATTTATTTTTTATTCATTAAAGTAAATATTGTATCATAATGTGTTACAATCTGCTTCACTAAGCATTTATGAGATATATGAAGACGAATGAATAGCCTATATAACATACATCAGCCCAACATAAGGAAAGGAAACAAATGATATGGAAGAAACAGAATAAAGAACAGGCTTACATCTTGGCATGTTCTCTGAGACGTTGGACGGTATCCTTGTCGTGTTCTGATGCGCCAAATTTTCAGAAAAGGGTAACATTTGAGGTCGAAATCAGCGTTTTAATCTCAGCGTTGGACGGATCGCATTTTGAGATACGAACATTCCATACCTGCTCAATATATATAGGTGAAAAAAGATCTTCTTTAGAGCACTTAATATCAGTTTAGGTGTGTAATTAAAATTGAAGAATTACCTGAACAGATTTGCCAACTTTTACTGGTGTAGCCTCAGCAACTACCAAGTCACCAATCACTGCACTTTTTACATGATTAATGCTTAGTTGTACACCAGCCACCCTGTTATACCCTGAAGCAAGACCAGCTCCGTACGAGGCCAAATCCTCCGCAATCAGTGCGGACACCCCTCCATGCAGCACGCCAAATGGCTGCTCGATCGATCAACATCAATTGCATGCATTCCATCAATATATAATAATGTTACAATATGTACCTGACAACACTTGGAAGTAACAAGGAGGTGGCCCCAAGCTTTGTGAGGTGATAGTTCATCCAGTACAAAGTCATACGCAGCTGAGTGGATTAAAATCTGCAAGGCTTTGCACCCCTACAATCTGTGCTCGTTGCTCCATACTAGCAAAACGTAATGTTGTTTCAATAACACTATGGAAGATGACATCTTTATATATAATGCGATTGACAATCGATAAAAGAGGTTCTAGCTAGCAATCTCCAGCTATGTACCAAACACTACTAATTAAATAGCTAGAATTCATGGACTTTTCAATTTTCGAATTATATATGCATCTCCTACATGATCAACCCCAACCAACTTCTGCCTAATTCATTATCTCAAAAGATATCAATCACCATTATCTGATAATTATTAATTTGACAGATCGGCTTAATTTTGGTATAACATTTTTCTTCTTATAATATACATAACTTGCTTTTATTCGAACAATGTTTCACATGCACCAATCAATCATTTAACTCCAACTATTAAATTCTTACCTAACCTTCTGTACTAAACACACTCTCACATTATTAATGATATAATAATCTCTCTATCACCGATTTTTTCAAAATTCTATCATACCAAAACCCTACAAAATCCTAACTCCCAAAACATATGCAACATGTGATACAGTTATTTATTGTCATATTATTATAGTCAGTGTCTTTTAAAATTTACATTGTTTTATGTTGTTAGAGTTAGTTTAATTGCTTGGGCAAAAATTCTTTCCTGAGATCATTAAATAAGGTGTAGTGTTTATTTATGTTAATTTGTGTGTTAAACCCCTGACTCCATCAAAATCTAAATAGAACTTCTACTATTCATTGATTTCAAATTCCAGTAAATTCCAATGCATACATAGTTACATACCAAATCACACGACGACGGAAAAAACAACACAGCATATAATTATGAAAGTATGAACTCTTACAGGATGTGCATAAAGTCCTGAATATTCTTGAGAATCCAGGAACAGGGGCATAGATAGCCCCATGGTGGTCCATGACTATATGAAGTGAGGAGAAAATAATGTCGACCTACATATATTTTATACATTAATCACTAATCCAAGTTTATGAAGTTTTTCACTGCACCTAACACAACTGTATTTGCAAGTCTTATGATCTACCACACCTCAAGTATTCTACAACCTACCTAAACCGAGAAGTATATACAAGGCATGTTTGCAGTCACATGTCAACAGTGCAGAAACACTTATTTGTTAAGTTGGTTAGATCAACTTTTAAAAAGTAGAAGTGCTTCTAGGGTCTCAATGGTGTTCTAAAACACCATCGTAATAGGCCTTTGTGCTACCTTTATATCCTTCTGGGGCAATGGAGTGACTAGAGTGGGATAGTTTTTTCCTAAAGTCGCGAAAACTTCGGTAAACAACTCGTATGAATCTAGCACCGGTTCAAACAACCACGAAATTTCAAATGTTATTTGCATCTGAAATTTTTCATTACATGCTTTAATTTCCTAAAATAAGCAGGAATTTGAAAGTTGCTGAGATACATTGAGACAAAGCTGAATTATAACCATCAACGTCGACTGCTTGTATAGATATTTATAAATGTTATATAAAGACAAGGCTGCATATCATACAACAGAGAAAGCTGGAAATGGAGCATACAGAACTAATCAGAGTTAAAGTTGCATATTTTTTGAGATTTTGACCAGCATCCCTGGCAGATTCGGGTACAGGCAAGTTGCAAAGAAGGGTAACTCTTGAGGTCGCAATCATCGTTTTAATCTCAGAGTTGGAAAGGTCACATTTTGAGAGGCGCACGTCCCAGACCTGCTCACAGCACGATAAGATATTAATTAGAGCACTGCTACTTGCAATTTCTATATTATATATGCAAGGTGAGCTGGAAATAGCAATATTACAGTAGTGCTCTGTTTCCTCTGAGTTTAATGAAATTTTTGAACTTAAAATATACTAGAAAGCTTACCTGAATAGATTTGCCAATATTAACAGGCGTAGCCTCGGCAACTACATAGTCGCCCAACACTGCACTTTTTAGATGGTTTATGGTGAGTTGTATACCAGCTACTCTATTAAACCCTGAAGCAATATGAGCTCCCATGCTTGCCAAGGACTCAGCTATCAGAGCCGACACTCCTCCATGCAGTACTCTGAATGGCTGCCCACCCACATACAAATGCTTAATTCAGATTTTATAATTTTTTATTATGAATTGCATGTAAATATTTTATGGCATGGAAACAATAGGACTAATACCTGACAGCACTTTGAAGTAATCAAGAGGTGCCCTGAAACTCTTTGGGCGGAAAGTTCATCGAGTTCAAAGCCAATCGTGTGAAGTGGAGCATCCAAAATCTCGGTCTTCGATGTTGGTTTTGCTGCTGGCGGCGGTGGAGGTGGATTCCTTCCGCTATGTGGTGGTTGACTCATACTTTAGCCTTTTGATTGATTGATTGGTTGATCTCTCCCAACTGATTTAAATACAGCTCTTTTCCTGATTCTCTAGGTATGATACAAACTGGTGACTGGTTTCACCATAGAAGATTGGTCCACGGTCACCTTAAATTCAGAGGATAAGCTTAGCAGAGGGGACAGCGACCTTCACTTATAGAAGTCAAAGGTGACGATCCATATTCAAATACATTAAATGTGATCACTCGACCAAAATACATAGATGAATCTAACTGCCTACACCAAAAAAGCAGCAATGAAAATCACTCAACCACCCGAACAACTTCTACATAATCTATTACTTCACAAAGAGCAAAATTGTCAGGGATGTATAGCATGATTATGGAAGAAATGTATAGCATGAGTCCTGTGAGTGGGGTGTATATCCTTATGAGAAATTAAGGTTTGGAATAATCAAATACGAAACTAATTATAGTATTTTAAAATTTTGGAACAATCTATTAGTATTTACCAGCATCTTCACTTAAATTTATGGTAGGCTATAAACCAAAAATGTGAAAAAGTTGAGATAATAATTCATAATCAAGAAAAAGGTAATATAACAGAAATCTACTACTCCACACAACAAGACCAGTGACTTCCTTAATTGAGAATGGGAGCAGGACAGCAACAAAATAAAACTACACTCCATTTTCCGTACGAATAGAATGACAAATGTTGAAATTAACAGCAGTAATCAACAGACATTACAAGAGTAGTTTCTCACACACTGTGCCCACAAAGTCTTAAAGTTCAGCTCTTTAGTTATGATTTAAGGACCTACAGACATGGGCATCAAAAACCACATGGTGGTCCTTACACTAGTTAATTTGCAGGAATTGCTCATCTAGAATACCGAATGCATTCTATTACCATGCCTAAATTAGTACACACAAAAATGAAGTAAAATAGTTGGATAAAAAACCCCACATCTGGATAGTTAAACAGTGGAGAATAAGCCCAAACAAAATAACAGGGACAGATGAATTTATGTGCGTAAGAAACTGCATTGAAAAACATGAGTGTGTAAATGCCCTAAAAGACAAAACAATTCAAATAAATTGTCCTACACCACTCTAAATTTTAACAAATCTAAAGCCCTCAGCCATCAATCACATAAGCACCGAAATACAGGGTGAATAACAGCAGAAACAAGATAATTGCGTAAAGGGAATCCATAACTGACTAATGAAGCAATCAACATCAGGAAAAAAAAAAAAAGAAAAAAAGAGGCAATTGAGAGCCAAATGAACCCTCTAGCAGGCAAATTAAACAAATAAAAAAGGCGTGATTTGTTCTTAGATTGATATTAGAAAACAAAATTAAAGAAAAATGAAAAATCACCTGCTATCAACTTTTTCGTGAAAGTCCAACAGAGTGGTAGGTAGCACAAATGAAGAAACAAGAGGATAAACTGCACTTTTCAATGACATGAATGTGTACATATGACGATAAAATTACCTTGATGCCCCTAAAGTGAGAGCACATGTCTCATTTCAAAAAAAAAAGTATATAATTAATTTTAATTTTTTAATTGAATATTGCTGATTAAAAAATATCAATCAAATAAACAACAATAAATTAAATTGAATCATAATCAAATATGCTCAATGAATGATGAGTTCATTGTTCAAAATTAAAATGTGGATGCTATATAAACTCATTTTATTTGCCATTTTGACATAAAAAAAAAAGAGATTTTCAATTGTTGAAAAAAAAAATAAAAAATTTATATAATATATATGGAATTATATTTATTTATTGGATCATCAAATATTGTTTACACAAGATATCTAAATTTCCAAATACAAATTAGTAAAAAATATTTTTGTTCTGTTTACGTATGTTTTTTTTTTTTAACAAAAAAGGTATCTTTATTTTTTTTTGAAGGAATAAATTTAAATTGAAATAAAATAAAATATAAAAAATCTTTTGCGGGCCCAAACAGATGGGCTCTACCTAAGAGAGGTTCATTTATATTTTATATTCATTATATTTTTAAAATGAATTTTGATTAGGCCAATCAATTCAAATTTTTAATTCAATATATTAATAATTTTCAATTTAAAAACTTTTGAATTTATATTGAATTGAATAAAAAGTAAAAAAACCTAAAATAAAATATAATATTTTTATAAATTTTATTATGAAAATTGATTGATATCATTATAATTATAAATTTGATTTGATAAATTTATAAATGATAACGAACAATTTTAATCAAATTTTATATGAACATTTTTATTAAAAGATGGATTCAAATTTTTGTCCAAATATTATCTATTTCATGTGATTTAAATAATTATTGCCAACATAGGTCCTGAAAAGATTAAACAGCATTTATGCATAATCATTTTGTGTTTCCTCATATTTTCAACAATTAATTATATTATAATTTTGCATTATTCGTCAATCAAACGATTTTTTAAAGTCAATGTAGAGGTATTTCTTGGACAAATTTTGAAAGAGAATTTGATAATTCATAATTTGATTTGATATGTTATTTTTATAATTTTTTTTTTTTTTTTTGCCAGGATTATTTTTACATGTCCATATAAATCCAACTGTCATACGTAAATACTTATATGACCGTATGAATACAACTGTCGTCCGACAACAATTCAAGAACCATTTGCAACGGTCAACACTGAACATTAATAAAGGTGCGTGTACATACCCAAATTATATTTTCTTGGTGATTTTTTCCTCTTTAACCATGATCCTGCAATTATTGCCGCCGGATCAGTGGCGAAATTATATAATAATACAATAAAATAAAATAAAGTTTGATTCCCGCTCATGTTGTTGTACCGTGCTACATTTGGAGGAGAATAAAGTGCAGACACGTTGTCAATCATCAATGTCAGCGCGGCTGAATTTTTTGAATTTTTGTTAGCATAGTTATATTTAGGGAGAGAATAAGAGGTGGGCTTTTTGTAAAAAAAAAAAGGGGGAGAGAGAGAGAGAGAATATAGAGAGAGAAAGAGAGTCATAAGTTTGGGAAAATGCTGGAGAATCGGAACATTGTTGGAAATCTTTGATGGGTTACCAGCCTTCTGGTCTAGTCTTCACGGGAATTGATCTGAAGGTAAAAATCAAGAACACATCCTTTTATTCATCTCAATTACAGATGATGATTGTATGATATCTGCGATGAATCAAGATTATTGAATCTTTTTATTTGAAGGAATAGATTTCTTGAATGGTTTATGATATATACCCAATTTTAGAATTTTTTGATGAGAATTTGATTTGAGATTAGGTGTTTTCAATTTCTATAGGCTGGTACCTGAATTCAAAATTCGTCGGCTTGATCATTCCCCGCTTAATTTCCTTTCCCTTCTATATTTTTGAGATAAAGAAGGGAAAGAGACCAGTAATCGTTTGAAGGTGATTTTGGGAGAAAAAAAAGGACACGATTAGGTGAATTATATACAATTACATACAAAATGAGTGTTGTTTCCGGTGTGATCTCAAGGCAAGTCTTGCCAGCCTGTGACAATCTTTGCTTCTTTTGTCCGGCATTGCGCACGAGGTCCAGGCAGCCGGTCAAGAGGTACAAGAAGTTGATATCGGATATTTTTCCCCGCTCTCAGGTGCGTTTCATCAATCGTATGGTCTGCGTCCGAATAAAACATTATAGGGTGAAATAATTTTGCAATTTTTTTTTTGGTTTTTCTGGGCTTCAAGAATTTGGTGCTATTTTGGTTCTGTGGTCATTTTTAGTCACTGCTAAACATTTGGAGTTGTGCCTATGCTAAATTAGTAGCTTATAAACAGTATAGTTATGCATCACTTCAACTATAAGGGCTTGACTAGAATCTTTTTGTTTCTTTTGCTTTATAGGAAGAAGAAGTGAATGACAGGAAGATTGGAAAATTATGTGACTACGCTTCCAAAAATCCTCTGCGCATTCCGAAGGTATTATTTTACTGATATGCTTATACTATACTTGGCAGTACAAGATATATAAGATCAGAAATGAGTTTCTCTGTGTTTTGCATCTCTTCTTTTGAAATAGCATTTGGATATTCCAAGCCCTCCTTTTACATATCGTATTATTTCTAGTAATAATGTGGTTTGACTTTCTTTTCCTTTGTCTCTTTTTACTCTCATCACTATGTATACACAACTAGAATGCATTCTTCACGTTTGATAAAGCTAACTTTTGGTTTTGTTTATTCTGAATTTACAGATAGCAGATTCCCTCGAACAAAAATTCTACAAGGAATTAAGAAATGAAAACTTTCGATTTGTGAAAGTTGTTATGTGTATTTACAGGAAATTTTTGTCATCTTGCAAGGAGCAAATGTACGTTCACTTCTACCATTGCTTTCTTTTTTTCCCATGATATGAATTTCCTGTGAGATGCGAGAAGGATATATTATAATGTCGGCATTTGAATTATACTATATTAACAGTTTCTTGGTGCAATCAGTCACCATGCATTTGATTGTTTCACGACAAATATCAAACTCATTTAATGTTAAATAAGATCTTTTTGGGGAATCTGCATTGCACCTTCTGCATACACATAATATGTGGCAACAGATAATTCTTGCACCTCTGTTTTCTTCTCTTTTATTTGTATAATACTAAGAGTGTGGCATACCTTACAGATAGAGTGTAGCTACATTTGATTTTTTTCAAGGAACTTCTATCAATAAAACTTATGGTGCTATTTTGACCTCAGGCCTTTGTTTGCAAGTAGTCTACTGAGTATTATGTACACCTTGCTTGACCAGACAAACCAAGATGACGTCTTAATTATTGGATGCGAATCCCTCTTTGATTTTGTAAATAATCAGGTCGGTATTGCTCTGTGCCTTTCTAATATGTTCTTGAATTTGCTTCCCCTGTTATGGATAATGAATTAGGCTGATTCAATTCTTGCATGCTTTCCAGAAAGATGGAACATATATGTTTAACCTCGAAGGATTAATTCCCAAACTCTGCCATGTCGCTCAAGAACAGGGCGATGATGAAAGGGCAAAACATCTACGGGCAGCTGGGCTACAAACTCTATCCGCTTTGGTCTGTTTTCAGTTTTCAATCACATTTAAAATTGTATCTGAAGAAGAATCTGAATATATAAGGTCCTATTGTACTACTAATTTAGTTGTGCCAACAACAATCATTTTGGCTGTAGAGCTGTTAACTGATAGTAAATTTAATTTAATTAAGAAGCAGGGCAGTATAAATTACTTAGCAATGAGAATAATTTTATACGACTCCTCGTTTCACAGGATTGAAATTCCCTTGTTAGCACTTAAAAGATATCTAGAATTTTTTTTCTAATAGAATTTGGAATCCTTAATGATAAATACCTTCACATGCGTTTTATTATTATTTATAATTGATTTGAAACCCTTAAGTTCCTTAAAACCAAATTAAGCATCTTAGATCTGGTTTCTATAAGTTTCTTAACTATTAGTTTTGAAACATAATGACATCTAGTCTTTTCTCACTCTGTTCAATCTTAAAAGCTTAATACAGGTCATGTTTGTTTTTTTAGATTTGTTCCTCTGTAATTATATTGATTGATGTTAGTGTTGTTCTTATATCTCTAAGGAGGCAAGGCTGATATCTGGTTCATCTAATTTTGTTTTTCTTGCACAGGTTTGGTTCATGGGTGAAAACTCCCATATTTCAGTTGAATTTGATAATGTAAGCTTTACATTTGTTATATATGTGAGCTTTCTCTCTGTATCCCCTTAATTGACCTTAAGTAGAAATTAATTATGGCCATTTTCTCTTCTCTTCTGCTGCATAATGGCACCAACAAATCAGTTTGTTTTAATTTCATAATTTGGACTTTCTGTTGATTTCGCCATGTTAAGTTTGATGAGTTTAGTCAACTGATGAAGAATATTCATTTTAGATCCTTCACTAGCAGTATTAAGGTCACTGATTACCTTTTCATAATTCCAGGGTATTTACATAAGCATATCAGATAATCACATAATTCTTACAAGTGAAAAAGAATGAACGGATTTATGTCTAAACAACAAGATTTACTTCCTGCTCTCATACAAGGCATGTCAGTTCTTTGAGTAGAATTCATTGCATGGGGTTTAATCAGCTTTTTCTGAAGCACTTTCTTTATGTTGCTCCACGAGGAGACTTTAGGTCAAGTATACGATGTTTTGAGTGTACACAGAAAAATATTTTTATAAAGAAGAATCACTTAGGTTTATAATTATTAAACATGGATCTTTGTGAAGTTTTTATTCAGTTATATATACCGATTTTGTTTATTGAATTCCTCAGATTGCTTCAGTAGTCTTGGAAAATTACAGAGGTTATGATGGTAAGGAGTCTAATGATCCCAACCAAAAACAATTGGTGCAAGAAGTAAATAAAACTGAAGGAAATGTCTCTGTCTCTTCTTCTCCAGACGTTGCAATGAAGGTTCCTTCTTGGAAGATCATCGTAAATGATAGAGGAGAACTTAACGTGACTGCGTAATCTCTTGGCCCAATTGTGATCTTCTTTATTGTCTTGATATCTATTCGTTATATATAAACTGTATCTTGATGAACTGCAGAGTGGATTCCAAAAATCCATGCTTTTGGTCGAGGGTGTGCTTGCATAACATGGCCAACCTCGGGAAAGAAGCAACAACTATGCGGCGCGTTCTGGAGTCGCTCTTTCGGTACTTTGATAATGAAAATCTATGGCCTATTGAGAGTGGGATTGCTTTCCCTGTTCTTAAAGACATGCAGAGTTTAATGGATGATTCAGGTAAGATTTGATGGGAACTTCTTGCTGAGTTATTACAAATGACCGACTAAAGGTTTTGCTGTGTTGGTTGTACAGGGCAGAGTATGCACTTTTTGTTATCAATATTAGTGAAGCATCTTGACCATAAAAATGTCCTTAAGCAACCGAATATGCAGCTTGACATTGTTCAGGTGGTCACTCAGCTTGCACGACTGACAAAGGTCCAGTCATCAGTAGCTATAGTGAGTGCTGTAAGTGATATGATGAGGCATTTGCGTAAAAGTATACATTATTCACTTGATGATGCACAACTAGGAGATCAAGTAATCAACTGGAATAGAAGATTCCATGAAGTAGTAGATGAATGTCTTACAGAGTTGTCGTCAAAGGTGAGCAGTCATTTTTTTCTAACCTGTCATTCTGGTAAGGGTCGTAATATTTTGCTTTTCATTTGTTAACAGGTTGGAGATGCTGGTCAAATCCTTGATGTAATGGCTTCTATGTTAGAGAACATCTCTAGCATTACTGTTATAGCTAGAACAACTATTTCTGCTGTTTATCGGACTTCTCAAATCATCGCTTCTTTACCAAATTTATCATATTCAAAGAAGGCAAGCCCTTACCTAAACACCTCCCTCTCCCCCCTCTCTCTAAGCTAGTTATTTATAAATTGCTTTTTTTTTTTTTTTAAATCATTAGGCTTTCCCAGAGGCTTTATTTCATCAGTTGCTTCCAGCTATGGTCCATCCTGATCATCAAACACGAATTGGAGCTCACCAAATCTTCTCAGTTGTACTGGTGCCATCTTCTGTTTGTCCTAATACAGATTCAGATGTCTCTGATTCAAAGAAGAACATGGACCTTCCAAGGTCACTCTCGAGAACTGTTTCTGTGTTTTCTTCATCAGCTGCATTGTTTGAGAAGCTGAAAAGACAGCAGAATCCTTCCAAGGAAAATGACATTGACTTGAACAATGGAAATGGAAATGGAGTAATGAATAGAATTAAGTCAAGCTATAGTCGTGTATATAGTTTCAGAAGTTCACCACCACCAGATGATAATCCAAGCAACAGAAGAAGTAAAGAAGTGGTACGCCTTTTTGTTATTCTTTTACATTTTAGGTTTCTGCTAATTGGCTCAGGATGACCTACGTTCTTATTCTATGTATAGTTGTGTGATGCTTCATCGGCTTTTCTGTTTTCAGGATGGTGCTCGTCTTAGACTGAGCAGCCACCAAATAACTCTCCTGCTTTCATCTATTTGGGCACAATCTATGTCTCCTGGAAACACGCCTGAAAATTATGAAGCTATTGCTCACACGTACAGCTTGGTTTTGCTGTTTTCTCGAGCAAAGGTAAAAATCCGTAACAGTAATGTAACAAGTGTTCGTTTTCCATGTATTCTGCAGAAGTTCTGTAATATCATAATTTCTTGTCTTTATCATGTTAAAATTCAAATTACAATGAGATAGACTTAATGGAAGGGTAGACAAGAAGAACTGTTAAAGTAGAAGACTAGAAGGTAGAAATGATATAAACGAAAAGGAGAAGAATAAAACGACGAAATAAAATATGTGCTTGTCTTTTGGAACTATTACCTGAGATTGACGACCTTTCTTCAATCTAATTTGTGAGTTGCTGAATCTTTTGTGTTAGAATTCTCACACTGCTTTCTTATTTTTCTCGCAGACCTCATATCGTGATGCTCTAATTCGAAGTTTCCAACTGGCTTTTTCATTGAGAAATATTTCTCTAAAAGGAGGAGGTACACTTGCTATGCCTTCAACCTCAAATCTCATTTATAATTTATACAAGCTTTGCTTGCAAATCTTTATTTCACATGCCAATTGTTATTCTAAAAGCTTGTACCATCATCTTGCAAGAATATAACATGAAATAGAGGAGAAAAAATTGTGTAAAAATTACATTTGAATCAGATTCAAGTCGAACAAAATTGCATTCTTTGGTACATTTGTTTGGATAATCATTCTGATAATGGTTTCTCATCTCTCCAGATTTAAGCAGATATTCTCTCATATGTTTTGGTTGCACAAGTTGGACGTTTTATATTTTTTCACTTTTTGTGAAGCTAGTCTGGCCTGGTCTACATGCTGCACTAATGTTAGCAAGGTCATTGCAACTAAAATTACTCGATTATTTTCAGGGGTTTTGCCTCCATCACGTCGGAGATCACTTTTTGTTATGTCAACTTCAATGATGATCTTTGCTTCTAACGCTTACAACATTCCTCCTCTTATCCCACTTGTCAAGCCCACAATCTCTGATAAAGTGGTACATTGCATATTACTGATTTAATTTTCATCTGTTTTTTTATTTTATACGAATCTGCTAAACGCTTTCTTTATATGAAGTCGCCTTCGTAACCAACACAAGTAATTATTATACTGTAAAAGTTAAAATACTTGGATTTAATCTGGATTTACAGTAACTGCAATTTCAGTATCTTTCTTGTACTTTTGTCAGGTTGATCCCTTTTTGTGTTTGGTGGAAGATTCAAAATTGCAGATAAGTGAGGCAGGATTAGGAGGAAGTGCCATATATGGATCTAAAGAAGATGATGCTTCTGCTCAAAAATGCCTTTCGGAAATTGAAATCCACGAGGACCAGACTAAAGAATCCCTTGCTTCTGTTATAGTTCAAAATCTGGAGAATATATTGGAGGTATAGTTTTTATCTCATTGTTTACATTTTCAAGTTTTTGTTTAAAATTATCATTTCATTAAAGCAAAAAAATCTGTTTCAATGCAGTGTGAGGAGGCTGCATTTAGGGAGCAGTTGCTCCAGGGATTTATGCCCGATGACTTGTGTTCTCTTGGCGGCCAGTTTTTCAATGATACCCCAGGAAACGCACACCAAAACAATAAGAAATACCTAGATAAGGTAAATAACGACCATCTGATTTCACGGTTCCCAAGACCTTGATATCTAATTGAATTTTTACCATGATGCAGAATGTGTCAGCATTTGGAGTGGAAGATTTTTCTCACCATGATCCAACTGAAAGCAGTAACGTTCAACCCAAATTAACTATCGAATTTCCCAATCTCTTGAGCGTTGATCAACTTCTGCAATCTGTAAGTTGTTTCGCAACGCTAAAGCATGCATGCAAAGATGCTTGTTTGTACTTCCATGCAATGATGTGTTGTACATTTTGCTATATATAGATATTGGAGAGCGCACACCACGTAGGCAGAATGTCGGTGAGCACGGGCCCTGATACGTCGTACAATGAAATGGCTAATCATTGCGAGTCACTTTTGATGGGAAAGCAGCAGAAAATGTCGTATCTGGTCAACGCCAATCCTAGACAAGGGACTTTGTTGACCATAGCTTCGCGAACTGGAATGGACAAACAAACGGCTTCACATGGCGGTATACCCTAAGGTATTTCTTGTCTACTATGCATATATACAGTGTTTGTCCGAATTACCAAAAGAACCCTTTGTTGGTTTGAATAAATTACCAAATACTCCTTGGAAAGACTAAAGAATTCGTAGTGATGCAGCAGAATCATGGAACAGTCGACTGATGCAAATATGAGGAAAACACAATAAGTGAAATGACATTGTATTTTTTAAACCACAACCACAGGGTTCTTTAAATATTTTGAACAAATCTTAAGGGAGATTTTGGTAATTTACAATCCAAGATTATACATTTACTTTGTTTGCTTGTGTATCATAATGTATCATAATGTGTTTTGGTTCTAGGGTGATAATCCATTCTTGGATCAGCATTTACCATTCCTTAACAAGCCATTGCCAGTGGGGCCTCCAGCAGTGTGTGCAACAGAACATCAGCAGAATCCCGTCTCGTTCAGTCTGCCAACGATGAGCCCCTATGACAACTTCTTGAAAGCTGCTGGATGCTGATACTATGGAACAAATGCACGCGCCGTTTTCTGTCCATAGCTCTCACTCATGTCCGTGTTGCAGCGTTGATCGAGCAGGGTGGCTGTGAAGTTCATACAGAGGGGGACATGGAGATCTAAGCATATGGATTTTTTGCAAGATGTAAGAGGGCAGCTGCCTAGTTTAGACTCTTGTCATGTACAAAGATCAGTTCAGTTTAATCTTTCATTGTATTCATTTTTCCCCATTAATTATGTCAGAAATGTAAATTATTTTTTCTTTTATTATGATTATTTTGAGTGAAAATTTGTCTCTGTATAAAAGTCATTTATATCTACAAGTGTTTCATGTATATATATGCGTTTTCAGGGATTCAGTTCACTGATTTTGACTTTTGCACTTGATATTACAATAAAACTAATATCATAATTTCTTTACATACATATTAAATCTACATTTATTTCTTTGATTTTGAACTTCTATAATTAAAAAGGTTGAAGCTATCTGCACACGTTACTATTTAACAGAGCCCTATTTTATGATAAATCCACATTTCAAGAGAAGCATTTTGAACTCAGTTTCATCTACTCATAAATGTGGCGCCAAAATAGTAAGGTTGAATTACAGTTGTAATACACAGCTGCAGTTTTTCCTCCTAATATAACTCTCCATATCTATCTACCTATAAAGATTACACCTTCGATTTACTGACAGTTTCCTTGATGCACAACGAGAAGGCGATCGGCAAACACCCCGACCAGAAATCGAACAATCTGTGTTCCTGCAGACTGTTGTAGTATGAACCAGATAACAGAGGTCCTCTCCTAAGTTTGCTGCTTGATTTCTTGAAGCATTTCGACCACGCTTTTCATCTTCGGTCGTTTGGCTGGCGTGGTATCAGTGCAGAGCAATGCCACCTTCAATGCAGCCAGCATTTCTTTTCTCCAAGCAAACGAAACGGTGCTTAGCCTTGCATCAAGAATCTGCTCCGGGGTTTCACCACGGGCCGGGGCAGTATGAACCCATTTCACCAAATCGATCCCTTCGCCAAACGCTTCGTCCACTGGTAGTTGACTTGTGAGGATCTCAAGTAAGACCACCCCGTAGCTGTAAACATTACCTGGTGCTGTAACTTGCATTGTATATGCATACTCTGCGTAAAAACGACGAATTATTTATTAGTAAAGACTTTGATATGATTGATGAGAGGGGGTTTTGTTATGATAAATGTACCTGGAGGGATATACCCAAATGAACCAGCAACTGCACTGATACTAGCTGTACCTCTGGAAGGATCTAGAAGCTTCGAAATCTCAACTTCTCCGAGCAACGGATTGAAATTGGAATCCAAAGCCACATTGCCTGAAGAAATATCAAGGTGGATAATAGCCACATGATGGAGGAATGCCAGCCCTTCAGCTACTCCAATGGCTATGGAAAGCCTTGTGGCCCAGTCGGGATTCTTCGTGTGGTCGTGAAGAAACTGAGCCAACGTCCCGTTGGCAAAGTACTGATGCAACAACAGCACAACATCTTCGAACAAAACGAATCCGATTGGTCTCATCAAGTTATCATGGCATAGTTTGCTAAGCTTCTCAACCTCTCTGATCATCTTGCCTTGATGATTAACTATGGTTTTGTCCATCGATCTCAGTTTTCGAACGGACAAGATCATCCCAGAAGGCATATCTGCTCTATAAACAGTGCTGAATGTTCCAGCACTGACCTTATTTGAATCTTTCATGGTTGCTTTTGCTACAGCATCAAAGTCTATAGCTTGTTGAAGGTTTTCATCAAACACATTCCCAGCTAATATCACTGGATTGTTGCTCATCTCGTCTTCAACAATCCCGGCCTCTTTCTCAGCCTTTTCCTGCCTTTCTCTCATCATAAACAGCAGAACCACCACAGTCACAGATGTGAAGACAGCCAAACCAGAACCAATGACAGCTAATATGATCTTGTAAGAAACCTTGTGATGGTAAGCATTGCTCGCCGAATCATTCAAACCACCACACGAAAGGCTCAAAGGCTCGCCACAGAGCCCTCGATTCCCAATAAAGCTCGAATTCAGGCTATTCTGAAACGGTACAAAGGAGGGTATGGGCCCACTGAAGTGATTGTTGGAGAAATTAACCTCAATCAAACTCAGCATCCCTTTCAATGCAGGTGGAATGCTTCCACTAAGCTGATTCTTCGAAACGTCTAAAGAAACCAGCTTATCCAATCTCCCTAGCTCTTCAGGCACCTCTCCATGGAGGCGATTCGAGCTCAAATTCAACGCAATCTGCAAGTTCTTGATACGACCAATCTCCGGAGGAATTCTTCCAGTGAGATAGTTACTCCCCAGTTGCAATTCCAACAGTTTTGTACAGTTCCCAATGGCGTGCGGAATCTCTCCTCTTATCTTATTCTGGCCTAAAAGCAGGAACTGCAATCTAGATGCATTGCAGATATTCTCTGGAATGATGCCATTAAATCCATTATCACTCAAATCAAGCTTGTTCAGATTCTTGCCCCTGAGAATTGACACTGGGATATCTCCAAACAGACTGTTATCAGAAACAATCAGTTCTTGAAGATTATTAAGCAATCCAAACTCCATTGGAATATTCCCAGAAAAGCCATTTGAAGCTAAATTAAGCAGAGTTAGATTCGAGCATCTCGAAAAGTCCTTCACAATCTCACCAGAAAGATTGTTATTGCTAGCTTCAAAGTAAGTAAGGCTACTAATATTACCTATTTCTCCAGGAATTCCTCCACTCAAATTGTTATCCCCAATCCTAACACTTGAAAGGCCTCTACAATTCCCAATTGCTTCAGGGATGAAACCACTCAACATATTCTGAGTTAGCACCAAACTCTCAAGCTTCTCCATCGCGAAAACGCTCTCAGGAATCGAACCCTCCAATCTATTCGAATGAAGGTTCAACAACTGAAGCTTTGCAACTGAACCTAACTTATCTGGAATTACACCACTTAACTCATTCTCATATGCAGTAAAAACTCTCAGATTGGTTAAATGACCCACCCACATTGGAATAGAGCCATTCAAACTATTGGAATACAGTTGCAAATCTTGCAACTTCTCTAGGCCTTCTAGTTCATCAGGTATCACACCAGTGAGCAAATTATTGGAAACATTCAAAGCTCTGAGATTTCTAAGGCTACCAAACTCTACAGGAATGGAGCCTTGGAAATCATTAAAGGATAAATCAAGAAACTGAAGGTCAGATAAGTTGCCAATAGCAGGTGGAATAATGCCATGGAACTTGTTGAATGAAAGATCAAGCCATTTGAGTGATTTGAGGCCAAAAATGAGAGTGATATTACCTTGCAGCCCATGCTTAGAAAGATCAAGTCTCTCAACAGATGAGTTATTTGAGCTGCAAGAAATACCAGGCCATTTGCAGTAATCTGAAATATTCCCATTCCACACTGAAATTTCAAATTCTTTTCCAATTTCTAATATTGTGGATTGATCCATCAGGGCGTGAGAATTCACAAGTTGGGACCTTGAAAGCAACCCAAAAATCAGAATACTGAAAAAACTCACGAGTGGCATTTTTGGTGTCACCTCAAGTTCTGGGGAAAAATAAAGAAATGTTTAATTTGTTTAAGAATATTTAAAGACAGGATTTTTTAGTAAAGTTGAACCGCGAAAAGCTTTGGAGTAAAAAAATCCCAGGAAATCTCATCATTTCAAGATTATCCATCTCAAACTTCTTGAAAATGCAGGTGTTTTCCAGCACTTTTCTGTACTTTCAAGACATTCTTGATCATCAAAGGAGCATAATGTCAAGAATTCTTGATCAAACTCAGGAAAAACTAGAAAGGAGTAATCTTGGTTGAGAAATGAACAACAATTCAAAAGCGTAAGCACTGAGAGGAAAATTTGCAGGGAAAATAGGTAAAAAAAAAAAAAGGAGTATTTGTTGGATAAAAGAAAATGCAGATGATGAAAGAAGAGCAGGGGTCAGGTGTTTTGTGCTACTTCAGAGAGAGAAAGAGAAGAATACGTAATGTGGGACTTTTTGAGTGTTAAAAAGGCGAAAGCTGTATGTAATGTCTGTTTAATGAAAGCATCACAAAAGATGAGCGGTCACGAGTCAATGTTATATAGCCATATAGGCAAGGCATTATATGCCCAAAATATACATACACAAGGAAATTAAGAAATTCAGTTCAGACTTTTTAAAAATATGGTACTCCTAAATAAGTGGTATAAGAATGCAAACTGCACCAATAATATAAGCTACATATTAAATCACATGAACTATACTATAACATACGGATAATTTATTTGTGCATATGTGAATGTGTATTCATCCAATGCAATGCCTACAAAATGTATAGTGAATATATCTCATTTTACTTTTGCCCTCACCAAAATTTCCAATAAATAGATTGCAAGTAAAAGGATAGATGAAATCAGTTTGATGCTTGAATTGTGGGACCCTTGAGATGACTTTAGTGATTGATGATGGGTGTTAATGTAGCCATATTGGATGTGATGGCGCCATCCCTAGACAATGTAGGCCCAACACTTTATTACAATTATCCGTCAAACCACGTTTATTTTCAGTTTGAGGTGGATATAGCAAATTCGAATAGAGAAAAAAAGTGGATGAAAAAAATTATATGGATAATAATTTTTATTTGTTTGGTGTTGAATGTGATATGAGTGAACGTTATTTTATGTCAAATCAATATTTTTTAATAATGATGATATATTATTTTATTGTTATTAGTTAGTGAGTTAGTGGGTTAATGATTATATGAAATAAGAGTGTAAAAAAAGTATGAGAGATAATTAATTATTGTAAGAAAAATATGAAAAAGAATGGATTTATATAAAAAAAAGTGATGATACGATAATTTTATGATGAAATGTATATTTGGATGAAGGATTAAATGTGCAAATCTAAAAAATGGTCGGGATGACTTCCCCCACTAATATTAAACTACCCACATCGGTAGAAAACTGCGACCGGTTGGCTGTTATATGCCAAAAAAAAAATTGAAATTGAAAATAACAATTGCAACTGGTTGCATTTTTTGTTTGGTATTCAACCTAAAGCTTGACAATGGTTGTCAAATCATTTAGTGTCATTTGTCACTACTTAATTGGTTAATTAGATTTTATATGAATAATTAAATAATCAGTTGGTTTAGCCCACCTGGTCACTGGATTCCTCAATTGAGTGAGAGACTCAGGTTCGATTCCTTTTGGGAACGAATTTGAGTTATGAGAGTTATAAGGTGGCTTGGTGAATTTGTGGAGTGTTTGGGGTGCTTGGTAGTACTAACTACTAACAACTAACTTTGTCCGATAAAAAAAATATATATATATGAATAATGTAAATATTGTAGATAATAAGCATTTAAAAAAATAAAAAAAATATATTAAAATTCGTATTTTTCAATTCTCTATAAATAGACACCAATATTAATATGTTTTGAAACACAATTTGATATCCTCTATTTTTTCCTCTACTTTTTATCATTTTATCTCTTAATTTCTACCGTGGATCCAAATGATTATTTTTCAAACTTTCAAAATTATGCAAACTCTCAAAATTATTCAAGCTTTCAATCTTATATTATATGATTAATATAGAACAATTTCGTAATAGAGAAGCTCACAATGCTTTAAAAATGGCTTGATTGAGAATATATGACAAAATTTTGGAACTAACTAAGAATTAATATGTAGTTTGCATCTTCAGTATTTGTAATTTTTTATTTTATGCATCTATTTGTAGCTTGATTTATTTCTTTACAATTTTTTATTTCAACTCTTGTTATTGTAATGTTGTTATTTATCTTATTTTAAATTTATATTAAATTATTTCCTTGATATAATTATACATTTAGAATATTAATTTATTTTATATATTTTTTTACACATTTTAAATATAATAAATATTAATTATAGAGTGTATGTAATTAATAAATAATGAAATGATATTAATTATTTTAGGTTGTGTTGGATTATTGATGTGGGTATATAAAAGTTAAAAGTTGGGTTGAGTTGTATGTTGTATATGTGAAAGAGAGATAAATTAATATTTTATTTTAGGTTGGGTTGTGGATGTGAGTAGTCTTATATGCATCATTTTCAGCATACACTACTAATATTATTATTCGTAGGAACTACTCTCTCCGTCTCAACTATTTGTTCACACCTACTTTTTTTTCTAGTGTTTTAACGAAGCGAATTGTTTATTAATATTTTAAATGATAAAATAATTTTTAATGAGGGTGTGATAGATCTACATATGTGTTCTTAAAAATTATTTTATCATTTTAAATACTAATAAAAAAACTTGTTCGTTAAAAAATGATAAAACAGTAAATGTAAACAAAGAGTTGGGATGAAGAAAGTAACACTATACAAATAACGTGTTGATCCTCATAAACACTAGCAATAGTGGTGTACGGTGAACATGATGCACATAATACTTCTTCCGGATCTTCCCATCCTAAAACAAACATGGCCTTAAAGGTTTTCACCTCATATTAACATTATACGAAATATATTCTTTGTTATATTTTTTTAATGGTTTATGAGGTCTTTAATTAGTTCATATTGCTTTTAAAAATAATGATGAGGGACTGGACATTAAGCAGTTTTTAAGGCGTGAACATGGAGGAATCGTGGAAATTGGCCATACATTACTTTTTCAAATGCATTTCAATCATTTCATTAGGCTTTATGGTTCTTTCCTTTTGGCCTGCACCTTTGACAATATGCTTTCACCCTTTTTTATTAGAAAAAAAAATGCTACCCGAATTTTAAATCTTTTGCATACTTAAATGACAATCTCATTCTCCAAAAATAATATAGAAATTAAAGTTTTAACATCATTTGCATACTTTAGCGACTTAGCGTAAATTTTATATACACTGCTAAAAAATTACTGTGTCAGCATGTACTATTATCTCATACGTTTAATACTAAATATAAATGTAATACTAAATGTACTATTCCCTTAATATTTCCAGAATAGAGAATATTAATTTTACAATCTATGGATTTCCCCAACAATATGATATTCAATAACCTCAATTCAACGACATGTTTTGGCGAGACAGAGACTTCTTTTAATCCCCATTTAATTAATTTATGTCATCAAGAAAGTACTGTAGGGATGATTGTCAAAATTTCTAAAAGAGGGGGACACTACCTAAACCACCACATGTGGTCGGAAATTTCTTTTTTAGATGGTCGTCTACTTGATAAATGCAACATCTAATCAAGAAATGATTTTCAAGAATCAACATAATAATCATAGCGCTTTACATTAGTAAGATTTACCATTTTGTGTTTAAAAAAAACAAAATTCTTTAAATTTTCATAATCTCTACGTACCAAGAGTAACACTTGTGTGCACAATGTAGAATTAATATAGTTGTAGATTAATGCACCATCCTTTCGGATCTCTCTAAAATTGTCTAATGATTTTTCTCTCTTGAGAAAAATAACAAACTTAAGTAAAACATACAAAGTGTTCCATAATAAAACTTCATTCTAACACTACTCTTTACATGATCAAATTATTTGGTACACGATTTATTTTCACCAGCTTCTGTATTATCCTATAAATGCCCACATCCCAAATGATTTAAAGGTTGTCCCAAACACAATTTCATATCCCTGTGGCTATCTTTACTTGTTATAACTAAAACAGATAGAAAACCCCAAATCCAATCTTCCCATATTTCTAAATATAAACACTTAAACTCCTTTTGAAGACTTATTTTAAAAATTATCCTAATTTTGTTTGGCCATTTTTGAAAATAAAGTCTTTTATTATTATTTATTTTAAGTTTTCAAAACACACCCAAAAAAACATTATCCAGAAAAATCCCAAACCCAATCTTCCCATATTCCTAAATATATAGACATATTATTATTATTTTTTCAAAGAAACATCTTTCTTAGGATTTGACTCCACTAAACCCCCTCTTCCCACCAATGGCATGTGCATGATGTGATGGGTTGCCACTTTATATACATGTCATCGATGCATGTGGCCCGTGGGAGAAAAAAAGAGCAAAGGTGTTTCACTAATGAAATCTCTCTTGATTGAGATGGGTTCTCCCCTTTATGGGACATGCATCATGACCCTTGTACCATGCATTGTCCCTCTTCTATATGGCATCATCGGCCACCCCATTGATGCAATATCACTCAATCTACTTAATTGCATAAATATGTTAGTCATAGGATAATAATTGATGTTATATGTGTGGATTATGAATATTTCATTTATTAGAGGGCCCCAATTCTGAAGACGTGTAATAAACCAATTTCATAAGTATGCTGTTCTCACTTGCATAGCAAATTAGATGAAATATTATTTTACATAGGACCAAAATCCTAACTGCTTTAGATCAATTTAAACACAAAGACATGAATTCAGCATTTAATGGTAAAAAATGTGAATGCCATTTACCCTCAGTTTGTACTCAGTTTTTTTTTCCTCCCAAGAGCAGGAAGCCATCTGAAATCTAGGTCCACCGATCCGCCACTTCTTAAAAGCGGCTATTGAGGATTGACCAGCTTCGTACACTTCAAAACAAAATAACCAAGATAAAGACACTATAACAGATCAGTTAAATTAAACACAGGTATAAAGAAAATGAACTTGTAAATATGATAATAATTTGGTATGTAAACCATTTATATAGTTGATGAACTCACATTTGGTTTCTTCATTAGTTAGAAGTGCCAAACATTTGGGGGCTACTGCAAGCGTCAGAGTATGTGCCTTAATCAAGACTTCCTTGTATCTGGTGCGAAATGCTACGAGAAGGAATGGCCCTATGGTTTTGTCGCCAATGCTTTCATTAAAAGATAAGAAGGTCAGCTTACTGATAACTTCATAACCTTTTGATTCATGGTATGAAGTCCAAACTTTCAAAGCTAACTTGTTTATACCACACATTCCCACAAAACTGAAGGAGACTGCATCCAGCACGGTTTACAGTTGATATGATTAAGTTTGTAAAACACAATACTGCTAATATTGTAGCTTGATTGCTTGAACAAGAATAGATCATCTGTTATTATGCTCTCCAACGATAACATGATTTGAAGGTTCGATTAACTTATTCTTATAATGAAGATTTAAATCTTAGGACGTAAAATTACAGGACAATTAATTCAAGTAAATTCACACTGAGGATTAACACAATGGTCATATAGATTAAGTTATTAACAAACAACTTGTGAACGATTTGTTCCATGTCCTCAGCCTTTATGACACCTAAGAAAATGCACACATTCCTTAAATATCATTTCAAGTATATAGTCAAATAAGATCATTGTACTGATTGTAGTAGGTTCTTCTGTTTTATATTCTCCCACAGCCCAACACAACGGAAGAAAAAAAGGGGACAGTACAGGCATAGGCAACTTGAATTCAAGACAATACATAAAGAGTGAAAGAACTTACAGTGGTGCAACCTTACACCCTAATTCATAAAAATATGGACATCGATTTCTTAGATCAACATGAGCAGCATCGGCCGCTATTTCTTCACGTGTTTTAGATCTTCAAAGAACCAAAACAAAACGAAATTAAAGCATGAAAAGAAGAATAAAGAAATCAAACATTTTTCAACATGATATAGAGAAATAAAATGTCATTCAAGTAATTTTAAGAAAAATTATTAAAGTTCAAAAGAGAACACTATATGCAGAACAGATATGAAAAAGTAAAGGATAGGAAAATAAGCTAGACATATTCGAAGTCATGCTAAACAAAATATTAGACAAATGAGTATATTGTTGAAGATTAAAACGGGATATTAGGATATTACTCTCTGTCAAAACATGGAGGAACCCTTATAGATAGAAGTTGTCTCAAGTAAAGTTCACGAACCAGCCAGAAGGGCAGTTCCATTCTGGAACCAGCTTCCACCTGAAATAGTTCAAATAGAAAACCATCAAGTTACATTGTTGAAGATTAAGGAGTCAAATGAGAATGATAGTCGTGGTGAATGGTTATGGAAAAACTTTAATCCCCTCGAATATTGAGGGGTTTGGCACATTCCCCTCTTTTGGGATATCAAACTACTATTCTCATAACCATATCTCACAACTAAGCATCCTATTTCATTCCCATTAATTCCAGTTATCAAACACAGTAACCAAACATCCCCTAATTCTATAACAGATTAAACTACTATATTGGGTAGCATTGGCTATTTGGCACCAATACCTTATCTGCATCATCACTCGAATCAAAGAGCCCAACTCCATTTGCACTGTGTTGGAACACCGAAGGAACAAGCTAAGAAAAAAACATAAATAAGAATCTCCATTTTACAACAAAAACAGGACAAAATTATGAATCTTCCATTTTAATTGGCCAACTTTAAAATCCACCCGCTATTTAAAGCAGCGATCTGCAAAAAGGATTAATTTAAAGAATTCTGCTATGAATTAAACACACACACACGGAAAAAATCAAAATTAAAACTTACATCTTAAAGTATATTTCCAAGAAAAGTAAAACACGTGTTTCCTTTTTAATATATCATCAATGTCAAGATGAAAGAGACGAGAAAAACAAGCGGGAAAAATTATTAGGCCAATGTATAGCAATTGGGCCTGAAGTAGGCCCAAATTCCCATTAAATAAGCTCAAGCGGCCTTTGTTGTATTAATTGGCCCAACGGCCACAATCACATAAATCTGAAGATTATTATTATTAAAGATGTATATTTAGCAGCGATCTGGAAAAAAAAAATATATTATTTTTCTCCATCAAAATTTCCTCATATTTTATTATTATTTTTTAACCAAAACATACCATTTAATTTATTAAAAAGATGATAAAAAAATCGGAGGAGGAGTACAAAAAATCTAGGAAAAAGAAAAAAAAAAAACTCGAATCTTATGTAACTATGGACTTGCATTCCAAGAGGTAATAAAAAAAATTAAAATTATTCTAGGTTCAGTGAAAGATCGACGACCATAAATTAATTAATCCAATATAGAACTACTAAAATAAGTGAAAACAGAATCTGAAAATTAAATATTTGTTGACCAAAAATGAGAGAAGGGACATAGGAGATGGACGGTCGAACAATATTAATAGGAACGTGTACCGCCAGCGAGATCTTGCAATCCGTACCAAAGTACATACATAATTTTAAAATAAAAATAAAGCGGAGTTATTTATTAATAAAAGGGTGAATATTATAAATATTGCATCTTTAAAAATTATTTTATCATTTCAAATATTTTGCTTGAATCGATTATTTAATGAATTTAAATGTCAATTCATTGGGCCTGAAGTAGGACCATCCAAATTTCTAAATTACCTAATCAGAGGGGATGTTTGATTTGTTGTATTAATTGGCCCAACGGCCACAATCACATAAAAGCCACGACACAAAATATATATATATATATATATATATATATATATATATATATATATATATATATATATATATATATATATATTTTTAATTAAATTTGAATGAATTTATAATTTATTAATTATAATTAATCCCACAATAATTAAAAGCATTAATTGATACTCCCTCCGTCCCATAATAACATACACATTTAATGGAAAATTGAAGTTTTTTAAATAATTTTAATAAATAAATTATTTAGTTATAAAGTATTAGTTGTTTCATTAATTAGTTACTTGTTATTAGTTCAATTTTTTAAAAATATTAGTTCAATTATCAATTTAAACAAAAAAAAAAAATACACAAATTACATGAATATGAAAAATATATATATAAAAAAATTTTTTTCTTTCTAGACTCATAAAAAATTATCCTTCTCTTTTCTTTGAATAAACTTCTATTTGAATATAAAAAAAAAAAAAAAAACTATTTGAATAAAAAATTAAAAAATGTATAAAATTTATTCTCTTTTCTATCTTTTCTAGACTCATAATTAGCACGACCACGTCAGGTAATAATAAAATATATATTTTTCAAAATTAAAATTATTCTAGGTTATGACCGTTCAAAAGAAAGATCGACGACCGAATAAATTAATTAATATTTTTGGATATAGAAATACTAAAATCAGTGAAAACATAATCTGAAAAAAATTATAATTATAATTAACTAAAATTAAAAATTAAAAAAAATTAAAAAAAATTATTAGGGACATAGGAGAATGGACAAGGTGGAACAATATGCTGTGTTGGAAGACGAAAAAAAAAATCACCATGGAATTAAAAATTAAAACGTTATATGTACCGCCAGCGAGAAAATCATTTGTCGGTAGGTAAAAATTTTCATGAATGTTTTTATTATTAATCAAACCCGTGGATTTCAAAATAAAATTCAAATTTCCAAAAGTAAAACATACATAAATGCGTTAAGATGGAGAAACATAAAAAAAACCGTGTTTAGATTGAGGAAAAGACATTTAAATTCCATGTTTCTATATTATATGTTATTAATCAAGAAAAAAAAGTGCGTAATATTATTTTGTATCAATACTTATAATTAAAGTGCTTAAATTTTTTTGCATAAAATTTTTGTGCGTAATATTATTAATTAATACTAAGTAATAAGTTTAATTAATTAATAACAAATTTAGTAAAAAAATTGAAAAAATGTTCTGAATTCTCGGACCAGTCACACGCCCCTCCCCTCTGATTAGTGTAGAGATAGCATAACTCCATCAAAATGTATTTATAAGAGACGTAATCTCAGTTCTTATGTTCCAAATATATATTATATCACATGGGCTCAGTTGGATTATGTGAAACCACTTGTACCTTTGGTTCAAACGATATAATTTGAGGAAAAAAAGGGAAGAAAAAGACTGCTTTTTTCGAGTTTTTATCCCTCCTCCATCAATTTCAAGAAAACTTTTTTATCTTCAAACACGTAAAAGTTCAAACATGTAAAGAAAGAATGCTAAATGAAATCAAGAATTCCACAAAAGATAAGAGCAAGTCACGGTAACCTAGGTTGTGAAAGTTGAAAGTTGAAACCACACTCATCTGGAATAGTGTGGGAAAAAGATTTTTCCATTTAAAATTTTAAAAAATTGGAACACCCAACAAATCTCACGCCTTAATTTGTGGCATTCTAACATGGCTTTTGTGTCATTTTTTCCAACTTTCATAAGTCTTAAACCTTATTTATATAACCACTCTTGTATTCCAGTCTCATAAAACACTTTCTTGCACTCTTCAATGTCTTATCCCAAGCTTTATTTCCTATTATTATCCATTCTATGCAATAGTTTAGCTTCTGCTAAAGGTCCTCCAGTTCTTGATGGTAAGTATATACTTATACATAGCCTTTTCCCAAGATTTTTATTTTATTTGATGTTAAATCTAAGTATCTAACCATGTAGTGAATATCCAATGCTTTTAGGACTACTAGAAAATGGCAACTTTGAAGTAGGGCCAAAAGCATCAAACCTCAATAAAACAAAGATCATAGGCAGGTACTCCCTCCCCAAATGGCAAATTTCTGGCATAGTCGAGTACATCTCAGGTGGACCCCAGCCGGGTGGCTTCTACTACGCGGTCCCACGTGGGGTCCACGCCAGTGAGGCTCGGCAACGAGGCCTCAATATCTCAATATATCAAGAATTTGAAGCCCGGGACCACCTACTCCCTCACATTTGGTGCAACCAGGACCTGTGCTCAAGATGAGGTTCTGAGGGTGTCCGCCCCGGGGATGCGAAGCGATCTCCCCATCCAGACGTTGTACAGCACCGATGGAGGCGACACGTATGCATGGAGCTTCAGGGCAAATTCGAGCATTGTTAAGGTTACTTTCCACAATCCTGGGATGCAAGAAGATCCAACTTGTGGACCCCTTTTGGATGCCATTGCAATCAAGGAAATGCTTCCCCTGACACTCACAAAAGGTATGCCTCAAATCAGATAATACATTGGATATACAGATGAACAACACATATGTAGTGCAATTAATCACATTTATCATGATCTAGATAGTGTAATAGGAATGTTATGATCATTGTGTAACAGGAGATCCCGTGTGGTACAAATAGTACCACTCAGTGATGTACCAAAATGCCTCATAAGTCATAATAACAATGATCATTGTAATCTCACTTTCTATAGAAAAATAAACACATCTTACATTATAATCTCAGGCAATCTAGTGAAAAACGGAGGATTCGAAATGGGACCCCACATCTTCAAGAACTTCTCAACCGGAGTGCTTGTCCTCCCCAAACGACAAGACGTGTGCTCACCGATCCCAGGATGGATCGTTGAGTCCCTCAAACCTGTGAAATACATTGATGCGAAGCATTTCAACGTGCCATCAGGGAATGCAGCAATCGAGTTCATTGGAGGGAGGGAAACAGCCATTGCACAAATCATTAGGACAGTTGTTAACAAATGGTACAATCTCAGTTTCACTGTAGGAGATGCTAAGAATGGATGTCATGGTAATATGACCGTACAAGCTTTTGCCGGTAAGCAAACTGTGAGGGCTCAGATTGTATCTCATGGAAAGGGATGGTTTAAGACTACAAGCCTCAAGTTTCAAGCAGCTTCGAATAGGACTAGGATTACATTCTACAGTCCATTTTATCATACTAACTTGCATGATTATGGGCATATTTGTGGCCCTGTTCTTGATGATGTTAAGGTTGTTCCAGTTGCTTAGTTCAATGAAGGATTTGAGATTGCGACTACTGAAGAATGAAGATAGTCCTGGTTTTTTTTTTTTTTTTACTTTCTTTTAAATTCTTATACAAGATCCTCTATGTGATCATTGTTGCGACAAAGTAATTCGGTTTCTCAATTGTTATAAGGAAATAAAGAAATTTGTGGAAATTTTGAATATGATGTTTGGTAAAAACTAATTTGTCTTGCTAATCTCTAGTGGGCTTTACAGAGAAAAAAAAAAAAAAATCGATGACAAAATAAACAACATATTGGGTAACACATTCAATACCCTTCAGCTCAAATTAAAAAATAAATTATTTATGGAGATTCATCAATTAAACAAAATGAATATTATTCTATCTGGAGACCAACCAATCTTAAAAAGAATTGAAGTGGGATTTAACGTCACCATCATCATTTTGGACATCCGTGGATAAACATTGTGATTCCTATTATCTGATTTTAGGGATCTAGTGGGTTCATTCACAATTCTGTATTCATTAATCTTGTTCAATCACTTTACTCTGTTTTAGAGTGTTATTTTGGTTTTAGAATTAATACTGTTATTTTTTTTCTAATATTCTGAGGACGTGATTATAATAAGATTTTCTGGTGCTGTTAAAATGAGAGTTTAATATTTGGGTTGACCTAATTATTTGATTTTTATTTTTTTTTTTGAGTAATATTTTTTTATTTCATGTGTTGTAGGCATAGTCAATGTCATTAGTGATAATTGGACTGGGACATCACATTGAGCCTTACTGCACTATTGTTCATAGTGAAAAAAAAAATAATCGATGATAAAATTAAACAAACATATATAGGTAACACATACAACAACTCAAGAGCTCAATGTGAAAAAATAAATCAAACGAGTAAAGTTTGAGACATTAATTAAACAAAATGATTGTATTATACAATGACCAAATAACCAGAAACGTCAAAGGGATCAATGTTACCATCATCATTTTGGACATCCGTGGACGAAACACTTGCGTATAACAATGAAAACTAGTTTTGTTGGTTTTCAAAAAAAAAAAAAAGCCTCTTATAAAATTTCCCTTTCTTTAATTTTTCTCTTTCTTCTTCATTTAAAGTCAAATAGTGTACTTTATATAAGAAAAGGGGAGAGGATTTCGACAACTCAAGAACAGTAGAAATATCCAAAATCCAAATAAATCCTAAAATGGGTCAACCCGTTACCCGTGGTTTTGATGCCTTGACGGTGCAAACAACAATCCAACCCAATCCATATTGGACTACAATACATATTACGTGAATTATTTGATCCAATAATTATTTTTTATTCCACTCCCCCAGTTGTGATAATTCAACCAAAGATTAAGATAACTCCACTAGAGAATAATGAGAATAAAGATAAATAAATATATTATTTTAGTGGCATTCTACAATTGATGCTCAATAATATTTGTCGCACACTTGCACCCCTAATCGTACGTGAATCAAGAGATTTGAGTTTAGGAAGTAAAGTTAGAAAATCTTGAGAGTTAAGAGAAGCATAATTGTATAAATATTCTACTTTTAGTATTCTTCTGGTTTCAAGCAATGAATATTGTGTCATAAATGATTAAGAATCAACATTGAATTTCGGTAACCAATTGATGATACGTATATGTATTGCTAAATTTAATTTGTTTTATTCTCATAATTCATATATAAAAATGACATTTTAACACTTTAAAAGAAATGAGTATAACTTATGCTAGGTTTTACGTCTCAACGAAACTCTATATTTAACACACTCTACAAGAAAAGGTTCCAATAAAAACTTGAATACCACAGTGTAGATGACTTATTTTTCTGCTCTTAATATATGATGTTTCATACGTGGTAATATGGCCCATAATCAATATTTTGTTCATGAATTTATTAGAGTATTATCCACATATCGTTCAAATAATTATCCTTTTAAACCAGGCCACCCCCAACCTCAAGTCTACTTCAATCAAACCCCTGAATTTGCAGCAGGAAAACTGAATATCTTAATTTTGAGAAGGCTACAAAAAATTCAAGGTGTGAGAGAATGAGACAAATACCTTTTATGGAATCGGCAAAGGTTGGATTCAGCATCCACTTATCGCCATCAGCTACCACCGCGCCGCCGCCGTCTGCCAAATGCGACGATAGCAGGTGCCCGTGGTGGCCGTACTCCAATTCAAAGGAATTCAAGGCAAACACGGCCTTAGTCTTCGTTTTCCTCTTCGGTACATTGATCTGCGGCCTAGGTTTCAACTCCATCATCCGATACCTGTGCAGTAGACGACGTCGTGCGCAGCCGCCGGCGAATCGGGAATTGGAGCAGGAAAGGGAAATTCCGGCGTTGATTTACTCGGAGGAGATGAAATTCGCCGGCGCGGAGGCGGAGTGCGCAATTTGCCTGTCGGAGTTCGCGATCGGCGAGAAAATTAGGGCTATGGAGAAGTGTGGGCATGGATTTCATGTGGAGTGTATAGAACGGTGGTTGGTTTCACGTTCTTCTTGCCCAACCTGCAGGGCTAATTCTCAGTAAATGCCAAATTTTCATCTATGATTATGTATATAACTCTGTTTAGATTCTTAGGTTTTTGTTATCTGATTTGCTATAATTATTAAATTGCGCATCAGACATTCATCCTTCGCCTTCTTCTTCCCCAAATTCACCATCCACATTATTCAACCCGAGCCGGCCGCCCTAGACGTGAAAAGAAGGGAAAAGTAAATAAAAAAGAACTTTTTAAAATAAATAATTGGCAATGATAAAATAATCATTGCTGCGCCAACATTTATCTATGGGCCGTGGGCTTTTATCTTTGGGCCGTGGGTCCGTCAATACTTTTTATTTCTATTTACCATTTTATTATTGAACTGTAATATGTTTTATTAAACTATAATTGTAATATATTTTTTCTCGAAATTTCTCTTTTCTTTTCATTATTTTGCCTAATTCCATAACAAGATTAAAACATTAATATATTTATGCTCAAGACGAGAACATCATATAATATTTGCAACACAGCAACAAGAAAATTGGTCTTATAAGAATTGTCAAACAGAGGCCGGAAAGAATTTTCGAAACAACAACGAAAATGTTGCTAAGAAGATCAAAATTATTGTTATCACTTGCAATAGGTACAGGGACAGAGGGGGACATAGAAAATGTCTTTTCGGCATTCAGAAGCATCCATGGAAACAATACTTGATGCAGATGTCAAGTCACGAAACTCGCCTGATTTCATTTTCTCTACTGCTACATTTAGGACACTCGATGCAGCGCTGTAGTAATTGGAGCAAAGGCTATAAATTACTACGAGATTTGGATCTTTAATTTTGGGAAGATCAGAGTTAATCTTTGCACTTGTTGCTTTGACATTGGAAAGTGTTGTGTCTACCACTATTTGCTCGAGTTCTTGCAAACTTGCATTGGAATGAGGCTTTAAAAGTTTGTAGCAGAAACCTGAATTTTTTGTTTGTTTGCAGATGTTGTCTAAAGGGTAGGAATTGACTAAAACTGCAGATAAAACTTAGAGAAGGAGAGAGATTGAAAATGAGGCCATGTTCTTTTGTTGCAGTTTATGGTTCTCTAGTGAGTTTGTATGGATTTTAAAGGCGAATATTTATGAACACGAGATTAGAGTTGCAAATTTTGGAGATTTTTTTTATCTGTTGGAGGAAAAGAAATATACCTATTTTGATAGAAGGAATGTTCTCTACCCATTTTGTATTTTAGTTCTTTGACTTAATTGATTACATTGGATTGATTGGATTTTATGAAATTAATGATTGAATCACTCGGATATTAGTGTGCATCATAGTTTTCGAAATTTTATATTTTGTAGGAAAAGGAATGGAAAAGGTATGGTATCAAGTTCTTTGATTTAGATTAATTAATTGACATTGGATTGCATATGATTTTATGAAATTAAAGATTGAGAAATCATTCGGATATTGTGCATATGATTGTGAGATACACCTAAATTATATGGCATTTTACTTGCCTACACATTTGCCCACTATTTTTTATTTATTTTCTTTTTTGATTAATTGATAAAGATTGTGAGATAGTATCACTATGGAGTATGGAGTGTCCAAAATTTTGAAGAAAAAAAAAAGAAATCAAATATAGAGGACTTTTATTTGCTTCTTTACACACACGAACATACTTCCAACTTTGCAGTTTCGTGTATCAAAACATATTCAGAAATATAAGTGAAGCATATTCTTGCAAAAATCGATCATGTGCCTTTATACATAATGAGGAATCAGGAGACTAAGGACAATGGTATACGTGTATAACTAATTAGTAATCTATGTAATTATTGGTCGATGTAAAAGCTAACAAGTTTGCACAAGTTGTCACCTCAAATTTTTAACTTGCTATGCTATCTGCAAAAAATCAATAATGCAGAGGAATAACACCTATAAATCAATCAATAACAAGTAAAATGCAATAAAAGTGTCCAGAATTATGCGTGTAGACATGTATAAATTAAGGTTATATTGATGCTCAGTGAATTAAAAAGAAGTAGGATTATTACCATGTAAATATAGGGATCTCCCCGGCCTCCAGCTCCAAATCTCTTCACCTCTTGTAGCTTCAACAACCTGCAGTTAAGATCATCTCGAGACTAAAATTTTAAGCAATGAAAATGAAGATTTTCTTTTTATACAAAGGGAATGCAATTCATATTAGTATCAAAAATATGATAAATAATTCCAGCATTTGAGTCTAATGTGCAGAAAGTATGGTTTAGTATACATGACCATATGGAAAACAAGTCAAATTAGTGATCATTGTGGCTTCATTTGATCATCTCAACAGCTACATTTTCCACAATTAAGCCAACTGTAAAGAATACTTGCATTTCTAGAGTTTCAGCTATGATAATGAACATTTGTTTATCATACAGAAGGTGAGCTATCCATATTAGTATGAAATATCATTTATAACTCCAACATTTGAGTCTAATGTGCAGAAAGTATGTTATAGTTTGATATAAGAAGGAGGATACTTACATTCTCAAGGCTTTGCTCGTGGAAGGGCTATCACCAAGCAACTGACGAATCCTTACTTCAGAAGTGGTTCCCTCAGACAAAACTCTCAGAATAGCCGCAGCTTTGTGTGATATATGACCAGGCATAACTGGCTTCCTCAGCTTATCAGCAGCATTTGTTGCACTACAGTAACTTTGTGCAGTGGGGCTACTGGAAAAGCATGATGAAGTCTCGATGGTTATTTCAGAAACACTCTCAGATGATGCAGATGCAGGAGTTGGTTCAGGCTTGTTGGGTTTCAGTTTCTTGCTATTGGAAGAGATATAAATACTCTTTGAGCGTTTCTTCCGCACTACCTGAGAATTTGAAAAATGATTCAAGTAACCAAATAAAGAAATTTCAAGTATATGAGCATAGAAACATATATGTTGAGATCCAAATGGATTGGACACTTTAGTTTAATGGAATTGAACTTCAAGTTTGCAATCAAAGATCACAATCAAAGTTCAGTTTAAATGTTGGCTTATCTTAACAGTTGATCACAATTCAGCCCATAACCAAACTGTGAGTGCAGCATAATGTTACTGCGACTATGAATGTAATCTGTCCTAGTTCATTAGGAAAGTTGATATTAATGCAAGTAACAGATAGACTAGTTGGATTCAATAAGGTTTGAATTCTTCCACAAATATAAGCAAATTGAAACCTAGGCCTCAAAAACAAGCCAACTTAAGCTGAAATCCCCGGAAAACAAAAGGAACAAAATAACGGTGAACGACATTGTATTGAAAAAATCATAGCATGGTACACAATGAGAATCTTCACCGAGCAAATATCACTATGCTTTGAACAACAAATCTTAGCAGTTCAAAGAAAACTCAAATGATTTATAAATAACCAGCAGTCTCAAGGATTATGAAACACAGTTTTTCTGAAGCATTAGTCAAACAAATTATCAATTCACTTATAAATTTCAAACAAAACATATTCACTTGCAGTTAGATAGTACTACAATGAGAATACAATAGCATCATAAATCATAGGTACACCTAAAGCGAATCTAAATTCAAAAATCACATAGTAGTTATGGTCTTGCTCTAAATCCACAGAAATCACAACCGATCAATTTGTTAGACAATGAAAAATCAATTCTATCATTCGGATCTCAATCAGAAAATCGTTTATATGTGGATCCGACGCAGCGTAAGAACTTTTTAAAATCACAATATAAAAAAGTGAATCCGACCGCAGAAAATCAATAAAATTTGCGATCTATGCAAAATCGAAGCAACAAAACACCAGATAATCACCTCGAGCTTCAGATCATGCAATCCAGACACATATGCGACCAGCGTCAGCTGCTGAGGACGCAACAATTCTGCATCAACACTCGCCTCCGAGATCAACGACGATCCTCCGCTTTTTGAGGTGGAAAATCCCGAACTCTCGATGCTTTGTGTACTGCTGCTGCTATCGCTCCTTCCTCTGAAAACCAAAAAAAAAAAAAAAAAAAAAAACGCAATTAATGAAGAGATCTCCATTATTAATAAATGAATGGTAGCTGAACAGCGACCAAACTTCTTACTTAGCAGGACAAGAGGAAAGGTGGAGAAGCGCGGAGGCTACGATGCGTTCAATATTTGAAGGAAAGGAGGCTTCCACCGTTTTGGAAACCATTTTTTGCATTTGAAAATGGCGGGTGTTCTGCGGATTTGAATTCTATTTCGTTTTCGTTTTTGTTTTTTTAATGTGTTTTACTGAAAAAAATGACGTTTCACTGTTAAATTTTCTTCTTATATTATCGACTAACTGAGATCATTTTTGGGTGATGTTCGAGGCCCAAATGAATCTCAAAGCTCTATTTACATTTTTTTTTAAAACATGCTCGATTTTCATTGGGATATACTATACATGAAAATTAAAGCTATATTTAAATTCTCCTACAAGGAGTTGAATTATCTTTAAGCATACTAAGTTAATAATTTCATGATACTATTTGAATTTATTTCTTTGAACAATACTCAAAAAATTTAAAAAATTGAGTGTGATTTCTCTCTTAGACTCGGTTAAAAAAACTTAATAAATGTTATTTATAAATTTAACTGGTTATTATCTTGTTAAAATATACTACTCCATATACTTTTTGCTGACATTTATAATTTCATTCAAACCAACTTGTTTCAAGGTAACTCTTTAATTAATGAATCTCTTGAGAGGGGATTAGAATTTTTATTTTAAATCAAACATCCAATATACAGCTCTAGAAAATGGGCCTGTAGCGATATTTGTAACCCATGATTTTAAAGGCCGAGGAAAAGGAGATTGGCGGGCCCTGGCCCATGGCCATGAAAACACTTGCTTTGAACTATCAAAAAATTTTATTTTTCTTAGACTCTTAGTTAAAAAAAACTTAATAAATGTTATGTTATAAATTTAACTGGTTATAACTTGTTAAAATATACTACTCCATATATTTTTTAAATTCAAAAATTTGTTTATTTTTAATTAAATCTCTTAAGAAAATTAGAGTTTTAAATCAAACATCCAATATACAGCGCTAGAAAATGGCCTGTAGCAATATTTGTAAATTGTAACCAACGATAACGAGGATTGACATAATTGAAAAATTGATATTTTAAATTAGATTTGATTATTGTCAAAAAACGCAATAAAAATTAGAAAAAAAATATATTCTCCTTCAATAATTCGGACATTCTCTTTTTTCTGTAAGATTAAATTTCTTTTGATTAATATATAATGTGAATTTATATACTTGAAAATCCTTTCAAGAAATAAATTTAGCAGAAAGTTGAAATCATGCAATCATCTAAAAAATTGGGAAAATATTATTTCTTTGAACATATTTCAAAATAATGCAACCAAAATTGCCAGAAAATGTTGTTCTATCAACATATTTCAAAATTTAGGCGGTAAACTATTTTTCTTCCACGAGTACAATAAGAAGAATACAGAAACAAAAAAAATCTACCAGCTAATGTCTTCTGATAAAAACTCTTCAGTCAACTTCCATATCAGATAATGCTTCATTCAAGATCTTCAGAAGTTCTTTGACTCGTTTTTGAGCTAATGTAATGCAATCCTGCAAGCATCAAACACATATCATCTATAGCCCTGTAGTTACATTATTGAATTCAATAATATTTCTGTAAGCAAGTGATCACAGATTGTGTAATGTTTCACGAGACATAACCGAAAGATTTTGGGAGGAATACTTCATTGAAAATGATAATTTCAAACATGATGGATACAAAAGAACTGTGGAACTGGAATACCCTCTTTGAAGGGAAGGGCATTCCCAAACAGATGAGAGATTATCACACGAGTTTTTTGTACAGGCCATTGAGAAGTGAGATTTGTACAAACAGCTTAGCTCCCTCAAACAGAAAATAAAAAAATAGATAAGGGGTAGAATTACCTTGATAGCTGATCTATGTGCCACACCTGGTCCACCTGGTTTATTGAGAGAGATAAGCTGAAAAGATGAATCCAATACAACTGTCAGATATGTTTCCATAATCGATTCTTCCTCAGAAGTGGGATCTGCTAGAATGTAGTTCTCGTGAAGTATGCATGTCAAGCCAAATGGGTAACTATTCAAGGTGAGCTTTATCTTCTCTTTATTGACAGGTTCGTTTTCCTTAGTTGCTCCAGCATTATCTTCAGATACAAGAACTATTCTCCCATCGTCATTGAGAGAGACTACTGGAATTTGTACTGCAAGATAGAGTTTCTTTAGAACTAAATGCTTCAATTTGAAAATTTGAACTGTAGTAACAACAGAGCAAAATATGAGCTTTTATCAGGGGAGTAGAACCCCATGTCCAGTTTCACATCGACATATTTCTAGTCACTTTTATAGGTCTCCAATGAAACGAACAAGTGAAGTACTAAAAGTGTGTCATCTGACTAAATTTCTTATTGGGGCGTCGGAAAAAAAAAAAAAAAAAAGACTCAATTTCCTTGAAATAAAATGCCCATAACATAAAATTTTATGCACGAGGTAAACCAAGTCTAAATAAACACCAACATGAAAAAAATAGTAATTTCCACTATAAGCTTACAGTGTGAGAAGGCCGCCACTGCAGAAAGCAATGCTGCATCGAAAAGGGCACCATCCGCATCCAAACAATATATGTCCTGCAAGAGTCATTTCTACAGTGAAATTTGATGATAGTTGACCCACACACTTGATTTGTGAATCCTAAAATATAGTAGTATGGAAAAATTGAAATATTATGGATTACCAGATAGGCCATCCAAGCAGCTTTGCCACTGACCAAACATAACTCTTTCAAATCAATCATGCCAGAACTGCATGAATAAGAAACAATAAGAAGCAGAACGTTGAAGGCATGATTTTTTCTTGTTAAAAGTGGAATGATGGATTTTGTGTTTTCCTTTTCCCTTCAAGATAATACTTAAATGTATCCATATGCAATTATGAGCTAAAACAGAGGAAAAAAACAGTAGAGAGTACATGATTTTAACACTTTGCTACGTTAATCACCCAGAACAACTGCAGCTTCACACTACTAGAGAAGGCTTCCCTCTGTGGCATTTCAAAAAATGGATTCTAATAACAAAACAAGAAATGCATTGTTTTTTTTTTCTTTTTTTTCCCTGATTGCACCCTGGAGACACAATGAACTTCAAGCTAAAGAACTAGCTAAACATTTGTTGCTGCAATTTCTTATATGAACATTGTTCCTACACGTTGTACTCCACCGAATGATATTCAGAGCACAAAATGAAGTTCTAAATTCTTCAAAACCAAAATATGACTGAATTAATGGTACCAAAACATTGTCATACTGTCTCTTGCCTCAAAATTGTGTCAAACAATTGCGTCGATATTACTGGAGCCACCTCTGCTGGCCTGCCAGGGCGTACTAGTGGAGAACAAATCGGAGGCATGTGGAAATCAATGGCTGTAAATAATAAGTATCAACAAAACTATTAGAACAGAACAGAACATAAAATATGTGACAATAATACAAACAAAATTACCTATGCATCCCTCATCAGGTGCTTCCACAGTTGGAGTCATTACTTCCAGTTTAATGGCAGCCAACATAGTCTGAGCATGATATTTAACACCCAATTAGTAGTTAAAGAGGATGCAAATGAATTTGAAAATAACAACAAAGGAAACACATACCGTGGAACCTATCTTTGCTAGCGCTGATCCATTAGCTGAAGCAACAGCTCCTAGAGCATAAAAATGTTGGTTTTTTAGCAAGGTATGATTATTCAGTCCTAGATTTCGAAAACGAGGAAACTTGATTAAAGGATATGAATAACACATTGACTAACCAAGCATAAGTGTAGTTTCCCTAGTTCTTCCAAGGGACCGTCCATCAGGCCTTATTGATTCCCGAAGGTGACGCTCGTGAAAGCGTAGAGGAAAAAGACGTCTGAAAGCATCCAGCTCCATCTCTGAGGACAAATCATTCAATCCACTCGTAGTAGCCATGTTCTTGAAGTAGTTATCCTGTCACAAGTAATTCAAAATTTTAACGGGAAAAATATCACTTGAAAACATTGCAAATCCATAAGCAAAAGATGAAAAGGAAACATTCACGCATCATACGATGATGAGTGAAAAGGTTTCTCAGAGGAAGCAGTTCGCCGAAAATTTAACTACTGGCCACCAGAAATTGAGAAAAAAAAAAGAATGAGAAAAATTGCTACTATCGGTATACGTCAATTCTTGCCCAAATTAGGGTTTTTCTTGCCCTAGTTTTTGTGTGATAATTGAATGGGTCCAGTTATCCACACCCCATTATTAGGAAATACACCCACTAAAAAGATTTTTTTTTTTTTTTTAAGTCCTATACCCTTATCATTTTAAACTTTAAATATTCAAACCCTAAAATCCTAATTTTGACCAACGTTCGCCGACGCCAGCCGTGCCCACCGTACTTCTGCCACTGTTGTACGTCTCATTTTTACACCCAATAAATCATTCTCTTCTTGCTCAATTATGCCATTTCCCCAGTCCGTCAAACTTTAAATATCTTAAGAAAAGGCACAATCCTTGCCAGAATCGATGATGTTCAATAGTTTTTTTCCGAAAAATAAACTGTTTCTATCCTAAAGTAAATGTGATTTTCGAATCTGGTTCATCGAAAATTAGGTCCAAAAGAAAAAAATTTGAAAAGAGAAGAACAGAAAAATGAGAAAGAGATTGATCATCTTACCTGGTAATTGTCGCTTCTTGCGCGGAGGAGAGAGCTTGGTTTCTGCTACTGGAAAAGGTTGGTTTCTGCTAATGGAAAAGGAGGGGAAATGGGTAAGGGCTGCTAAGGGTGAGGGTGAGGGCGGCGGCGAGCGGTGAAGAAGGGGGAAGGGGGAAGGGAGATGAGAGGGAAAAGGAAAAAATATTTAGGATTTTAATATAAGAGTCCGTTTGTTATGTGGTATCATAATTTCATATGAAAATATATGAAATCATGTGATACTTTTTATTTACTCGTGTGATATATTTGACTTTTTTAATTGTTTATTATGATGGATTAAATCATGATTGATATTATAAATAGCGAAATGAGTGTTTTTACCCAAAATTCATAACAAATGGGGATTTATATCCACTTCATAAAAAAATAAATTATCTACCCAATTTTGACTTAAAATGACCAAAATACCCTGCCTATTCATTCCCCCAAAAAACAATTTACCCTAAATTTTGAATACTAAAAAATCTGCTTGTATCAATTCACCACACCTCCATCCACGCCCACCAAACCCCCACTTCCACGTCCACCACAACGGCAACCACACCCCCACCCACCGACGGCCACCATACCCCATCATTAGGCGACGAGCCTGTATCAATTCATAACACCTCCATCCACGCCCACCCACCGACGGCCACCATACGAAACAGAGCACCTCCATCCACGCCCACCCACCGACGGCCACACCTCCATCCGCGCCCACCCACCGACGGCCACCATACCCCCATCATTAGGCGACGACCACACTATAAATTTTGAGCAGAGCAACGACGGTGAATGGAAGAGGAAGAGACGACAGCGAGCAGCGATCGGCAAATGGAAGAGGAAGAGGTGGCAACACAAGAACAGGTATTAAATTGAATTTGTATTTATTTTTTCGAACGACGAATGGAAGAGCATCGATCTGGAAAGATTTGTATTTATTTTTTCTAAATGAATTTGTATGTATTTGTATCTATTTTTGGGAGATAAACGTATGGATTTTTCATTTTTTCAATTTTTCAATATTTTGATTTTTCATTCTTTAAATTTTTCCAGATCTATTTGATTTCTGCTATGAGACAAGTTTTTGCTTGTTAGTTTCGGCTAGCGAGACAAGTTTCGCCCCAAAGAGACAAGTTTTCTGCTAACGAGACAAGTTTTCGCCTAACGAGACAAGTTTTTGCTTAGCAAGATAGATAGTTGTCTAGCAAGATGAATTTTCACATAGCGAGATAAGTTTTCTGCTAGCGAGACAAGGTTTCACCTAGCGAGATAAATTTTCACCTATCGAGACAAATTTTCACCTATCGAGACAAATTTTCACTAGCGAGACAAGTTTTTGCTTAATGAGATAGATGATTGCCTAGCGAGACAAGATTTTGCCTAGCTAAATAAATAAGAATTCTTGAATTTATTTGGTTGTTGTTTGTTATTAGATTTCAGTAATGTTGGATGTATGTGGATGTTTTTCATCTAGCGAGATAAAATTTTACTAGCGAGACAGTTTCACTAGCGAGACAAGATTTTGCTTAACGAAACAGTTTCACTAGCGAGACAAGATTTTGCTTAACGAGACAGTTTCATTAGCGAGACAAGATTTTGCCTAGCTAAATAAATAAGAATTCTTGAATTTATTTGGTTGTTTGTTATTAGATTTCAGTAATGTTGGATGTATGTGGATGTTTTTCATCTAGCGAGACAAGTTTTCACTAGCGAGATGAGTTTTTACTAGCGAGACAAGTTTTCACCCAACGAGACAAGTTTTTGCTATTACAATGTTATATTTGCTAATAGTTTCTATTGTTTTTTAACAGGTATTGTGGAGTAGGGGAAAACTTCATGGTCGTCTGTTGGGAGATGGATTTAAAAAAGAAGTTTTGATTAGATCCCAAAAACCCTGAGTATGACATGTTCAGGATAATCTTGATAGACTGAGTTAGGTTTCAGTATAGATTGTTCAGGATGTTATATGCACCATGTATAGTCAGCAGATATAGATCAGGTTAGATTTCGAACATCAAGACTCAAGAAGTTATCAAGACATCAAGACTCAAGATATGTCATCGAAGACATCAAGACTCAGATGTCATCAAGACTCAGTATGTCATCAAGACTCGGTTATCAAGACACAAGAAGATATCTTGAATACTCAAGATAACTGAATGTTCAGAGGCACTGAATAATATCTATCTGAAGACTACAAAACTGAGAAAAACGCAAATATTCAGAAAAATAGATATTGTCCAAAAACATTCATACGCAGACAAAATGAACTAAGTCTAAGTGTTGTTTAAGGTTGTCTCTATTCGGAGGATTGACCAAAAGAGCCGCTTTTGTTTTGTCTACATTTATCAAGACAAGAGCCAATCGAAGAAGACAACATTGTACTTTTATCGACATCGGAAAAGCGACAGGATACTGAATCATGTCAAGAGTACTAAGTTAAGTTCGCAAAAAATTGGTGATTGGCTACATGATTGCAGATATTTCCTAAAACATGCAAGGAGTATTCAAACCCTAAATATAGTCGTTCATCAAACACCATAAGATAAACTCACGGTTTATCTCTCCAACGGATAGTTTTTCAAAAAAGTGACCTTAGTGAAGTCGCTTTTATAAATACTAGTGACCATTTACATTGAGAGGTCACGGGAAATTTCAAAGCAACTCAAGAGCTCATTCGTATTATTGCAAATTGAAGCACTCGAAAAACCTAGAATTTCCCAAGTGTTTCACATTGGAGAGAGCTCATTTATTCTAAGCCTAGAGTGATAGATATATCCAAAGCTTAGAAGAGATATCCTAGCATTTGCATTAGTTCTTATTGTAAAGGATATCTCATCCTAGTTGGAAACTGACCCAAAACCCAAACCCTTTGTTAAGGAAGTTTGTGTGTGTTTTGTTGGTAAGTTGGAGTTGTAAAGAGTTAGTAAGTTTACAAAGTGAGTTTTTAAAAACTCTAGAGAATAAGTTAGTAAGCTACTTGTGGTAGTTTGAACACTTGTGTGTGTTTGAGTTAGTAAGCTGCAGTGATTCAGCCAGAAAACTCAAGGTAGAAAAGCGAGTAAGCTACAGTGAGTTAGCCAGAAAGCTTTAGGAAGTGGTTAAGGAATTTTTTCAAGATCGAGAGAGTGGGCGTAGGAGCTTGAGTCTACGAACCACTATAATTCTTTGTGTTGTTTTGCTTTTATCTTTGCATTATTATTTGTTGCATGTTTTTCTTCGAAAGCATTGTTCATCGATATTCGGTTGGAACCAATCCACCGAACTTACATCTAATTGATCCGCGGCCTTTAATCCTTTGTTTTTATTAAAAGGAAGATTTTAAAGAAAAGCTAAAACGAGTATAAACTTAGGGCCAACCATTCAAGACACTTGAGTAAAGCTAGAACAGATAGTTACTAAACCGAACTAACTCTACCGAGGGTTCAAAAAAATAATTTATCGATCCAGCGCCTCGGGATCTCGATAAACTTCGGGGCTCGGTTGTCTAATCTGAAGCGAAAGCGGCTCGGGATCATTGTCTCGATGAGACTTTGACTCGGGGCAATCTGGCTTCTCGGGCAAAATCATCGGGATAACCGACCCATCGACCAAAGTGAAAGAAAAGTTTTAAAAATCACTGAACACGTGTATTCCCCCCATACACGTGTAAGACTCGTTAGCACCGGGACCAACATCGTCTTAATTTGAATGCCACTTGCAACACATATTCTAGTGGAGAGATTATTAAATTTATAAAGGAGGAGTTGGAAAACTGTGGTATACTACATAAGTTTAGCGACTTCGTGTTTTCGTTTTTTTTGCATTGGAACATCGAGTCACGTGTAAGTCTTAAGTTAATAATTGCACTTATGGATCTTCTTATAGATGTGAAAGGTGCCAGCCCCCACGAGCTTTGGTTTCGTGTTGGTGACCGATGTTACAATTTTCACAAGTCGATTTTTGCCTAATAATGGGCCTGAAATTTGGGAAGTCAAATTTTGATCCGGAATCTACGGACAATGAGCCACCAGAAGGTGATGTGTATAAGAGATATTTTGATGAGTCTTTGGTGTTTGTGAAAGACTTGTACGATTATTCTATAAACAAGGAATTCAGAGATCAACCTGAAGATGCACTTTTAATTTCAATGGTAGTATTTATCACCAAGTATTTGCTTGGGTTCGATCCACGGTCCGTAATACCACTCTGGATATGGTGTTTAGTTGAGAAGCCATCGGATTTTGCTATTTTTCCTTGGGGTGCCTATGCATTTCAAAGGACATTACACTACTTAAACTCAAGTTTTGAAGATGTTAATAGCACTTCAAAGAAATCTCTATACCACGTCTATGGATTTCCGATGGCTTTACAGGTTATTACTATATTTTAAAACTAGTTAGCATTCATAATTTTTATTATTTTTTAAAATTCCAATCACTAATGAATTTCATCGTTTAATGTAGATCTGGGCTTACGAGTGCATCCCTAGTATAGGTCGACAGGTGGGAGAAAGACTGCCAAAAAATAATTCATTGTACGATGGTTTACCTAGGGGTGTTCGTTGGTATAGTCCGAAGAAAGTAAGCGCAAAGTTTGTTTCAGCAATCCTCAGTAAAAAGAATGTAAGTTAAAATATATGCATTTATTCTCTTATATTATCGTAGGATTTTAAAAGTGAATTTTAATATTTAAATTATTTTATTACTTGGTATACATAGCTTCAGGTAAATCACATTGAGCCTACTTCTATAGAGATGAAGCAACTCTACATGATGGATATTGAGACTCGTATATCTGATGGGGTTCAGTATATCCATCATGATAACCCAATTGGTCGGCCTACCAAGAAGGGAGATAATTATCGTGCATCCACTCGACCTACAAAGAAGCAAAAGACATGTGTAGTGCCTAAAATGAATGCAATTGTATCCACGAGGCCTACAAAGAAGCAAAAAACATGTCATTCACCCAAAGAATCGTCTCACATCATCCCGACTTCAAATCCTAAGATACCGACCAAGGAAATCAATCATACTTCAAGTCATGAGGAGGTATGCCTGAATATTTAATATAGTTAAAATATTAATGTAGTTAGATTAATATTTATATTATTGCGTTCAATTGTTAAATTTAAATTACATTTTATTCAACTCAGGTGTCTACAGATAAATCTCGTAGTGGATATAGATCCCATACAGCACTATCAAAACGAGCGACTACTAAGTTTCTAAAGAAGGAACTTAGAGATTATCATAAGGAGCTCATTGAGGTGACAAAAAAAGAGATTGCATCAGCACATGAGGCTGCATCTCAACAGATGATGAAGTATTTACGGGATTTGTTACCAATCTTGTTAAGAGAGATACTTGCTTCAAATGTAGTTAGACAGACTTCACATGTTGATCCATCACAATCGCATGACATGTCTGTCGAGACTAATACTAAGAGGATGCACCAGGAACATAGTCCAACATCGACTTCTGACTTTGTATATGGGGTTAGTTAAAACTTCAATTTTTTATTAATATACAAAGTATATTATCTTTTGAAAAATGTAATGAATTGTATGTTTCACATATGATGTAGGACATTAGATTTTCTACAGTTCATGATCAGCAGTCCCAGGCGGTGCCATGTACAGACGGTAAAAATTTCTCAGCTGGACCTCTTCCAGTCCCTCCTATGGTTGTGGTTGAAAGGCACGACGAAAACACATCTCATTCCACTGGTAACCTTGCACTCGAGGCATCTCTATTTGATTCAAAGATTAATGAGGTTATACTCGAGGCATCTGCAAAGGTGGTTGAGCAGCTAGATGAATCCATACCGCCTACCATTAATGAGCCTACACTTGAGGCATCTCCATCTCATGCAAATGTGGTTGGACCCCTAGATGAATCCATGCCAGTTACCATTAATGAGCCTACTCTAAAGGCATCTCCGTCTCGTGCAGAGGTGGTTGAACAGTTGGATAAATCCATGTCGGTTACCACTAATGAGCCTACACTCGAGGCATCTCAGTCTCGTGCAATGGTGGTTGAGCAACAAGATGGCACTACACCGCCTCCTACAGGTGAATTTATTGATTCCCTTATTTTCTCATACAATACATCCACATTAATATTACACTATCTTGCACTATCTCATGCAGATGTTCGAGATACAGATTTAGAAACTCTATCAAAGACTCCTGTAGTTATTCACGGTGGTCAATTTCAGATGAGGTCTATACATGTCAAGTCACCTTATGTTGACCTCGATGTGCAGAAGAAGAAAAAAACTGTAGAACAAATGTATGCTAAGTTTAAAAAGGAAGGTGGAGAGAGGACCATTCCTTCAATCAAATTTAAGTTGAATAAAGAGTTTTTCAAGGGCATTGAGAGTTCACATGAATGGCTTGGGACATATGTAAGTTTCATTTATATATCATTATACGAATATGCAATAACTACTTCATAATATTTTTTATTCTAAATAAAATTGAGTATTTTTGTTTATAATGCACAACATATAGATTGCTATATGAGAGTACTTGCAACTCGATTGAAAGATAAGGACAAGACATGTCTGGGCCCAACAGATGTGAATATTTTAGACTCCCAACTCTTTGTAAGCCTATATAAAATATATCTTTATATTTTTATTATTGTTTTTATATAATGGTTGCAATAATATTATGCGATTTCACAGACGTGGCTTAAGTATGCATGGAATATCATTTATAAGAATGAACCTAAGTGGCTAACACAAAATCCTGGAGGTGTTGCTCGATATGGTGATTGGTTTCCAGATTTAAATCTACGAAGTTATGTTAAAGGCTCAAATCCACCATGGTCATACGTTTGGCATAAAGTGCCTAATGTAAGTAAATGTTTACATTAGATAAGTTCATTTCAATCATAGGTAGTATACTAAACATATTTCATGACAATTCTCACAACTTGTACTTATATGTCATGTCCAAGATCATTGGGTTACATGTCGAATGTGTTTGGAAAGGTGGGAGATCCAGTTATACGATTCCCTGATGTTTAAGTTGGATAAACCAGATGACCCTGTTATATACAACAAGCAGTGATTGAACTCATGCCTCTACCGATCGTCTTACGCCTAGACCGTTAGAGGCCGGGAATTGGTTTGATCGCATGGGCATATCGCCGCGTTATGAACAGTTTGATGTTGTTAGGATGCCAGCAGACCAACAATTTATTCAAGAGGATAATTACAATTGTGGTGTGTACGCATCCATGTATGTTCGATCGTATGATTTCGAGTCAATTTAAAAATCCCACAGACTTGAAAAGTGTCATCAAGTATAGGCAACAAATGGCACTAAAGATTTTCGCATCTAGTCAGTGTGAGACTTAGACATTAAAAAACAAGCTGCTTGTTATGTTATTTTACTGTTTTTTTAGCATATTTTTTTGCTGTTTTTTTTTGTTGATATTACTTTTTTTTTTTTTTTGCTGTTTTTTTGGATGTTTTGTAGCTGTTTTTTTTTATTCCCCAAACATGGCAAGTGGAAAAGGGAATGAACAGAGACAATTATAGGGAAATGAGTTCTTGCAGAAAATTAATAAAAAATAAAGGGTTGAAACAAATTAAGAAATCAAGCAATCACCAACAATTTAGAAACTTGAGAAAACATGACAACATTACTTAAACAATTTAAGACAAATTATATTATAGAAAGACAAATTGATAAAACTAAAACTCATAAGTTTTATCAAGTGTTCCAAAATGCCCAATAATAATAATAGGTAATAAGTTATTAAGATAACACAGTCTACAATTAAACAACACATAATTACTCATCATCACTAAATTGAGTAGGACGTTGATCACAAAATCGTTGTGTATGACTCGTAGCTCTGCAAATACCGCACTTTTTTGGACGACGTTTTTTCTTTCCTGTAGAATGGTCAGTCTCAAGACACGCTCCCGTATTGTCCTCCTCTGGTAGTGGGATTTGAACTTTGCAGGTACTTCGATTGTGATTAGTGCCTTTACAATTCGAACATTTTTGTGTACTCCTTTTGTTACTGAACTCCCCTGCTGATCTATGTCTTTTTTCTTTAGGACGACCTGCCTGTTTCGGGCAATCTGGTTTGTTGACATTCATCATCTTTATTTGGTCTGGGACAACCCAATCTCTCGGATTAGAAACTGGCATGATATATTTTGCATACATCTTCTCTGTCACAGTTTTCTTATAAAAATCGTGCACGTATGCATGAATTGACTGATTTGTCTCACTGTTACAATAATGTAAAAAAATAATCAACATTTTAATTAGTGAATTATGCTATAAATATAAAGGTTAACTTAATTTACAACAGTACCTGAGGGCTTTGATTGCATGACTACACGGAATTAAATCCAATTGAAACTCTCGACAAGTGCATTCTTTCAACCTCAAGTCCACAACATGATTGTGGAATGGATCCTTGATACTGAATACTGTTCTGCTCACACAAGTAACCTGCATACGATTGCCCTCCTCTTTTGCCTTTCACAATTTAAACTCCAAAATTTCTCCTATTTCAGATTTTCTTTGCCCCAACTCCGAGCGTCGCTCGTAAAACCATGTTTGAAGTAAGTATCGAGCAAATTCAAGAATTGAACATATAGGCAATTTTCTGGCACACAAGAGTCTTGAGTTCAACGACTCTGTTGCAATCGACGTCATCATCTCGTAACGACGAATGGGACAATATGCCCGCGACCATCTCTTAATACCTGTTTTTTTAAGCTTTCCCAGGCATTATGTTTAACTCTTTTATTTGCTTCATATACCGTTTCACCTTGTCACGCCTGTAACTATATGCTGCCTTTTTAAATAGGCCCACTACAGCTCCCCCATATTTTCCCAGATTCAACTGCATATGAAACAAACAAACCCCTTGAGGAGTCCCAGGGAAAACCTTTTTAATTGCATTTGCAATGCTCTTATGTCGATCTGTTGCAACAAACAAACTACTAATTATTCGAGATATCAACAAAGTATGATAAGTTAAGTTCATTTTGTATTTTCTCTTATATAAATAAACTATGATAAACAAATATAATAAAAAAAAATTATATCTGATATAATGATCAAATCGTCAGAATGGCCAAATGCATTCTTTAAGTGTGTTAGTAACCATTCCCATGATTCATCATTTTCCTTGTCACCAATACCAAATGCAAGGGGATAAATATGTTGATCTCCATCTTGAGTTGCAGCCACAAAAATAATTCCTTTGTATGGGCCTTTCAAGTGTGTTCCATCAACCACGATTACCGGTTTGCAACATTCCTTAAATCCTTCAATCGAGGCTCCAATAGCCATGAACACATACTTGAATTTTTCCTCATCATCAGTCTCGAAATGGGTTATGGTACCAGGATTTGATTTTTTAACCATGTGCAAGTATGACGGCAACATCTTCCAAGATTGCTCGTGATCTCCATATATCAAAGTTAGTGCATGTTTATGAGCTCTTCGGGCTTTATCATATGCAATATTAAGTCCATGTTGTATGCTGGCATCCACTATAATGTCATTTGGCTTAAGTAAACGTCCATGCTTCATTATCCCCGGTGCAAAAAAAGTACCAAGGATCTTAGATGACAATTGACGAGGTCGTCCGGTACGCATATCCAACTGGCAAGTATGTATGTACGTCATTTTTTTCACCGTCCATGGACCTTCCTTACTTCCAGTAGCATGTAATCGGAACTTACATCCTTCATTTCTGCAAACAACTGTATATCGCTGCTTGTCTGAACGATCAACTTTGCACTCTACCTTATGCTTAAGATCATAGAAGCCTACATATATCTGTAGTTTTTCCTTACTATCAAATATTGCACCAACTTTCAATTTTGTCTCTCCATCAGTTGGTTTTTCTACAGGAATGGAGTTGGGTTGTGCAGTATGTAGTGATGCCCCTGGAATAATCCAATCTGGATGTTCAGCATCAGACTCAATGACCGATTTGTCTTCAGTATCACCATCAATACGATTTGGTCTAAGAATATTAATTCTTTTACTTTTGAGCACTAGTTGATTACTAGGACCAACATCGACATCTTCTTGTACACAAATATCTTCTGGTACCCCAAAATCATCGTTTCCCCATTCACCATTAAAAGTTGCCTCATAATTCTTATTATCGTCGTCTTCATCACCATCATCACTTGTATCGTCACCATCATTATCATCATTTTCACTATCATCATCAACTCCATCAAATATATCATCATTGTCGTCCTGCTGGTGTGGTACTGTGTGTTGGGATTATAATTCCCCAACACTATGGTGGGTCCTTGATCATCTACCAAGGAAACAAAACTAGAACCTTCAACATTAGTGCTAAGAGGAGGATAGTTGGCTTCAATCTGACTCCTCGTTTGTGAAGCCATAAGTTCAACAAAACTATCATGCCCCAATGACTGACTTGCACATGCAGATGGAATACTATTATAGTTAGGTTCAATAGAAACAAAATATTTTAGGTGTTGCAAACACCCTTGATACTCGTTCCATATCTCTCTCTGATCGTATTTGAAATTTCATTGTTCCACAACCTTTTGTTTCCATCAAACAATGCAACTCATAATCATAACATCTACAATCAGCTTTTACAATATCATGAACAACAGTCATAAACTCCAAAAAAGACATTGTCCGCAATGATGTGTATATTAGATCATCTTTTCCATTTTTATACGTCATTTCATCCCAATATCCATGATGAACTAAGACAACTTCATCGTCTACCATCTGAAGAAAAAAAGATATTAAATAAAAATCGAAACAAATAATGTCGTGTCAAATCTAAAGTAATTTGAGACAAGTGTTATCTCGCTGGACTAGTGTTTATCTCGATGGACAAGTGTTTGTCTCGCTGGACTAGTGTTTATCTCGATGGACAAGTGTTTGTCTCGCTGGATATAATTATATCTATTGAGATAAGTGTCTGTCTCGCTTGATATAATTATGTCTATTGAGACAAGTGTTATCTCGTTGGACTAATGTTTATCTCGATGGACAAGTGTTTGTCTCGTTGGATATAATTATATCTATCGAGATAGTGTTTGTCTCGGTGGATTGATGTTTATCTCGCTCGTTATAATTATATCTATCGAGACAGTTTTTATCTCGCTAGGCTAGTGTTTATATCGATGGGCAAGTGTTTATCTCGCTGGACTAGGTTATGTCTATCGAGATAGTGTTTGTCTCGGTGGATTAGTGTTTATCTCGATCGTTATAATTATATATATCGAGATAGTATTCAAATATTCATACATTGAACACTATCTCGATAAGGAAGAATTATGTCCAGCGAGATAAAATTTATGTATCGAGACAATATTCAAATATTCATACTTTGAACACTATCTCGATAGGGAAGAATTATATCCAGTTAGACAAAATTTATGTATCGAGATAGTATTCAACTATTCATACTTTGAACACTATCTCGATAGGGAATAATTATATCGAGCGAGATAAATTTTATATCTATCGAGATAGGATTCAAACTTTGAATATTGTCTCGATAGGAGGAATTATATTCAGCGAGATAAAATTATATCCACTCCAGCGAGATAAAATATATTCAGCGAGACAAGATGGAAAAATGAAGATAAGAAGAAAAAATAAATTACTAACCATGATTTTGAAAAGAGATGATGAAAAGAGTAGGATGAAGAGAGTAGATAGAGTAAATATGTATCATTAGTTGTGTAGGTAAGAAATGAATAATAAAGAAGAAATATGTATATATTTAACTTAAGGGTAAATGAGTCTTTTTATGTTAAAATTGGGTAGAAAACTCATTTTTTATGAAGTGGATAAAAATCCCCTTTTCTTATGAAAAATGGGTACAAATCTCACCGCCCCTTATAAATATCACCTAGGAGGAATAGTGTTTGGTATCATAAATACCACCTAGAAGGTGAGATGTATAATTATGGGAAAATGGAAAAATAAAATGCTGGCTTTCAGGCCAAAAGAAAAAGACATCAAGTATAACAAACACTTAAAAATGTAGGATATGATTTATTTTCCACTATTTTTCTTTATTTTTCCACATAATAAACGGGCTCTAAGGGTATAATGGATGGTTCATATTTTGTGTGTGCGTATCTATTAATAACTGGGGTGTGTATAACCGGGCTTTACAGGTAAAAGAAAACCTTTGGACCAAGACCACAACTAACTTTATAAAAAGGGCCCATCAGATGGTTTTCCTTGAGTTTTGCCAAATCAAAAGGAAATAAATTTGAAAGAGTAAGTCTAGTGTGAAAATTTTCATGTATGAAAATCTATAAAATTGTTCTAAATCAACCATCTACACCCTAAATACTAAATAATGAATTCTAAATTATAAAATTATTCGGTTGAAATCAACCATGAACTATTCAATTTTATCTACCTTCACCAAATACTAAATTAAAATATGAAAATTTTCATACTAGACTTTGTCAATTTGAAATACAGTTATTAAAAGTATCACGTAATAAAAGACAAAAACTTGTGTAAATTTGGTTTATGCTAAGATTTTTTTTTATAATGTATGGTATTTAACCCTATGCAGGATATGTACGGGTCAAGTTTAGTGATTTAGAGAAATATGTTAATGATGAATGAAATTGGTCAAATAATTCAAGTTCACGACACAGTAAGTATACTACAACGACTGTTTAATCTCAAATAAAATCCCCCTGTGGGCCACGGGCCACCCATCAATTTTAATACTAAGAATTTAAGGGCAGTTGTAAGTTGTAAGTGTAACTTGTAATCCAGGTTTGTCAAATTATGTAATTTTTCTTGAGTTAAAATTTGTGTATACTTAAAATATGTATAAATTCGTGATAAATTTTAAGTTTGAAAACTATAAAAAAAAAAATGCAATGGTGTTGAATGTTCATAAACCTCTCTAATGACGATATTTAGAGCTACATTTTCTAGCTTATTATATTGTTTCGTTTAGAGAACACATTAGCTACTAGTTGTTCATCGTGCTAGAGCTTGTTTTCCATCTTTTAGTTTTCATTTTAAAAGAATGTGTAATCGTTTATTTGAATATGCACACTGCATAGATCCATTCTTGTAAAGTGCATACTAAAAGAATGAACACATAACATATATTTTTTTTTATCAGGAATCAAGTACTAAAATATTGGTGTAATTGTTATGGGGTACACAAAAAAAAACCTCTCTAGCAACCAGATACAAATCACCTTTATTTATCACTCTCTACTACATTTTTTTCATGTAAAAATAAAGTTAACCCCCAACCTCACAACACCCCAACTTCACAATAATTAGCCAATCTCAAATAAAACCCCCACCACATTTCAACATTTCAAAGTTCCTCTCTATCATCAATTTTAATACTAAAAAAGAATTTGAGACGAAGAAAAGGGCAGTTAAACGGTGGTGGTTTTTTTTAGTGGGTAACTTGTAATCCAGGTTTGATCCAAAATTTTGGGGTGGAATTTTTCTTGGAGTTAAAATTGTGGATACTTAAAATATGTATAAATTTGACCTTGCGGCGGTGGTTTTAAGTTTTTGATGAAAACTATAAAAAAAAAAAATGCAATGGTGGTGGGGTTTGTGTGAAGGTGGTGGTTTGGGTGGATTGCGGATCTAGTGGTAGGATTGAAGGCGGTGGTCGTTTGAGACAGATATATTGGCGGTGGTAATAGTTCTTTGATCTAATGTTTTGGTGTTATACAGAGACATCAGGATTTTTTGTGATCTAATGTATTGAGATTTTTGGTTGATTTTCCATTTTTGGTGATTGTTTGGGGAAGTTTTTGTTGATTTTTTGTAATATATTTTTTTTATGATTTATGTAACGTAATTCTTGGGTTTTTTGTGATTTTTTTTTGTAGTTTTGTTGATTCTACAGTGAATAAGATCCAGTGGAATTGATGATTCTGCAGTGTGAAAGATTCAAATTGATTGTGTCAGTGTGTATGTAATTTTTTTATGTTATATACAATTTTTACGCGTGTATGCAATGTAATTTTGCATGATGCAATGTAATTTACCTATATGAAATGTTTTTTCAGTGTACATGAAATGATTTTAGTATATATGCAATGTATTTTGGTATATGCAATTTATTTTGGTATATGCAATTTTTTTTCCGAACAATATATTTTTCATATGTATATGCGTTTTTTAATTTTGACATTTTTAAAAAGAAGAAATAATAATATTTTTAAAAAGAAAACCGTCCAACATTTTTTTTTTTTTTTATTTTCTGTATGAAAATGAGTTTTTGAAAAAGTATTTGTTAATTAATAATTATTTAAACTAAAGAAAGAAATAATGTTTTTAATAATAATAAGAATTTTACATATTATATAATAATAATAATAACAAAAAGAAAAAAAATGAGAAAGTAATATGATGGGACACATGACAAGAAATCTGACAACTTTGCCAAAAAGCAAGACCTGCAAAAATTAAAAAAAAATGAAAAACAAAAAATTAAAAAGACAAAATAAGGGTATATTAGACAAATTACATGTCTAAAAAAGATGAATTGCACAAGGCTGCTATTTTTCATTTAGGAGTGTACTTATAAGTCATTGCCCCAAAATATTTGGTAGCATTATAGTAATATAAAAAAGGGGTGTTTGCAAACTAAAATGGGGAGCTAGATTTTTTTTTTCATAAGGCCGATAGTTGCAATTTGAAAACACCCAATAAATATAACATGCTCGTATCAAATTAAAGGGAACTTGAAATTATGTAATTCTCAAGTTTTGAGTTACCATTTGGATTTTTCCCCTATTGCAAATGATTGACCTTTCATGGGTGATAAGCTCTCAAAGTTAATGCATTTGGAGGTCTTTTTCTATTATAATTGTGATTAATCATTGCAATTCAATGTTGCACTATGTTCCTTTTGGAAATGGAGGGTCCTCATTGTATTTTTCCTTTGCTTTATCCCATGATAGGTCTCCTCTAGATTAGACTCCATTTCATGTTATTAACATTTCTTGAACATAATACATGTTCTCCGATCTATGATTTTGAAAAACAAACAATTTTTTTTTTTTTTTTGAAGGGAGAAAATCAACATTTTTAAAATCGATAGTTGTAAGAATATGTTTACGGACGATATTAACAAAATTATAACACCTTAATGTGTTTATAACTTGATGTCTTGATGCTTCTTATACATGATCAAAACTTGGCCTTTTTTTTTTTTTTTTTTTAAATTCGTATGACCTAGTAGTAAGACATCGTATAAATTATGTGAATGATTGATATTCAGAGGAAAGTACTTCTCTTAGTGGGTGGTATTAACGATTTTTCATCATATAAAATACAGTTCAATTCCCCTGTTCAATTTTTCGTATTTTATTGATATTTTATTTTGCTAAATTTTAACTCATTAACCCAGAATATGGTGGTTCGTTGGATAATTTTTTTATTCCACATGTCATTTATTCATATTATGGAATACAAAGTAGAACACTAATTATGAAACAACCTGTCTCATTCCTATAAAATCGATTCGATTCCCCTGTTTTTTTTTTATCATTATTTTATAGGAATGAGATCTTATTAACCATTCCATTCAACCAAACTCCTCATAAAGGTTACAGGGGTCTTGTTACTCACACCTACACATTTAGTAAATACACCTTTCTGTAATTTTTTTTTTAAAAATAAACACACAAAATGTCAAAAGTACCCTTTCTAGATTTCGGAAAAACAATTCGAATTTTAATACTATGTTCGAAATATTATCTGAATTTATTTACATAAATCGGAAAATTTTTCCGAATTTTTACATAAGAAAAAATTATACTTCGTGTACTTACAGTTCGGAAAAAACTGTCGAATTTTAATACTATGTTCGAAAAAATTATCTGAATTTATATGCATAAATCGAAATTTTTTTTTCGAATTTTTACATAAGAAAAAATGACAATTCTTGTACCTACGGTTCGAAAAAAATATTCGAATTTTAATATTATGTTCGAAAAAATTATCTGAATTTATGAGCATGAGTCGAGAAATTTTTACGAATTTCATGATGATAAGGGTATTTTGGAAAAATTAGGGGAGTGTATTCATCAATATAAGTGGTGGTTACAGATGCTATGGATGGCCCATGAAGCACAAGCTGACAGACCAAAAGAGGCACACACGTTCCTTATTCATTAACTGTCCATTAAAATATCAGAAAGGCAAATAAATGAATAATTAGTACACTTATTTATTTGAAAATGAAATATATATAAAAGCTTTTTACTGACTGGTCCAGTCCAATGTGAGATGACTTTATTTATTAAACAATTCAATGTATGAACTATGATGTAATTGGGCTACATGCATGTATTTACTCAATTTTTTTATTTAATTATTCATTTAATATAATTAGTTTCAATTTAATTCTATTTTTATTGTATAATTTAATAGTTAAACAAGATAAGACTTGCTCTCTATCTTATGTAATTTTATTTTATAAAACCCTGTCTGGACCAATACTTCCGGTTTAATTTGTAATCACAGTGTTGAATTGTGGCCAATTGACAAGCTAGAAGATTTTCTTGAATTATTTAATTTTATTTCTCAAATAAAAACCACTAACAAAATAATTAATTTGGCAGATGCAATTCACATGGAAGCTTGATGTATTAGCTCAATTATAGTTGAATCAGTGGAAGAAAACAATAACCAAAGTGATCTTAAATTAGAAGCCAATATTATTTTTATTGGAAATGAAAATGACTTAAACCAACCCAGCTTTTCAATATCCTCCTTAAAAAAAAAAAAAAGAAATAATTAAGACCCACTCCGTTGGAACAGTGAGGGTGGATATAATTTTTACTCAAGTAATGCAATTATCAATACAACTTCATAATTAATTCACCCCTTAATAATATTTATTATCATTCTCGTCCCAAATTCAGGTGGATCTTATTATATTTTTTCAACATTTTGCAAATAGCTTTGCTTAATTCGTTGCTAAAAGACTATGTTATGTAGTGTATGTATCCAGGTGTATCGTGCACTCATAATGCATTTTAGAATCATTCAATTTGTTATATTGAAATATGCAACTTGTTTATATCGAAGCGGTCAAGAACTATTAACATGAAAAAAAATAGTTGTATGAAACAGAAACAAATCAGATTGATTCTAAAACGATCATGAAATCATTTTGCATTTAACCCTGGATCACACATTAGACCCATTTTTGCTAGAAAGTATAAACAGTGTTTAATTGAATTTCTTTATTTTTTTCAAGATTTTTTTTTTTGACGGGAAGAACCGTTATTATTTAACTTTCGTTCAATATTAAGAGAATTAGATTTTAAATTACGTAATATTAGTAGTATTAAGGATAAAATTAAGAGGCGAAAAAGAAGGCCCCATAAAATGAAGGAAGCCAACATGGCTGGTGCTGCCACCATAACCGGATCTTTGCTCAATTCTCCCTCTCTCTCATCGCATTCTTCCATCATTCCACCTTCTTTTTTCTTCACGTTTCTCTCTCTATATCGACGCTTTTCTTTTTGAATGTTTGCGCATATACCGTCTGAAAAAGAATTGTACATAGTTTCTGCATCATCATCATAATCCAATCTCAAAACTCCCAATTAATTTCAAAAGTTAAAAATTCCAGATGTTAATTGGAAAAAAACATTAATTTCATTCCTATAATACCATGCAGCAAAAATGCATTACTTTTTTTCTATGTTGAAATAGATTATCTTTTCTCTCTTAGTCTACTTTTGATATCTCTGCTGTTCATCTCCTCCGCTATAAACCTTTTCTCTTTTTTATGTACTTTCTCCTTCATCAAAAGCTACAAGGAAGAGAAAGGATTGTAAAGACCATTGGAGGTTTGTTGATTGGATTTGATTGTGGTGGTGTTATATGTTTTTAGATCCCTTTCCCTTTTCTTTGTTCTTAATGTTTTTGATTTCGTCCAGTTTTCAATTGTGTGATTAGTATGCTGTATTTGTTGTTAATTTAGGGTATCATCGGTTGTTTTATTGGTGGGATTGCTTTTAAGTACATTATATCATTGATTGATTAATCCAATTTGGAACGATGCAATTTGATATGGTCTTCACTTGGTGGATTGATTTTATCTCATTGTCAAATTATTTATAGATTCTGGGGACTTGGTAAACTTTTTACTGATCTTTATATTTTGAAACAATAATGTTAAAGGGCAGGCATTCATATATGGTGGAGTTGGGATTTTGTTAGCTTTTGTTAATGGAAAATCTTGAGTGAACCTATTAATTGGTTTTCAAGAGTGCTTAAACTGTGTGTTTTTGTCTTGTGCCGTAGGGGATGTTAGTAAAAGGTAAAGTACAGCCAAGTAAATGTTCTAGGATTAATTTATTATCTAGGAACATTAACGACTAACAAGCATAAGGCAGACTCGTGGTGATTGTGAAAATTAGGGCCCGAATCATGGAACATGGCTTTTGATAGAAGGTGTATAATTATATGAAACGGAAGATGATACTGACATTGTATGGTAGCACTGGTGAATTATGTATGACTCATAGGTGCTGTTGGAATACAATTTTCTGGTTTATTGTGTTAGTTATTTTTGTTTTAATTCTTAACTTTTTTAGGACACACTCAACTATACAACCAGATGATAGGTCTTGATGAATATTAAGTGGAGAAACTGTAACACCTGATAAAAAGATCTGTTTGAAGTATAATTTTCATGTTTCACTCTGCAGTTGATTCTGCAGAGCTTAAACGCAGTTATTGGTGGCTCGACAAATCTAGTTTCAATTGCAGATTCAAGAAGGGTATCGACTAATGTCTAACGCAGCAAAAGCTCTAGAACCTGCTTTTCAGGGAGCTGGTCAGAAAGCGTATCCTTCCTATGGAAATTATGCTACATAATAATCAATTTATAGATCTTTTATATTCCCTGCATTAGAATATCTACACATATTTAGTGCTTATGTGTATTTGTCCTCTCATTTGTTCAGTTCAAACTTTTCTTGTTTTGTTAAACTTAACACTTTATAGAGGGATTGAGATATGGAGGATTGAGAACTTCCAACCAGTTCCTTTACCAAAACCTGATCATGGTAAATTCTACTCTGGGGATTCATACATCATCCTTCAGGTTCGCCTTTTCTTTCCCCCAATTTGATTTTCTCGTTCAATCATGTGTTTGTTTTGGACTTACGATAATGCTTTTCTATGTAGACAACTGCTGGAAAAGGAGGCGGTTATCTTTACGACATACATTTCTGGCTTGGAAAAGATACTAGCCAAGTATAATGCGCTTCTTCTTGTTTATGGGAGCATTTTCTCAGCCTTTTGTTTTATTTACTTGATTTTCTGCGTGTTCTTAGGATGAAGCAGGGACCGCTGCGATTAAAACTGTTGAACTCGATGCCATTCTTGGTGGGCGCGCTGTGCAGTACAGAGAACTACAAGGGCATGAAACTGATAAATTCTTGTCATATTTTAAACCATGTATCATGCCACTTGAAGGCGGTGTTGCAACAGGATTTAAGACACCGGAAGAAGAAGAATTTGAAACACGGTTATATATATGTAAAGGAAAACGAGTTGTAAGATTGAAGCAGGTACCAAACTATCCAACTAATCATTAAGTACATAGATTGATTTCCATTACTATGCAATCATACATAAAACGCAATTGACTTGTTCTTCATGTAATGCAGGTCCCTTTTTCCCGGTCATCATTGAATCATGACGACGTGTTTATTCTTGACACAAAAGACAAGATATATCAGTTCAATGGTGCAAACTCAAACATTCAAGAAATGGCCAAAGCGTTAGAAATAATCCAGTTTTTGAAGGAGAAGTATCATGAGGGCACTTGTGATGTTGCCATCGTCGGTAAGAACTAAGAACCATTTCTGTTTCTTTGTTCTCTATTTGTAACTTTCTTGCTGCCCCATTCTCACATCTTCATTTATCTTTTATCCACACTTAACAGATGACGGAAAATTAAAAGCAGAGTCGGATTCCGGTGAATTCTGGGTTCTCTTCGGTGGCTTTGCACCGATTGGTAAAAAGGTTGTTACTGAAGATGATATCATTGCCGAGAAGACTTCTCCTCAACTCTTCAGGTGGATGTTTATTAATATCCTATCGTTTTTCTCTGTCAATAGGAACAAGTACACAGTTTTTTTATGTCAATGAGAATTGATAGTACTATTAATATGAAAAAATATTTATATAATGTGTTCCTGTATTTTGCATAATCTGCGAGCCTTAGGAAGAAAGAAAGATTTGTTGTAGTAATAAATAATGACTCCACTTTGCCTCTTGGCAGTATAATCGACGGTGAAGTTAACCCCTTTGATGGTGAACTTTCCAAGTCTGTTCTGGAAAATAGCAAATGCTATTTGCTGGATTGTGGTGCGGAGGTATTTGTATGGGTTGGCCGTGTAACTCAAGTTGACGAGAGGAAAGCTGCTATTCGAGCTGCAGAGGTAGGAACTTATCCTCACCTCTTTATACCCAATATTTGTGATTTGAATTCTCAATTCTCATGTTCAAATGCTATTTCAGGATTTTGTGGTTAGCCAAAATAGACCCAAGTCAACACATATAATTCGACTAATTCAAAATCATGAGACTCATTCTTTCAAGTCCAAGTTTGATTCCTGGCCATCAGGATCTGCTGCTGCTGTTACTGAAGAGGGAAGGGGTAAAGTAGCAGGTACGTCCCGTTCCCAAGTTGTGCAGGCATTTGTTGATATGTATATGGAGATGTGAATTTTTTCTCAAAATTTTGTAGCTATCTTGAAGCAGAAAGGTGGCGTCATGAAGGGAGCTAGTAAAAGTGTCCCAGTAAACGAGGAAGTTCCTCCGTTGCTTGAAGGAGGTGGAAAAATAGAGGTCTAATTTCTTTTCGTGTATTTCCAGCTGTGCAGAGACTGGTTTAATTTTGTATTTTTCTTATCTGAAGATGCTTTGAACTTTAAGTAATGTTACCAGGTTTGGCAAATCAATGGCAGTGAGAAAACAACAGTTCCTTCTGAAGACATCGGAAAATTTTACAGCGGGGATTGCTATATTGTTCTTTACACGTACCATCATCATGAACGCAAGGAAGATTACTATTTGTGCTGTTGGATTGGAAAAAACAGCACTAAGGTACTGTACGCTGCTGCTGATATATAATGAAAACAACATGTGCTTAATCTCACATATAATCACAGGCATTTGGACTATACTTCTTCTAATCAATCATGTATTTACTATTTGAGTTGGTCTTATGTAAAACAGTTTTACCATGAAACTGTTTTGCAACTATTACTTTATAGTAAAACAACTAATACTTTTTAATGAAACAACTAATCTATCAAACTAATACCTTTTAATTTAAAAAACTAGCAATGTTTCAAAATACGCGCAAAATGCAAATCAGTTGCACAGTAAAACTGGTTTACACAAGACTTTGTCTTATTATTTAGTGGAGTCACTAACAAAATCGACTTTCCAATCTTCAGGAGGACGCAGAGACGGCCTTTAAATTGTCTAATGCAATGTACAATACGCTAAAGGGGAGACCCCTGCAGGTAGTAATCTGCCTCAATGTTTCCCCACATTAGACAATGGAAATTACAATCTTAAGATGTGAATTATTCTTCATCCAGGGTCGTATATTTCAAGGCAAAGAGCCACCTCAGTTTGTTGCGATCTTTCAGCCTATGGTCATCCTTAAGGTGCCCTTTCACTACTTATTGTGAAAAAAAAAAAAGTGTAGTGATTATGATAAAGAAAGTTGAATGTTGAGCCTTTCTTTAACACCCTTGCATCCTTTGTTAGGGTGGAATGAGCTCGGTTACAAGGACTATATTGCTGATCAAGGTTTAAATGATGAAACTTATACTGCTGAAGGTGTTGCACTCTTCCGAATATTGGGGACATCTCTGCATAACAACAAAGCTGTTCAAGTTGAAGCTGTATGTTCACTTGATGATACATTCTAATATAGAACTTATTGAGATTGGAACAATTTTATCTTCTGTGCTGAATAAATTTCTGTTAAATGTTCTTAGGTGGCAACATCATTGAATTCAAATGAATGTTTTCTGCTTCAATCTGGAGCGACAATGTTCTGTTGGCAAGGGACTCAAAGCACCTTCGAGCAGCAACAATTAGTAGCCAAGGTTGCAGAATATCTGAAGGTGTGTATATCGCGATGCACTTCAGTTTCTTGTTTAGAATGATTCTGTCCACTTGAGAAAAGCGTTTTCGTAGACGATATCTTCTGATAGAATTAACAATTTTAATTCCCCATTTCAACATGAACTCAGCCAGGATCATCCATCAAGCACACTAAAGAAGGAACTGAGAGCTCACCCTTTTGGTTTGCTCTTGGAGGAAAACAAAATTACACCAGTACGAAGGCATCTCCCGAGGCTGTCAGGGATCCCCACTTATTTTCTTTCTCCTTTTATAAAGGTAGCAATATTGCTGATGCATATTTTTTACTCTATATTCCTTTTAACTACACTAGCAAAATTTATTGAACTATTCGATTTAGTATTATTTTGCTTGTTCTGACTTAATCCTCTTTTCATGCATGCGCTGGCATGTCAGGAAAATTTGAGGTATGAACTGGAACTGGAACTGGAAAAAGTTAGTTACTTTTTTAGCAATTCATGCACTAAAAATGCTTGTGCGTTCTCATGTGCCAGATCAAAGAAATATACAACTTCTCTCAGGATGACCTGTTGACTGAGGATATATTGATACTTGATACACAAGCCGAAGTGTTTGTTTGGGCTGGTCAATCAGTGGATCCCAAAGAGAAGCAAAACGCTATTTTTGAACTTGGACAGGTATTGGAACTTTTATAGATTTTTAATTGCAAAAGTGTTCTTCCTATATCTGCTCCATTAATCGGTGAAGCTTATCACAGAAATACGTGGAGATTGCTTCTGCATTAGAGGGATTGGCCCCAAATGTTCCACTTTACAAAGTCACAGAAGGAAACGAGCCGTGCTTCTTCACCACATATTTTTCGTGGGATCCTGTAAAAGCAATTGTATGTCATCGATATCCATGAACTTCCACGTGCTCTTATGATGTCTCTGTTATATTGGGTACTATTATTGCATGCCAATGACATGATTTTATCTTCTGTATAACTTGATCAATGATGTGGGATGGGATATGTGCATTGGGGATATTGATGAAACATATCTGAATCTTTTCTCTTTTCCACGTCTACTGAAAAGCTTTATTTTGTCCTAATTGCATCAACACTCAGGATTTTACCACAGTAATCGGGAGACTTTGATTAACCGTATAATTGCAAGTTAGTAGGCATCCACTAGATGAGGAATTTGCTTGAAACTTCTTTCTATTATTCTTTTTGTTTGAAAATATTGATTCTTTCTATTTGTGCTTATGCAATATATGTCAATGTGAGCAAATGATTTTCTACTCTTCCTAAAACAGGTACATGGAAACTCATTCCAAAAGAAGGTTATGCAACTCTTTGGTCATGCTGCAGAGGTAACCTTACATTTTTTGCAATATTACTTGAGAGTTTTTTTTCCTTCATCATTTAGTACCTTTTGTAATTTTATATTTTCAATAAACGGGATAGAAAAAGGGATCAGGAGAGCTCCTAGTATTTCACTGATCTATTTTTGTGAAGCAGAAGCTTTACGAGACAGTTTAGCAGCTTTCCAATTTCGTAGATAGTATCTGCAATTGTGAATATCTGTGTTATTATTACATACTTATTCTTACAAATCATTTGTCAATGTATACACAAGTGTCTAGATTAAAGCTATGAGTTTTACTGACTTGCTTTACACAATCTGCAAAAATCAGGATAAGTCCAATGGTTCAAATAATGGGGGACCAACTCAAAGAGCTTCCGCCTTAGCTGCTTTGAACTCGGCATTTAGTTCAACATCTGCTCCAAAATCTGTTGGAGCAGTGAGAACAGCAGGAGCTGGTCAAGGGTCCCAAAGAGCAGCTGCAGTGGCTGCTTTATCCTCTGTGTTGACTGCTGAACAGAGAGGCTCACCCGATGTATCTCCCGTCCGCCGAGGTAGAAGTCCACTTGCAGATAGCCCTTCGGTATAACTCTCTCTCCCTCTCTCTCTCTCTCTCTCTCTCTCTCTCTCTCTCTCTCTCTTTGTGGTGGCTAGGGCAGAACAGCCGGATTTTTATAAAATGATTTCATTTGTTAGTACGGAATGATGTAGGTGTTGCAGGCAAGAAGGATAAAGATGTCAAAAAAATGCATGATACCTCTGAACAATCATTTTCCTAGTAGTAAGAGCTAATTTGTAAATTCTTTGTTATATAGCTCCAAGAAGGAGTGTAGACGCTGCTGACTTCGAATTCTCCAAAGAAACGTCGGAAAGCAAAGAAACAGAGACAGTCGAGCCTATTCCGGAGGTTGATGAGGAGGATTCAGAATCAAAGCCTGAAACGGAGGGGGACGAAAATGTCTCAGAGATCATTCCTGGTACATACACTTACGATCAGCTGAAGTCTAAATCTGAAAATCCGGCTACTGGGATTGACTTGAAGAAAAGAGAGGTTCGTTACACAATCATCGCCTTCATTTATCTGTCATTTAATACCATAACATAGATTTTTGTGATATACGAATACATTGATTTGTTGCAGATGTATCTCTCGGATGAAGAATTCGTGACAGTGCTGAAAATGCCTAGAGCTACTTTCAAAACTTTGCCAAAGTGGAAGCAGGACATGCTTAAGAAGAAAGCCGATCTCTTCTAGAAGACATGCAAGATGCTTCTTTGAGGTCTCTGTTCCTAGTTTTATGCACGTAGAATTGTCTGCCCGATGCTTCAAAAATATCGGTTTTGGTTGTGGGAATTGTGGCATCATTCTGGAAAATGTTCTTTCATTTTCATGTTTGCTATCTTGTTTACTAATATTATTGTACGCGTCATGATCCGTTAGTTTTAGTTTAAAGGCCTAGGGGATGGATTACATTCTTTGATTTGGTTGGGTATTATCTCAGTTTGTGATCTTTGAAGCTCCTTTTTTTTTTCCTTTTAATCATCTGCTCTTGTTATTAAAAAGGTTAGACATTTATACACAGTATTGCATTTGTACATACTGGTGGATGAGGTTTTGTTAAATTCTGTAATAATTTAGAACCGTCTCTTTACAGCCTCGATTTTTTCAACTTTTTCCCTCTTTCCTTTTAACATAACTAGCATAAATATCAACAACATTTCTTCTTTTGATCCCCAACTTCAAAATCACACCAAAAAGCTTTAATCCCACATTACTACCACCTTCTTCATCATCTTCTTAACTCATCTTCTTTCTCTGAACTTCCTCCATAAACAGAACGACTTATTTTATACATGTATGGAAACTCCAAAATTCAATATTTAAAAGATTAACGTTTTTCTTGTTCTTTTTTTTTTTTTTTCCCCTCATCATTCTTTCTGTGGAGTATTGGAGTGGTATTCCGTATTCAAAATTGGAGGCATGACCATTAAAAGTGTATTTCAGCGTTTGCATCATTGCATGTCGCCCTATGTCTATGATCCTATGACTCGTATACATGACAAAGTGTTAAATATTATGTTAAATTCAACACAAATTTATTAATAAATAATTAATTAGTTGATATCGTGTATAAATCTTAATTTAATATTAATCATATGCCAATATAAGTGTCCGCCATTTTTTAATGATATTATTATTCAAGTAATTTGTCAAAAAATATTTTAATTCTTTAAATATTACACTCTATGACTACGTAATTACCTTCTCTATAAGATCACCCGAGCTGCGTGTGTCATGAATTTATGAGCTTTAATTCCGATTGGTCTTAATTTAATTGAGAATATTGGGCCATAATCAAACTCTGACGTCTTGAGAAGTTCAACTGTTATTGACTTATTTCGGCATTTTTGTTATATTTTTTAAATGTTTGGTTTTAGTATAGCAAATCACTAGCATCAAAAGAAATGCAAGATAGCAAATTCTTGGGTATGAAGATTGAAGATACATGTTATGAGACTGATTTTAACCCTGACATATTTAGATACTTATATTTATGAAAAATAACCAAGTCGAGCTTATTAAGCCATTTAAATTAAATTATTACCTGTTGAATCGACTCAATTACACCCCCAACATGACGAAATTAGTCACTGGTGTTAAAAACCAATACTGTGAAAATCTTTCGAAGCAATAGTAGGTTTTGAATTCAAGGATGTTCAATATCTACTACACCTTGGATACGAGACATACAGAAATGGAGGAAAGATGAACAAGTATGCTGCGTACAAAGTTCAGCGTAGATTTCTTGACATCAAGGACATCGTCAAAGATAAAATGGCCAAATGTGCACATTCTGTACATTGCTACAAATTTAGAGAGAGTCAAAGTAAGGACAGTTACCAGGTTTCAAACCGTTGATTCATTGGCATCAGGTACATCATCAAGGATGAATGGCCCAAGTTTGCCCATTCTGAACAACGTGAGGAATTTCTTTGACACAATCGTTCGAGCCTCTGAAGATTTGTGGGGTACCTTGAGAGCCTTTTGAAGTGCTTCAAACTGCAGACCAATAAGAGTTTCCAAGTTACCTTCATCCTCCAAGCTTCCGTCGAATTCTTCCAGTGTCCCACAGATTGCCCCTTGAACACGAGAAACATAATCCTGCAAATTAATCGTAGAAAATATCAAATAAAAAATAAAAAAGAATAATCGAAATTTATCCAACCTCTTTATTCTTACACTTACCTCAATGTAGACAACATCAGATTTATCATTAGGTTGTATTTTCCTGTTGGGCAAAAGATTTTTTAGACTATAGTCAGGCTTGTTTTCAAAGTCAAGATGGTTCCCTTCAGTTCTTCCATTCATAGATCGTCTCCAATGGAGAGGAGTCCCTCGGGTGTTCAAAACGGCTAGTAAGTACTGAGCAATTCGCTCTTCACCAACTACAGAATCCTTTACAGAACCTGAAAAACATGTCCATTTATTGATGAGGTGATAACTATTACAAGGAAAATATTCATTTATACAACTTTAAATCTGAAGATCGTCAAGCTACAACTCAACACACAGGAGCATTGCCATTTCCCACTAAGGTCATTCGGCCAGTTCCAGAATTTGAACTATTATTTTAACTTACAATGGTTAACTTTGTGATTAGACATTAAATTTCTGCTGTTTTAAGACAACGTACTCTGTTCTTTGCCCTAGTAAAAGGATTGATTCTAAACAAATTTTTTGAATAACTAATCTGAAATTTAAACTTCTAACTGAAACAATCACAATCCAGCAGAAGAAAACATTGATTTGAAGGAAATTTTGAACCTGCTGCGGCTAGCTTTAACCCAGTTTCTATATCAGGTATACTTGGAACCAAAACTCCTGGCGTATCCAGAACGTATATGCTAGGTTGATGCGCAATCTATATGGAATTTTGAGATAAAATGAGAGAGAGAGAGAGAGAGAGAGAGAGAGAGAGAGAGAGAGAGGAAATTCAATATGGACAAGAATCCAAAATCTAAAGATGTTCTGTTTAGAAATCTTTTAATACGGTTCTTCAGAAAAGCATGTGTTACATAAAACCATGGGCATGATGAACAAATTGAAAATACTTTGTTTCACCCAAACATTTAGAAAAAGAGCTTCTTCAGAAGCATGTGTCGCATAAAACCATGGTCATAAGCAAACTTCTTAATTACAAAACAAAAGCGGTTTCTCCTACCTTTTAGATTTTGGAGAAAAGATCTTACCTTAAATCCAGCAATATCTTGAGTAACTCCAGGTAAGGGTCCCACAGTGGCTCGCTTCTTTTTCCCCTGCACTAAGATGAAACTAAAACCATTATCTCTTTCTTAGAGAGTGAATGCCTTCAACTTCCAAAAGTAACAACCAAATATATATGGTAGTGCAAACCAGAATCTCACCTGGAAAACGAGCCGATGCTATTCTGTGGATGGAATTGATTAAAGCTGACTTGCCAACATTTGGAACACCAACCACTAGGACAAGGAGAGTCGGCTCCTTAGAGATAGCCTCTTTCAACTTATACTCCACAAGATCGAGGAGCTTTGGAACATCAATCAAAAAGTCAAGAAAACATGGAAAAAATTTGTAATAATGAGCTTGGAAAGTAAAACAGGTTGCCAAGCATGAAGCATCTATGAACATTTTTGAAATATATTGTTTGTTCAATCTCGATAAAATTTAGGTGGTTCACTTCATATTAAAGACGGGCTGCAAACACGTCAATGTCATAGAGAAATTTTGCTAAGACATTCAAACCAGCATTTAAACCAATTTCAGAAATCCGAGTTTTTATAGATTAACAAACATTATAATCAGAAAAATAGAAAAGCAACCCAACCTTTTGAACAGAGCTTTTGCTGTGTGCATTTATTGTTAGACAATCTTGTTTGTGTGAATCAAAGTACTGAACCCATTTCTGCACAACACAAAATGATCAAATATCTCACACTCATTCAACAAGATTGCAAGAACTAATGCATTGAAAAGAATCTAACAAACAGTAAAATATAACACTGTCTGAAAATTAAATGTATTAATAAAACATTTTGAGAACTGATTATGTTTTATATATTGTATCCGTTCTATAATAAAATTTTCAACAGAAAATAACTACTGAATTAGCTGAAGAACAAATTGGGGAACGTTAGTTAACATGCACACACTTACCCCTACAAAAAAATAAGCATCAATAAATGAGTATACAAGCCCTAGTGGTATAACCATAAAAGAACAAAACATTACATGCATGATGTTGGGGTTGGCCAAATCTTTCTTATTGAGAGCAATGACTCGCCTTTTGCCCGCCAAAATAGGCTGCAGTTCCTCGTGCGCAGATGATAATGGTATCTACACAACTTCAACAATATTTTATAAGAACAAAAAGTCACCTATTGAAAAAAGATCATCAATTTCATTGAAAATATCACTTCAAGAGACAAATCAATGAATATCAAATATTTGTTGACTATTTTTTGAAAAGCAACAACCATTTTAGGAGGACAAAGAATGGATTGAATGAACAAGTTAACACATATTTGATTTTCCAAAGGATAAAATGCCACAACATCATTTGAGCTAACTTTGTCATGTAAAATAGGAAGCTTCAACAGCCTAGCAACATCCATGGAAGATAAACTCAAACTTAATAACCTTATAATTTTTTCAAAAAAATATATAAATCGTATGATTGAGCAACTCGAGCTTATATATTCCAAAAGAATAAAATAAAAATTCGGCAAAAATGGAAATCACAAAATGCATCAAAGTTCTTACGCGGGAGTCGCGAACTTCGATAACGAAGTCTGAGAGTTTGAGTCGGTCGCGGATGGCCCGAGTGGCGGCGGCCATGTGACCGGGAAACCAGTTTATGTTACCGCCTCCTTTGATGAACCTCATGTCACCAATTAACGATCCTTTCTTCACTATTCTTCTAACTGTCCCCATTCCAAAATCTCTGATTTCTGAGCGACGATTCGATAACCTTAAACCTTCAGAGGTAATTTTTTTTATCAATTGTCAGCCTCCTTTATGTATCAATTTGCTGGTATAATTAAGCAACCTTCCTTCTTTCACGGAGGTTATTTTATTTTTATTTTTTATTTTCAAGGTTACGAATTTAACGCTGCCGCACTACGCCGGAATATAGCTTATGGCGGCCGGAAATAGGGAGAAAGAAACTAGAAGGGAAAAAAAGACCGAATTTCCAGGCAGCTATTTCCGGTAAGGTCCTAATCTGGGCATTATTTTGCCCTAAATTTTGTGTATTATTCGATTGGAGTAATGCCCAATGGGTTCCCTATTTTGGGCCTACGGTTCTATAATCTGGACCTTTTTTTTGGGCCTACAGGCCTTCAAATCTATAATAATTTGTGTCTAATCCTTCTATAATCTGGGCCTATGGGCCTTCGAACATAATAGCTAAATCGTGGGTGTGTGTAATAAAAATTAGAACTCCAGCCCTAATACAGTAAAGCAAGATCACCTATTCCAATATTATTTTGTTTCAATTTATATTCCTTAATATAAATAGATAACACGTGTAATAATAAAAAATATTCAAAAAATCACCGTAATTTAGATCTATATTTTAAAAATTCAATTAGATGAAACACCAATAATAAAAACTGAAAACATAAGAATTGAGCCGCCAAAATTTGAGATTTTAAATATCAAATTAATTTGACTTAAATATTATGAATATGAATTCACGTGAAGTCTGTGATTTTTTTTAAGTATTATTATTATGAGTAAGGAATGTTACTGTTGCAATTACACAATTTTTTTTAAAGTATTATTATTATGAGTAAGGAATGCTACTGTTGCAATTACAAAATGTGTACGGAAGAAATAAAAAATTTATAAATTTATTAACAAAACTAATAAATTTATAACGTAAATGATTACACTACCACATACTAATGAGTTTTAAATTGATATATTTTAACTTTCAAGGTTTTTTTGGTCAACAAAACAATTTATTGAAAATAAGGCTGGGTATGAGTAATTAATACCCAAAAGTTTAACAGATTACAATACTATTTTAATTTTCAACCTTGCATTAATATTTGTATTATCATTTATCATATCACGAATTGATAATCAACTAAACTTTTTAAAATTTAAATAAACATATGTTGTCAGTCTTTTTTCTTATAATAAGTTTTTATTTTTATATTGAATTTTAAATTTATATGATAGATTAAGATTGCTTTAAAAAAATGATAAATTAAGATTATAATATGTGTACTCTAATTAAATAATTAAAAAACTTAATTATTAATTATTTTATATATATATTATTTAAATTAATTAATTATAAATATGTTTATAAGATTTTTTGGAATGAGATTTGAAATGAATTTTTTTTTGTTAAAAATAAATACTCCTGACCAATATGAAGATCTAGAGGCTGCTAGAGGAAAAACACCATATATCACTATCATAATTATTATAATTAATTAAGGCGACAACAGATACAGATATCATGAGATTTTCTTGCCTGATAAAAAAAAAAAAAAAAAAAAAGGTGATTTTGTTCTCATCAATTTGGATCTGCAAATAAAATATGTGTATATATTTTAATATGATTAGGACCCTTTATCGATTATTTTATCAAGTTAAATTTGGGCCGGTTCCAAACCTCTTGTTTCTTTGGGCTACAGACATTCCTATTGGTGGCATAATAATCACGTGTTACGTGGACTGTTTTATTACCATGCACATAAATTTATTTTATTAATTGTCGAGCCTCCGTAATAATTTGATTACATGTTTCACTTGATTATAATGCAAGTCTCAACACAAAGCGGTCTAATGCAATAATCTTTCCATTCACTTCATTCACGTTTTACATGTAATAAATTTGAATCTAATTAAGATTATGAAGTATATTATCATTGAATTTTGAGTTGGTCCCTTGACAAATTTCATACCATGAAATTGAATTATTTGATTTATTTAATCAAATTCAATATATTTTTCTATTTCATTAAACTTGACCCATATCATACTCTGGATAATTTCATTCTAGAACTTGCCTTGAATTTTTATTTCTCAACTCAAATTTTAGATGTAATAAACTGCATCTACTAAAAAAATGAATGAATGAACGTTTTGTTTTCTTCTTAATCTATAATTCCAATTATAAGGCCACATAAAAGTGTACTTACTTATGAGATATAATGGGCATATGGAAGTATCCATAACCAACTTGTTAATTTCTTACTTGGTTAACAACGGTCCATTTTGTACCAAGGGATCATATGCACAAGGAAAAAAAAATCATTTTTTGTTTCCATGAACGAAACAAGATTTCAATAAAATAAAAAATTACTATAAATTCTGTAATCCAGCTCCATGATCAGCTTTGACCTCTTCATTGCTCAAGCATTAAATTTTAAATAAATAAAAATAAAGAATTCCTGAGATTAACTAAATTTTAAATAAATTTTATTGTAGTCGACTTTCTAACTAAAATCTTAGGCCAAAATTCCTGAGATTAATGAAAGCCCAATTGTAAGCCCACGCCAAATTCATGTAAATGAAATATTGAGATCCACTACCTAAGCCCAGGGATGTATCTGCAAAGAGTCTCATGGAAATGTTTTTTCGTTTCATCAGACCACTCCAAATCGGTGTCCAAGCAGGGCCCGTAGTAAATTGGGTTGTAAACAGGGGCGAAGTGGCTTGGATTGTAGGGATCGTAATACACAGGTTCATCATACTCGAACTCGGATTCGGAATCGGGCACCACCATAGTGGAGAAAACGGGATCGGAGTCCCCCTACCAACCCTGACCCACAAAAATCGGTGATGGAATCTCCCACTACGGGTAGTGATTGAACCGGATCGGGGTCGAAATGCCTCACCAACCCTAGCCGAGAAACATCGGTGACAGAATCGGCCAGTGCGGACACTGATTCAAGAGGGTCGGGTCGGATCGCAATAGTTTTTGACTCCGTTGACGATTTTTGAGGCTGAATCGCCTTGAATCCATTCGACCCCGACGAATTATGAATCGGACATGGGGTTAGTGTTTGGAGAGAGGTGAGAGAGCAAGATTTAGTGGGCTTGGATTTGCAGGGGAAAAGGAGTTATAAATCGATCAAGTTCTTCGGCTAGGGTACGTTATCTTAGAACAAACCAAAAAAAAAATTATTCACGTTATTGTGGGATGGAGGTAGTATTTTTTAAGAATAAATTTTGTTATTATTTCTCATTTTCTCTTTCTAAATGGGACAAAAAGAGGTCTTATAATAAATATCTTTCTACATTTTATAAGATGTGGAATGGTAGAATTTAAAGTATTGAAATATTATGAACTAGTTACCCAACTTCATAATACTTCCCATTAAACGAACTAAGACTTTCCGTAATACTATTACGCGTTTGAAAATCCTACTTACTAGGAGGGCCAAAAAATTGGATTGGAAACTTGGCCCGGCCCGGCTCGGCTCGGCTCGGAGACGTCAAAATTTGTTGTCACTTTCGTTCTTTATATATATGACCTCTTTGAACCTCTCGTATTTCTTCCCCCATCTTCTCCAGCTCAGTTTACAGGAGTGATTGAGTGATGAGAGCCTGAAAATCGACCCAACCGTATGCGAATTTCAATTATTCGCCCAATTAGAATAATCAATTCGTCACTGTATATATAATTATGTCAGAATTGTATTGTACGGATTGCAAGAAGAACACGGAGGTGGTATTTGATCACGCGGCGGGGGACACCGTTTGCTCGGAGTGCGGCCTTGTACTGGAAGCCCGCTCCATCGATGAGACGTCGGAGTGGCGGACGTTCGCCGACGAATCCGGCGACCACGACCCTAACCGTGTCGGAGGGCCCGTTAACCCGCTTTTGGGGGACGCAGCTCTTTCCACTGTTATATCTCGGGGTGCGAATGGCTCGAATGCGGATCCGACCCTGACTCGGTTTCAGAATCGGGGCGGGGACCCGGACCGTGCTATTGTCTTGGCCTTTAAAACTATTTCTATGATGGCTGATAGGTCCGTCTTTTGTGTTTTTAGTCTTCTTGGGTGTTCTTGTTTGGTTCTGCTTCATAGATTTTGGGGATTTTGAGGGTTTTGTGGTATTTGGAACTTGGACGGAGTGTGATGGTAAAATTAAGACCTCTTTGATACTATGGTTTATGATATGAAACTTTATACTTTTGATGGTATTGCTGGAGCTAAATCGTTGGCTTTCAAAGGGTTTTGATCTGAATGTATTGAGTAAAGACTAGTGATCCAGTATAAAGTAAATATTAGGAAAATGATACTAATGAAGATAGTGTGGGTGGAGCAGCTAAACTATAGCATTAGTGATACTGTTTAGGTAACATTGTTGGTGAAAGAGCACTGTGTTGACTGTAAACTGTGTTTCTAGAAGTTTTATTGTTAAACGAGGCCACCAAGAGCTGAATTAATGGAAGATGGAAATAGCTTAATTAGTGTTTTTATCGCTTCTGTTGGATGTTTCTGTTTTGGACTTAAAACATCAGTAAAATGGTTTTCAAGAGAATGTTGAGTTGCACCTTTCCGGCTTTTGCTTCTGCTTTTTTCTGTCAAAGTTGTGAGCCTGATAAGTGAACTGGTGATTTAGTCTGGGTCAATTTTATTTTGCATATGAGTTTGGTCTCTTGTTTTGTTATTCATAGGCTGGTAATTGTATGAATTAGTGAAATCTGGGCTCTAGTTAGTTGTGGGCCGATAGCTGTCAAGAACTAATGATAATTAGTGACTGTTTGTCAACTGTCATGCTTAGCGGGAGTTTTAATGATAAACTAATCAAGTCCCTTCTAATCATGAAAAAAATCTGTGCTCTTATAGATATCGTAAAAAAAAGGTAAATATTTATGGTTTGTAACCCTTATGTGGTCAATGCAGGTAACTAGTTTGTTAGTTAATGGTTATTTTCCGTAGATGTTAGCCTATCTAAGTTGCTGTTTTTATGAATATTTATTTGGTTTCGTTGTTATATTCTATTTTTCCTATTGATAAGGATTTTGGTGAATATGGCCGACATTTTTTTTTTCTCGTCTGTTTCAGGTTGAGCCTTGTAACAACCATAAAGGTATTCCAACTTTGCTGATTGAGCTTCTTTGCTTACAAATGCCTCTTTATTCCTCTAATTATTTTTTAGTGGAGGTGGGTGCCAAGGTGGGTTTCGGATGCTAGAGGAATTGCCACTTATTATTATTATTATTTATTTATTTTTTTTATTTTTTTTTGATCGGACAAAGTTAGTTGTTAGATGTTAGTAGTTAGTACACCAAGCACCCAAACACTCCACAAATTCACCAAGCTACCTTATAACTCCCATACTCCAATTCGTTCCCAAAGGGAATCGAACCTGGGTCTCCCACTCAATTGAGGAGCCCAGTGGCCAGGTGGGCTAAGCCACTTGGTTTAAGGAATTGCCACTTATTGATTCGAACAGTGATGCTGCCATGCATTTATCCTGAGAATTTTTGTAATTTACACCCTCAACATACTTCCAAACCTGATTTTATTTATCTATAAACCTCTAGAACCTCAAGATTAACTTGATTTATCATTAGATTGCATGAACTAGACACTTTTAAACTCTATCTGTACCCTGGTGTAGAATTTTTATCAAGGTAGGTGCTTATATTATTCTTTTAAATTTCTTTACCCAACAACTTAATTATATTTCTTGTTGATGGTTTTTTGAAGGACCGTGCAAGTGAAATATATAAAAGGTTGGAAGATCAGAAGTGTACAAGGGGAAGAAACTTGGAGGCTCTAGTAGCTGCCTGCATTTATATTGCTTGCCGGCAGGAAGGCAAGCCACGCACTGTAAAAGGTGCCACTCTAATTATTTGTTCAAGTTGATAACTTCATTTGCTATTACCTCGTGTATGAAGTCCTCTAAACCCGTGAGTCTCAAATAGAAATATGCTCTATTGTTGCTGGAGCGACAAAGAAAGAAATTGGCCGTGCAAAAGAATTTATTGTGAAACAGTTGAAGGTTGAGATGGGTGAATCAATGGAGATGGGTACAATACATGCGGGGGACTATCTGGTGAGTAATTCCTTTGGAAAATAAGAAGTCATTACTAGCTGCTCATTTAGTTATTTATTTGTTAATTATATCCTTTTTATGTTAATAATTTTAAAATGATGGTTGTCTCATATTTTGTACAGAGGCGTTTCTGTTCTAATCTTGGCATGAGCAATGAAGAGGTCAAAGCTGTCCAAGAAACTGTCCAGAAGGCTGGGGACTTTGATATTAGGTACAATGATATTCTTGAATATCCATCACCAGTTTTTCATACTATATACTTGCATTTTCATTTTGCAGTCCTATTTCTTTAAGAACCAATTTAGAAGGTAGTGCACGACAACAGATGTTTAAAGATAGCTGTTGCAGATGATTTCATTTTTTCTGAAAAATTTGGGAATTCATGTAAACAGTACTCACGGTATCATGGGGATGCTGTACTGTACTGATATGCCTGGAAGATAAATAGATTTGTGGCAGGCATTTTGCTCCAGGAGGATATTTTCAATGTAAAACAGAAATAGAATGATGAGCAGAGGGTTTGCTGAAAATAGAATCTTGAAACTGCTCCATTTCCAATGTACAGTGAAAACACTTCACTTCTTCATTCTTTTCAAGCTGCATAGCATTTAAAGCTTTTGGGGAAGGATAAAAATGGAAAGGCTCCTTACTACATGTTTATCTCTATCAACTCCGTCAAGATCCATGCTGCTATTTTTATTTATCTGGTCCGCAATTATAAGAAAATTTAATGTGTAAAGTGTTAATCAATATCTTCTTATGGATTGCCTTACATAGTTATTCATGTATTACAGGAGGAGTCCAATATCTATTGCTGCAGCTATCATTTTTATGATAACACAGCTATCAGAATCAAAGAAACCCCTCAGAGGTTAGAGTGCTGACATCTTATATATTTTCATGAGACCCTTATGAAAAGGGCCATCAAACGAACGAGCCCCAGGCTTTATAGCCTTTCTTAAGGTTCTTCACTTCCACATATCCCCCCATTCCCACTTTCGTAGATCTTCCTAAAAATGTGAATTGGCACAATTTATTACATTCCCCCATTGTTGAATTATTATCTCACATTCCTCAAATTTCACTCGGTAGCTCCAAGTATTTTCACATGATCAAGATATCATCCATTCCTAGTTTCTTGATTGAAACTAAGAGTGAAAATGCTTGCAGATATCTCAATTGCTACTACAGTGGCAGAAGGTACTATTAAGAACGCTTATAGGGATCTCTACCCACATGCGGCCAAGATCATTCCAGAATGGTACACGAAGGAAAGGGACCTGAGTAAACTTTCTAGCCCAAAAGCCTGAATAATAGGTCTTGTTCTTTACTTTCCAGGATTAATGGTTGGATATTACATACTGTTGGAGATGAGATACAGACTATTTCCTAAACTTTTTCCATCTTGTGTTCAACAATTTCCAATTTTGAAATTTGCTCCGTTAATCTACTACGTTTTACATAAGTTGATGGATAGTTACAAGAGTGGGAGTTTCGAGGTTTGCCCTATTATCATTCTCTTTTTTATTCTTGCCCTTTACTATGTTTCACAACAAGATTAGCTGTATATAATAATTGCATAATAACTGTTTCAAAACAAGATAAATTAAATATAGATTTCATGAAAAATGTTTGCTAGGAGTCCAAGATTGATATCATATGGGAATAAGGAAGAATATCTGGACTTTTATTACTTTTCCTTTTACTTTTTAGTTGTACATACATATGATTGTTTTGTTTGTCATATGATATATTTAGAATGATTGTCTACATTTACCAATCATAACTATACTCGGATCTGTACAAATTAAATCCTATATACATGAAAAATACAACAAATAAATCAATCAATAATATTTGCAAAATATGATGGAATGAATAAAAAATATGGTAGATTTATTCCCTATTAAGAATCCAGGCACATAAGCCTGATTTATTCCCCGATGTCTCAATATCAAAGGCCATATAAGCAACTAATAACACAATGAGTTGCGTTCACTAGTAAGCACTTTTAAGCCTTTTATTGAACTAATTAACAACAAAGTAGTAAAAGTTGGATCAAATAATATTATAAAATCTGGGACTTGTTAATATATAATGTGTCTACCTCTTTTTTAAATTTATTTATGAAAAAAGTTACGAAATGAAATGAAGAGGATATGCATTCACAGCCTTGTAAAAGAAAAGAAGTTAATTAACAAAAAATCGAAGAGCATAAATGGATAAAAGATTTATTTCCTTCCAAAAAAAAAATTCCCCAACAATTATTAGAAACTCTTTTCTAAATATAGATTACTATTCATGTAAAGAATTAAATTAATCTTATCAGTCTAGTCAACACATATGTGCGATCGAGTAAAAGCCGCTGTCTATGTACTGCCATATTCTCGTAACCAATTACATTTTTTACACACTCAAAAATATTGCATAATGTGAGAATAAAAGATTATGATAGAGTTTCCACTATTAATAATTAGAAATACAACAGAATCAGTGTTATACAAGGAAATAAATAGCGAAAATTAATTTTACAACAGAGATACAGTTGTATCATTAGGATATTCTAAATTATTTATTCCTAATTATTCTTATTACATACAAACTATCCCTTCTAAAATCTGTGTCACAAGAGATTGAGAGAGAGACGACAATAATAAATATGGAGTTTTTTTTGGAAACGAAAGCCTCACTTCACAGGGTAGTCATTTTTGTGGTGGTTTTGCTTTTTGGTTTTGGCCTCATTTCCATTGGTGAGTCATCGTTTTTCTCTTTCATTCTTGTTTAAATATTCTCATTTCCGCTCAATTGATTTTGTTATCTTTTAATGTGTGTGTGTTTTCTTTTTCCCAAGTTTCTTTATTTCTACGTGAATGTGATTAATTGTTTTTTGTTATTATCGTTTGGCTGAGGAAAGGGGACAACAAGGTTTTGTTCAGAATTTTTTAATCGAATTTTATTGTTACTATATTTGTGGATTTGTGTTGAAAAAAGAAAAGATTTTTTCTGGTTCTTGTTTATGAGGTATGCATTAGTGCAATTCTTTAAGACAAAATCTTATGTGAGACGATGTAACGTTAGATGGATTATGTTTACTTTTATTAATTGCACGATAGTATGCTTTATGTATTTTTCATGCAGGATGAAATTAACATGGGACATGATTACAAAATTGATATTTTGTATGTAGTGATGAATTCTTAAACTATGAATATTGTTACATCGTCAAATGTTATTAGAACATATTTTAGTGCCCTGTCCGAGTCCAAACTGGCATGCTTCTGGTCATTTGATTTTTTTATTAACCATTGAGTTCATATTTTGAAAAAGATTTTCATACTTAATACACTCTGCCTCGAATATTTTTGCAGATGCTTATGATGCACTTGATCCTAGTGGAAATATCACTATCAAATGGGATGTTATGACATGGAGTCCAGATGGATATGTTGTAAGTATATGTGTGTATCATCTCTACACTATCAAAGTGTGTATATTCCTAGAAAACATATGTTTCTTTCTTCATATGTAAGCATTATTAATCACAAACTCAACAGGAAATATCATCAGATTTCATTCCAATAGATGTCATAAAACAATAGGTTGATGAGATGTTGTTACAATTTATTCAGGCAGTTGTCACAATCTACAACTTTCAAAAGTACAGACATATTGAATCACCAGGATGGAGATTGGGTTGGGATTGGGCAAAAGATGAAGTTATTTGGCAGGTGATGGGAGGTTTTTACAGAACAAGGCGATTGCTCGAATTTTACAGCAAACATTCCGCATAGTTGTAAAAAAAAGTCCAATAATTGTTGATTTATTACCCGGTACACCTTTTAACAAACAAGTTGCAAATTGTTGTAGAGGTGGAGTTTTAAGGTCTTGGGTTCAAGATCCGACAAATGCAATAAGTTCGTTCCAAGTAAGCGTTGGCCGAGCTATTACGACTAATAAAAACATAACCCTACCAGAAAATTTTACTCTCCATTCACCGGGTCCTGGCTATACATGCGGACGGCCTAACATCGTGAACCCCACTGTATTTCCAACACCCGATAAGCGGAGATTCACTCAAGCTCTAAGTAAGCTTGTCCCTCGTGTCTTTCTTGTTTGGCAAAGTCTGTATGCACTAAAAGCTATTAATTGAACAGTATTAGTTATTTCAACTGAACAGTATTACTTGTTATACTGAAAAGTATTAGTTTGTACAGTTGGACCGTACAACTGGTGTACTATAGAGACATACTCTTGTCGTTTCTATATTCGTGATGCTGACGTGCTTCTCTTACAGTGACATGGAACCTTACTTGCACGTATTCGCAGTTTCTGGCTCAAAAGACACCAACATGTTGCGTCTCCCTCTCCTCGTTTTATAATAATACGATTGTGGACTGCCCGACTTGTTCTTGTGGCTGCTCAAATGCAGCTCAATCGGGCAATTGTATCAAGTAAGAACTCATTCACTCTCTCACATATCTCTATCCCATTAGGAATTTTTTTTTTTTGATGTCATCATTATGTATGATCTTACAGACCAGATTCTCCGGACATAGCTTCCGTAGTTTCCAGCTCAAACAACAACTTATCCCCTATCGTCCAGTGTACGAACCACATGTGCCCTGTCCGAGTCCACTGGCATCTCAAACTTAACTACAGAGAGTATTGGCGCGTTAAGATTACAATACAAAACTTCAACTACGCGGCAAACTATACAAATTGGAATCTTGTCGTTCAACATCCCAGCTTCGATAACGTCACACAAATATTCAGTTTCAACTACCAGCCCTTGACACCCTATGGTTCCATAAGTAAGCAACTTATTGGCATTTTGTTTGGTTTTTTAAACAGTATAATAAAGTGATAGTCGGTAAAATTGTCAATCAGTTTTACAATGACTTGCTGAATCAAAACGGGCCGACTGGAAACGTGCAATCGGAGGTGTTATTCGGGAAAGATAAAACGAGTTTTAGCTTTGAGCAAGGATGGGGTTTCCCGCGGAGGGTATACTTTAATGGGGAGAATTGTGTGATGCCTCCGCCGGATGATTATCCATTTCTCCCCAACCATGGATCTCCTACATCTTTCTCTATGCTGCATTCACTCACAACTACAATCACACTTTTCTTCTCTTATTTCTACATACATGCTTATATTATATTCAATTATAGGGATACAATCCAGTATAAATAAAAATAATTGAAATTACTCTTTTCAAATTTCGTTTTACTCATATTTTTAGTTGAGAAAATCACTCTTACTTTTCTATACCAATTGTATATAATTAATATTTTTTGAGTGATATTAATTAAAAATATACCTGAATTACATGATGATAGAATGTTGGGACAAACTTTTTTTTGCCCATTTTGAATTTGCATCTCTTTTTTGCCCTAAGACTTTTTCAATTTACAATTGTGTCTTTTTTTTTTTACCATTCTACCCCCTCTTTAATCACATACCTATCTCATTCTTATCTCATTTCATCATTTAATTCTATACCAATTAATGAATTGAAGTTGAAAAAGAATTTTGAATTAAGAACAATGAAAATAAAAAAAAATGGGCACAAAAAGTTAAAAAATATTTTAAAAAAACAGGTCACATTTTTATCTATTTTATCTGGAATGTTTGATGTAGTATATGACTTTTTCATAATTCAATGATATACTCCAGCACGGCTCAACTCAGTTTTCTCATCTACTGTTTTGACATATATGTAAAAAAAAATTATTAACTTGCCCTTTACAATTAAATATTTATTATTCAACACTCTTTAATTATGACAATTATATAATACCGACACAGAATAAAAAAATGAAAAATGTGTCTATAAATATTAAATACTGCTTCATGCAAATCAAACCTCACGTCCTCGTTTAAAAAATTATCAACATCTCCGATGGCGAACAAAGAAAACGGCGGCAGCCGTAAGAATTCACAAATCGCGGTGGTGATGGTGCCGCTGCCGGCGCAGGGCCACCTCAACCAGCTCCTGAACCTGTCCCGCGTCATCTCCGCCGCCGATATCCCCGTGCACTACATCGGCGGCGCCACCCACGTCCGCCAGGCCAAGCTCCGGGACCATAATTCATCAAATTCCAACATTCAATTCCACGAATTCTCCACCCCTGTTTTCAACAACCTTCAACCTGACCCCCACGCGCAAACCAAATTCCCCATTCAGCTTATTCCATCACTCTCTGCTTCCGTACATCTCCGAGATCCTGTTTTCACATTTGTGAACAAAATCTCGAACATATATAGAAGAGTCGTTGTTATGTTTGATACTTTGATGTCTTACGTTGTGCAGGATATTGACTCTGTGCCAAATGTGGAGTCATATTGTTTTCGAAGCGTATCGGCTTTCACAACGTATTTAATGTACTGCGAAGCTGCGGGCAGGCCCGATTTACCACCTGAAGCCCGGATTTTGGAAGAAATTCCGATCCTTGATGGGATATTCCCTCCGGAATTTAAAGAATTTACGGGCTTACAGCGTAGTTCGAATTCGAAGAAGATTTTCTCTGGTGATGTATTCAATTCTAACAGAGCAATAGAAGGTTCGTTTCTTGATTTACTTGCAAAAGAAAAGAAAACTGGAGCTGAAAAGATATGGGCTTTAGGCCCTTTCAATCCGATTTCATTACAAGAGAAAAAAGAATCAAGAATTCGGCATAAATGCTTGGAATGGATGGACAAGCAGGAAGTTAATTCAGTTATATTTGTTTCATTTGGGACGACATCTTCGTTATCCGATGAGCAAATTCAAGAATTGGCGTTTGGGTTGGACCGGAGCGAGCACAAGTTCATATGGGTGGTGAGAGACACGGATAAGGGCGATATTTTTACAGGAGAAGTTAGGAGGGCAGAGTTGCCACAAGGGTTCGAAGAAAGAGTGAGAGAAAAGGGGATGGTGGTGAGAGATTGGGCGCCGCAGTTGGAGATTTTGGGGCATTGTTCGACGGGTGGGTTCATGAGTCATTGTGGGTGGAATTCGTGCACGGAGAGTGTGTCTATGGGAGTGCCGATTGCAGCTTGGCCGATGCATTCGGATCAGCCAGGGAATGCGGTTTTGGTGACAAAAGTGTTGAGAATTGGTGTGGAAGTGGTGGATTGGTGGAGTCAGGATGGGGTGGTGTCGTCGGAGAGAGTCGAAAATGCTGTGAGAAAATTGATGGGGTCGGAAGAAGGGGGGGAGATAAGGAGAAGGGCTGAAGAATTGGGAGTTGCTGTGAGGAATTCAGTTATGGAAGATGGAAGTAGGAGCAAGGAGATGGATTTGTTTATTACTCACATCACTAGATAATATTTGTCTCTCTATTGTCTCATGTATTTTTCATTTCTATGTTGGTTTAGAAACTTTTGTATAATCTAAAGATAATAGTTTGTTTTCACCAACTAATACCTTACCGTATTAGGTAGTGATACCTTTCACTTAGTATACGTAGGAGAGGATGTCCCCCTTTTTCATTTTATCGCCTTGTATTATCAGTTCATCTGGAAACAATTTCCCTATAACAAACTTTAAGCTTTCCTCAATTTCTTTCGCCTATATCGCAAATGCCTATTACAATTCATTTCTGAGCGTCTATCGCTGATTCCTTTTGTTTTATCACTTAGTATAATTTTATTTCAGGACTTTCGTGTAATAATTTCAATTTTAAAATTTAATCGTAAATAAAAAATAAAGTATTCTGAGATGTAAGTTTTATTCAAGTAGCTCATACATGTAAGTTGAAGCATCCATGTTTCTGGAATTTGAACTAATATTTGGTATCAGATAATATTGAGGGCATGAGAAATTATGGATTGATTACTCCGTTCATATTTAAGTCAAATTTATATCGAAAGCAATATTTGACTTGGTCATAAAGATTGACTGACTAGAATAGTAAAACGACTGCGCATGCGGCTTCCGTCGTTTTCTTGAATATAAGAATGTGTTACATTCTAGAATGTGTGACGTCATTGAATCGTGTGATATTATTAGGCAAATTCTACTATTCATCCCATACACCAATAAAATTGGTGCAATTTAATTTTAAAAACTCTTTTTTCTTTTTTTTTAGTTTTAACTTTTTTTTTTTTTCAATTTCGGGTTTCTTTTAACTTTAATTTCAGTTTTAGATTTTTTTAAAATTTTTTAATACCCGACCTCAAACTCAACCCGTATTTATTCATGGTTATTTTGTTATTTAAAAACAATTATGTTCACCCAATGAAAAATGGTTCAAATATGATTTCTTGTTCACTATTTAAGAGTTAAAATTTAAAATCGATTATTTTTTTTGATCAAATTTTTGAAGTCGTGAAAAAAGTTGACTCATATGCAAAACCCAACTTGATATTTACTGTAGAATGAATGAATAAGCACATTATGCTCAATCTAATGGAAATCCATTATTAATTGAGTGCAGCTGTCTCCCAACAACATAGGATCCTTCGAAACAAGTCAACGCCTTTATTACGACGAATTGGTATATATAAATATTACTCCATCCGTCCATCAATTTTATGCGCATTTGTTCATCAATTTTATGTACACTCATTTTATAAAAAATGTTACTTTATTTTTATCCCCTAATCATCACTTAATCACTTCAAATATTATTATACTTCACTCACAAACAATCACTTTATTTATAAATAGACCCCCCACAGTACTCCATAATATCCTTATTTTATCTGCATTTTTCATCAATCGGCATAAGATTCATAAAATAACTACTCAAACAAAAAGTAAGTTCCACTAACATATGCTCTATATATCAACACCAGTGGCACTCATTAATCCATGATTCAATGAGAAGCCTAATGAATCATCAAGAGCATCCAGAAAGCCAAGTTGGTGTCATGGCTGTTCCATTTCCATTTCCATCTAAATCAGCTCCTCCAGATCTCCTGCCTCATATCCTCCTCGTACGGCGTCCCCGTCCACTACGTCGCCTCCACCATCCACAACCGTCAAGCCAGAGTTCGTATCAACGGCTTGAACCCACAACACGTCTCCAAAATCCACTTCCACGACATCCCAACTCCACCGTTTGATTCTCCTCCTCCACAGACAAATTCCCTGCACAGCTACATCCGGCTTGGAATGCAGCCTTGAACCTACGCCAACCAGTGGCTGCCTACTTACGACATATGGCATCAAAATTCACAAGACTCGTAGTCATTCACGACCCTATGATTGCTCTGGTGGTTCAGGACGTTGCTTCAATCCCTAATGCAGAATCCTATGCATTCAACTGTATATCTGCATTTACTCAGATCTCTTATATCTGTGAAGGCTTACGGAAGCCTTTCCCGATACAACACCCGAAAGAGTTGCCCCCTTTTGAAGGAGTGATATCAGATGACATCTTATATTTTGTTTCTTTACAGTCCGAGCCTATAACGTATAGATCAGGAGATATCTACAACACCTGCAGATTGATAGAAGCCCCTTATATGGAAGTGCTGGAAAGTGAAGAGCTAATAGGAAATAACAAGAGTTGGGCTATAGGCCCAATTCTCCCTGCCGAATTATCATCAAATGAAAGCCGACGCGAATGCTTAGAATGGCTGGATAAACAGGAACCAAAATCTGTTATCTATGTTAGTTTTGGTACCTCAGTTTCAATGTCAGATGAGCAGATCAAAGAGCTAGCTTTCGGATTAGAGCAGAGCAAAGTGAAGTTCCTGTGGGTATTGAGGGACGCTGATAAAGGCGACGTCTTTGATGGACAAGTAAGAAGAGCTCAATTGCCACAAGGGTTCGAGGAGAGAGTGGAAGGAGTGGGAATGGTGGTGAGAGATTGGGCCCCACAGCCACAAATCTTGGCTCATTCATCGACCGGTGGGTTCATGAGTCACTGCGGGTGGAATTCATGTATGGAGAGCATCACCATGGGAGTGCCTATAGCAGCCTGGCCTATGCACTCGGACCAACCGAGAAACACTTCACTCATAATAGATATACTGAAAATGGGCCTTGTTGTAAGGGAATGGAAACAGGGGATGGAACTGATGAAAGCGTCGACGATTGATGATGTTGTGAGAAGATTAATGGCATCCGAACAAGGGGACGAAATAAGAAAGCGAGCCGAGGAGTTGAGCGCCATCGTTCGACAGGCTACTGAGCCAGGAGGTGCTTCTAGGCTCGAGTTGGATTCATTCATTGCCCATATTACCAGATAGACTGATCTTGTATTGAAAATTGATGCTGGTAAGGAGATATATTGAAAATATACAAATTTCATTGCAAAGATTGAAACCTTTTCTACTTTGAATAAATATTCTCGAAAATAAATTTGTATACATTTACTTTTCTGAGGCTCAATTAAATGTGTGAGTCACTCATGAGTTAATAAAAAATACTCCCCTGTCCCCAATAAATATGCCCATTGAGCTGGGACACGGTATTAAGAAAAATTATTATTTAAATACAAAAACGTAGAAAAGTACAAAAAATATTAAAGTATTATTGTAGATCAAAGCCTGCTAATTAAAGTGGAAAATAGTATTAACAATTAAACACTCCCTCCAATTTAAAATAGGAGGCAAATCTGAACATGTTTACAGCTGCCTGAAAGAGTGTCTGCAGACCTATTGCACAACCTAATACAGATGGGTTTGATGTGATCAAAAAATTTAAATTCCCCCCAACACTAAAATTTAACTTTCCCACCTAATTCTACTACCATAAATATACAATTACTAACATTAAAGATGCAGTTACAACATCTTCTTCTTCACCAACACAACCTTTAATACTCCACCACAATGAGAACTAAGAAGCAAAATTTGACATCTGCATTGAAGACAAAAGCTGCACAACTGTTGTTGAAAGACTCCAAAGGTGGGGTACTCAAAAGGGGCAAAATCAAAGAGATTGCTGAACTCCTAGGCATTTCCAGAAGGTCGGTCACCTCTATTTAGGCTGCAACAAGACAAAAAATGAGTGAAGGTGAAGCTATCATATTTGAAGAAATAAAATGGTCAAAGCATAAAGATGGAGCCAAGCTGGATATGGAAAAAATGAAGAGTATACCTTTTCGAAAAGAGAAGTACAATCGTAAGATTATTAAGGGATTGGATATGAGTAAGAGTGTAGTGGAGAGATTGGTTAAAAGTGGGCTAATCAAAGCACATACAAACGCCATAAAACCTACTTTAACAAATTTGAAAAATAAGTTCGCTAAGGTTAAAGTTCTGTTTAAGTTCATTGCAATATGATAGAGCACTCAACATAGTGAAGTTCAAACCTATGCACTACACAATTCATATTGATGAAAATTGGTTTTATATCACAAAGGAATGTGAGAGATACTACTTGATTCCCGGTGAAGAAGAACCGTATAGATCATGCAAGAGCAAGAGATTCATCACAAAATTGATGTTCATGAGTGCAGTGGCTAGACCACAATATTCAAGTGATGGAGAGCTTGTTTTTGATGGGAAAATTGGTATATTTCCCTTCATAACAAAAGAGTCAGCCAAGAGAAACAATAAGAATAGAGTTAAAGGCACATTGGAGACCAAAGCAAGAGAGTCAATTACCAAAAAGAGGTCATAAAGGGCTGCATAATCAACCAGGTACACAAATATACATGCACTATCAGAAAATTTTCATCATGTAGTGTTTTATTTGTTGGTTGAATTATTGTTTTTCAGATTTTACCAGCAATCAAGTCCAAATGGCCACCAAATGCAAGCAAGGATATATTTATTCAACAGGACAATGTCAAGCCACATATGAACAACAATGATACTGACTTCAGAGCTGCTGCAAGCTCAGATGGATTCAATATCAATCTGGTTTGTCAGCCAGCTAACTCACCTGATACCAACATTAATGACTTGGGGTTCTTTAGTTCAATACAAAGTTTGCAAGAGGAGACAACTTCTTATAGTGTGGATGATCTTGTTACTAATGTTATTGTTGCATATGAAAAACTAACAAACATCACATTGAATAATGTTTTTGTCAGTTTACAGGCTTGCATGATTGAGATAATGAAATTGAAGGGTCATAACGCCTACAAAATTCCCCATATGAACAAGGCAAGCCTGTTAAGAGAAAAAAGACTACCAAATTGTCTACAAGTTGATGAGTTAATAGTCAAAGAAGCCATGGACTATTTAAGACAGCCAGGGAATGACATAGTGTCATCATATCAAGTGGACACTCTGGTAGCAGATTTGATGTGGCTAGCTTGATTGAACATGTTTACAACATAAACTTTGAACACATGGTGTTATGTTTAAGTCGTAAAACATGTACATTGAGCCTTTTTGTATGCTTTGACTATCAGATGTAATAGTAATGCATATTTTTGTCATGTTTAAAGCATAAACATTGGGCAGATAGTGCCATGTTTATGTTGTAAACTTAGATGGGTCAATCTTTTTGTACTTTTTGGACTCTCAAGTTATAAACGAATGTATGTTTTAGTTTATTTTTCATCATTAATTCACATTTGTCATCATGCTCATAGCAACAAATCAGGAATATACTCACATTGGTGGCTGTAAACCATTCACAACAACAAATCAACAACAAACAAGACATCATAGGGATCCCTCAGTAATAATTTAACCAAGAACATTCAATTTAGAGCACCATAGTGTCAAAATTTAAGAATTTAGCCTCCAAAACTAGGAATATATTCATAGTGGTGGCTGTAAACAAAACACTATAGCAAATCAGCAACAAACAAGACATCATAGGGATCCCTCAGTAATAATTTAACCAAGAACATTCAATTTAGAGCACCATAGGGTCAAAATTTAAGAATTTAGCCTCCAAAACTAGGAATATATTCATAGTGGTGGATGTAAACAAATCACTCCAGCAAATCAGCAACAAACAAGACATCATAGGGACCCCTCAGTAATAATTTAACCAAGAACATTCAATTTAGAGCACCATAGGGTCAAAATTTAAGAATTTAGCCTCCAAAACTAGGAATATATTCATAGTGGTGGCTGTAAACAAATCACTCCAGCAAATCAGCAACAAACAAGACATCATAGGGACCCCTCAGTAATAATTTAACCAAGAACATTCAATTTAGAGCACCATAAGGTCAAAATTTAATAATTTAGCCTTCAAAACTAGGAATATATTCATAGTGGTGGCTGTAAACAAATCACTCCAAACAAACCAAAGAACAAACAAGACATCATATGGATCCTCAAGAATAATTTAACCAAGAACATTCAATTTAGAGCACCATAGGGTCAAAATTTAAGAATTTAGCCTCCAAAACTAGGAATATATTCATAGTGGTGGCTATAAACAAATCACTACAACAAATCAGCAACAAACAAGACATCATAGGGATCCCTCAGTAATAATTTAACCAAGAACATTCAATTTAGAGTATAGTTTCAGAAAAGACCTTTCAAGGAGACATTTTCCGAGCGGAACCCATCTCAAGAAACAATCCACAACATGCAGACGAACATCGGGGCTTTCTGGTCCACCAAATTCTCCAAATATTTTTGCATAATCGTCATTGTAAGGGTCACGGATAGGAACATGGCTTATGATCTCAACAGATTCAGGAAACATGGTTCCAAAATCGGGAGAATCGGGCACCACAATAACCTTATAACCTGGAGAATATAAAAAATCATGGTCAATTCTAATTTACCCATTTTTCCTTACCTTAAGCATTCAAATTTTCAGTTTTAGTTTCAAAGAAACACATAAGTCCATCTCACTTGACTTACAGGAGCATGTATTACAATGTGGTGGAAGAATTTTGACCCCAACAGATTCAGGCAACACGATTTCAAATTTGGGAGAATCGTGGACCACAATATCATCATAACCTGGAAAATAGAAAAATTCATTGTCAATTCTCGGAATGCCCCATTAAATTGAGCACATATGCTTTACTTACGAGGAGCATGATTACTCCTATAATAAAAAAATAGAGAGAACAAATTATAAGCATCTTAGAACCGAAATTACAGGAGCATCTTCGAACCAAAATAAATAAATTGTAAGCATCTTCGAACCAAAAAATTAACAGTGAGATTCATACGGGATAAATACAGAACTTTTTTAACACAGAATAATATTTAAAAAAATCAGATTTATCAAACCTGGGGTATCGGGAACCGTCATGTTGAAAAACTCAGTCTCGGGCACCACCGTATCAACAATCTGGGAATCGGGCAACAAAGTGTCTTCGACACTCTCAGATTTCAAACAACACTTGCAAAAAAACCCAACATCATCGAATATCTGGGACTCGAAGCAAAAAAGTGTCTTGACACTCTCGATTCGAACCACGGTGACAAATACACTGAATAACATCAAGATTTTGAGAATCGGGATAGAGAGATAATTGGGATAGACGCGAGTCACCAGCGTCCATCTTAGTGGTAGAGAAAGAGAGAGAATCGGGATAGACGCGAGCGAGAATTGGGATTGACGCGAGCGGCGGATGCTAGGGTTTGTGGGGGTGAGACCATGAGAGATGAACACATAGAGAAAGAGAGATGAATGTGAGAGAGTAATAATGTGGGTGGGGTTTGGGTAGATTTAGTGGGTGTGTTAATTAATGTCAAACGATGGTTTAGGATTTTTAATTGGAGTAATTTAAGAATTAATGTGGGTAACTTGAGTGACATAATAGTAAATAAGTGATGATAAAAAGGGTAGAAATTAAGGGGTGATGTATAGTGTTATTTCCTTAAAAGAAATGAACATACTTTTAAGGGACGGACAAATAAGAAAATCGAGCATACTTTTTTTGACGGAGGGAGTATCAATCTAAATTAACTATAAAACGGAAAAACACTTATATGAGACATTCTCATCTTTCAACGGACGGGTATCACTTATTGTCACTTTTACCTAAATGGTTAAATTGATACATTTTTTTACATACTGTTTTTTTAAAATTTTACACTTTCACCTTAAAAGTGTTATATTTAGGGCTTGTTTTCAAATCCAATTAAAATAGTTACAATCATTTTTAAGGTAGCTGGGAAGATCCAGTTTTTTTTTTTTTTTTTTTTTTATAAACAGCCCCTTAATATTTTCTATTGAAAAGTGATGCCCATTACCCAAATATGAATGCGTATAAGCTATGTTCAGCAAACGTTAACAGTAATAATTGGAACACTAACGGAAAAAAATAAAAGAAATTAGCATACCTAAAGAACTGAAATGTCACTGATCAATTTCCTAAATCCCCTGTTTTTCTTCAAGAAAAATTTAATATTCTGCAAGGCCCTAATAATTCAAATTGTGAAGACAATATCCACACATGCAGAAGATAGGTCGAAGCAGCTTTTGTCTGTTTTCTCAGAGAGACAAGTGTGGCTCCTAATCTCTTTAAACCGAAATATCTTGTAAAAATCATATATTTATTTCTCTATTGAAAGTTAGTCACACAACAAAACCCCCCAAGAATTTGAGGGTATGGAAGAAATAAATTTTAAATGGAAGAAAGAGTTAGTTATTAACCAATAGTATTAGTACCCTACACGACACATTCACTCACATTCTGTTAAATAACTTTATCCCTTGAGGAAAAAATACATACCACAATCCTTGAAGGAACTTGTTCTTTCAATGGGATGCCCCGGCAAAGATCACGAGAAAAGCTTCATGGAAGAGTCATCAGAACAAGTTGCGGTTATCAACGTTCCGTTTCCAGCACAAGGCCACCTCAATCAGCTCCTCCAGCTCTCCTGCCTCATATCCTCATACGCTATTCCCACGAATTCTCCACCCCTGTTTTCAAAAACCCTCAACCTGACCCCCACGCGCAAACCAAATTCCCAATTCAGCTTATTCCATCACTCTCTGCTTCCGTACATCTCCAGACCCTGTTTTCACAATTGTGAACAAAATCTCGAACATATATAGAAGAGTCGTTGTTGTGTTTGATTCTTTGATGTCGTACGTTGTGCAGGATATTGATTCTGTTCCAAATGTGGAGTCATATTGTTTCCGAAGCATATCGGCTTTCACGATGTATTTAATGTTATGGGAAGCTGCGGCCCGGCCCGATTTACCGCCCGAAGCCCGGATTTTGGAAGAAATTCCGAGCCTTGATGGGATATTCCCTCCGGAATTTAAAGAATTTACCGGCTTACAGCGTGGTTCGAATTCGAAGAAGATTTTCTCTGGTGATGTATTCAATTCTAACAGGACAATAGAAGGTTTGTTTCTTGATTTACTTGCAAAAGAGAAGAAAACTGGAGCTGAAAAGATATGGGCTTTAGGCCCTTTCAATCCGGTCATATTACAAGAGAAAAAAGAGCAAGAATTCGGCATGAATGCTTGGAATGGCTGGATAAGCAGGAAGTTAATTCAGTTATATTTGTTTCATTTGGCACGACATCTTCTTTATCCGATGATCAAATTCAAGAATTGGCTTTCGGGTTGGACCGGAGCGAGCACAAGTTCATATGGGTGGTGAGGGACGCTGATAAGGGCGATATTTTTACAGGGGAAGTTAGGAGGGCAGAATTGCCACAAGGGTTCGAAGAAAGAGTGAGAGAAAAGGGGATGGTGGTGAGAGATTGGGCACCGCAGTTGGAGATTTTGGGGCATGCGGTTTTGGTGACAAAAGTGTTGAGAATTGGTGTGGAAGTGGTGGATTGGTGGAGTCGGGGGGGGTGGTGTCGTCGGAGAGAGTCGAAAATGCTGGAGATTGATGGGGTCGAAAATGCTGTTTAAGGAGAATTGGGAGTTGCTGTGAAGAATTGGTGGAAGATGGAAGTAGAATGGAGATGGATTTGTTTAGACCATCTAGATGATATTTTTCTCTCATGATGGTTTGAAACTTTTGTATGATCTAAAGATAATGGTTTTCACCAACGAACCTTAAGTATGATGTAGGGATACCTTTCACTTAGAAGATAGGGGAGAGGATGTCCATGTGGATTTGAAATCAGGATAATGATCGTGTGATTAGGGATTATTTAAAGAATTAATTACAAATTTACATGGGGCCGACCGGTCAACTATAAATTTACGGCAGGTCCCCAGACCGAAGGATTTTTGCGATACTTGTTGCGCCATTAGGGTTGCCGATGTTGCTGCAGAAGTTATGGAATAGTGCCATCAACGAAGCCCTCAACGTCGAAACACATGAGCATTGTGTCGAGTTGAAATTTCCAAAGGAGAAAGTTCGTAGAATTTAGTTTCACTGGCACCAGATGAATCATGGCATTGACTGGGAGACCATCGCTGGAGGTTTGATCTGTGACAGCCATGGCGAAGTAGGTGATGTGGGGAACAGAAGATAGGGGACGACGGGGAGCAGGTCGTCGGATAAGAAAATCAGGCCGAGAATAAGGGAGAAAATCGGCCGATTTTCTTATTTTTTATTAAGAATCGATACTGAAAAAAAATTTCGTCTCATCCGAAAAATTCGAACTTGTAGAGATGATTAAAAATCAATTCATTTATTTAATTTCCCTCAACACTTATCATTTCAGTTTAGAATCATCATTATAAATCATCGGGAGGAATTTCTGAAAGTGACAATTTAAATGGGTTGAAGAAATTTTCCATTTAATCAAGGGATTTGATTTTAGGGTGTTTCACGATAGCATGTGATGATTTGAAATCACCGATAATGATCGTGTGATTAGGATTAATATTATTTAAATAATTAATTACAAGATTTACATGGAAACAAATCAAAGTAATTAATATCGGTCAACTAATTTATACACTAATTATTCACAAATAACTTAATTAGTGGAGACCTGTTGACTAATCCTTAATAGTCCCCATTTTTCAGTTTATCGCGTTGTATACTCAGTTCATCTGGAAACAATTTCTCTATAACAAACTTTAAGCTTTCCTCAAATTCTTTTGCTTTCCTATAGCTGATTCCTTGTGTTTTATCACATAGTATAATTTTATTTCAGGACTTACGTGTAATAATGTCAGTTTTAAAATTTAATTGTAAATAAAAAAAAGACATATTTGAGTGAGACTGTCTAACGATAAGACAGAACATAATTTGACACTGTGGCTTTAACACGTTGAGAGGGGTGGATATTGATTTGTCCTAAATTATATCCCATCTCATGTATGAGATAGTCTCATATGATTTTTTGTCCAGAAACTAATATGCTATCAGATAGTATTGCAGCGTAAGAAATTATGGATTGATATAACAGGAGTCAAAGTACACTGTTCATATTTAAGTCAAGTTTATATCGATATAGCAATATTTGAGTTGGTCATAAAGATTGACTAGAATAGGAAAAGGACTGCGCATCTATGAGAGGCGGCTGATCTGCATAATGTCCGTCGTTTTCTTGAATATTAGAATGTGTTATCATGCTGAATATTCACGAATGCAATAAAAAATATGACAGACATTGAATCCTGTGATATTATTATGTAAGCAAATCACAACTTGATATTTACTAATATAATGAATCAACACATTACACATATTCGTATGATGACCGATGCTCAATCTCATGGAAATCCATTATTAAACATAGGATCCTTCGAAATAACGTGATCACTTTTATTATGACGATATTGCTATATAAAAAAATTAAGAATGGATCACTCCTAGGTACAAAATGGGAGCATTTTATTACTAGTTTTTAAAAATTACTCTCTTCTAAAGATCACATAACTCTAATATTTCGTATATATTACACTTATTTAAAGTATTTCAAAAGATATTAAGTGTTATTGACTTATTGTAAACAATTAGTATATACTTTAATTTGAATAAATCGATATGAAAAAATAATTAAGATTTATTTAGAAGTAATATACAAATATTATTTAATAAGGGATGAGGCGGAAAGTTTGATAACGCAAATCCAATCTCATAGACATCTTTAGGCCAGCTTGATTGGAAGTAATTGAAATAAATAATGAAAATCACTTCTATTGATGTTGCTTTAAATGTTTTATATTGAAGAAGAAAAAAGAATAAAAAAGAAGTAATTGATTAAAACGAAAAGGAAATAAAGAATCACAGATATGGCGTTTGATGTCTAATAAAATAATAACAATAGCAATCAATAATGCAGAAGAGAAGTGATTAACCAAAACGATATCTATTACTATTATTATTCTCCGTCATATACAAACTCCGATTCTTTAATTTGAGCGTAACCTTACGCTGTTAGCAAAATTAACTAAATTGAAGAAAAAAAAAAAAAGAAAAGGAAGAAAGAGGTTTGATAAAAAGAAAAGGAAAGAAAGAATGAGGCTGGCACAGATATTTCAATTTGAGAAGACAATAGTATCCACGGATGCAGAAGAGAAGTCGTAACCAAACACTGCATTGGATTAAAATAGTAATATACATGACGTTTTGTGTGGGCTGTAGCATTTGTGGCTCTTTGCTAAAACACCCATACCTTTATTTTGTAGTCTTCCTAAAACACCCATACTCAAACAAGACAAATAAAGTAACATTATTAAAAGAAAATGGAAAAATAAGACTTGGGTACTACTCAAACAAAATATATACTCAATAATCCATCATTCAATGACAAGCCTAATGAATCATCAAGACCATCATATTCATGAACATCCACAAAGCCAAGTTTGTGTTATCACTGTTCCATTTCCAGCACAAGGCCATCTAAATCAGCTCCTCCAGATCTCCTGCCTCATATCCACCTCGTACGGCGTCCCCGTCCACTACGTCGCCTCCACCATCCACAACCGTCAAGCTAAAGTTCGTATCAACGGCTTGAACCCACAACACGTCTCCAAAATCCACTTCCACGACATCCCAACTCCACCGTTTGATTCTCCTCCTCCAGATCCCAACTCCACAGACAAATTCCCTGCACAGCTACAGCCGGCTTGGAATGCAGCCTTGAACCTACGCCAACCAGTGGCTGCCTACTTACGACATATGGCATCAAAATTCACAAGAGTCGTGGTCATTCACGACCCTATGATTGCTCTGGTGGTTCAGGACGTTGCTTCAATCCCTAATGCAGAATCCTATGCATTCAACTGTATATCTGCTTTTTCTAAAATCTCTTATATCTGGGAAGGCCTAGGGAAGCCTTTTCCGATACAACACCCAAAAGAGTTGCCCTCTTTTGAAGGAGTGATATCAGATGACATCTTATATTTTGTTTCTTTACAGTCCGAGCCTATGACGTATAGATCAGGAGATATCTACAACACCTGCAGATTGATAGAAGCCCCTTATATGGAAGTGCTGGAAAGTGAAGAGCTAATAGGAAATAACAAGAGTTGGGCTATAGGCCCAATTCTCCCTGCCGAATTATCATCAAATGAAAGCCGACACGAATGCTTAGAATGGCTGGATAAACAGGAACCAAAATCTGTTATCTATGTTAGTTTTGGTACCTCAGTTTCAATGTCAGATGAGCAGATCAAAGAGCTAGCTTTCGGATTAGAGCAGAGCAAAGTGAAGTTCCTGTGGGTATTGAGGGACGCTGATAAAGGCGACGTCTTTGATGGACAAGTAAGAAGAGCTCAATTGCCACAAGGGTTCGAGGAGAGAGTGGAAGGAGTGGGAATGGTGGTGAGAGATTGGGCCCCACAACCTCAAATCTTGGCTCATTCATCGACCGGTGGGTTCATGAGTCACTGCGGGTGGAATTCATGTATGGAGAGCATCACCATGGGAGTGCCTATAGCAGCCTGGCCTATGCACTCGGACCAACCGAGAAACACTTCACTCATAACAGATATACTGAAAATGGGCCTTCTTGTAAGGGAATGGAAACAGAGGATGGAACTGATGAAAGCGTCAACGATTGAGGATGTTGTGAGAAGATTAATGGCATCCGAAGATAGGGGACGAAATAAGAAAGCGAGCCGAGGAGTTGGGCACCATCGTTCGACAGGCTACTGAGCCAGGAGGTGCTTCTAGGCTCGAGTTGGATTCATTCATTGCCCATATTACCAGATAGACTGATCTTGTATTGAAAATTGATACTGGTAAGGAGATATATTGAAAATCTAGATTTCACCTTTTCTACTTTGAATAAATATTCTCAAAAATAAATTTGCATACATTTACTTTAAAAGTGTTATATTTAGGGCTTGTTTTCAAATCCAATTAAAATAGTTACAATCATTTTTAAGGTAGCTGTGAAGATCCAGTTTTTTTTTTTTTTTTTTTTCAAAAAGAAGTGATTCTAGTGTTTAAAAACAGCCCCTTAATATTTTCTATTGAAAAGTGATACCCATCGCCCAAATATGAATGCGTATAATCTATGTTCAGCAAACTTTAACAGTAACAATTGGAACACTAACGGAAAAAATAAAAGAAATTAGCATACCTGAAGAAATGAAATGTCACTGATCAATTTCCTAAATCCCCTGTTTTTCTTCAAGAAAAATGTAAGAATATTCTGTAAGGCCCTAATAATTCAATTTGTGAAGACAATATCCACACATGCAGAAGATAGGTCGTAGCAGCTTTTGTCTGTTTTCTTAGAGAGACATCAGACATGTGTGGCTCCTAATCTCTTTAAACCGAAATATCTTTTAAACATCAAATATTTATTTCTCTATTGGAAGTTAGTCACACAACAAAACCCCCCAAGAATTTGAGGGTATGGAAGAAAGAAATTTAAAATGGAAGAAAGAGTTGGTTATTAACCAATAGTATTAGTACCCTACACGACACATTCACTCACATTCTGTTAAATAACTTTATCCCTTGAGGAAAAAACACATTCCACAATCCTTCAAGGAACTTGTTCATTCAATGGGATGCCCCGGCGAAAATCACGAGAAAAGCTCCATGGAAGAGTCATCAGAACAAGTTGTGGTTATCAACGTTCCGTTTCCAGCACAAGGCCACCTCAATCAGCTCCTCCAGCTCTCCTGCCTCATATCCTCATACGCTTTTCCGTCCACTATATTGGCTCCGCCATCCACAACCGTCAAGCAAAAGTTCGTATCAATGGCTTGAGCACTCAACAAGTGTCAAATATCCATTTTCATGATATCCCAACTCCACCTTTTCATTCTCCACCTCCTGACCCCAACTCAACGAGTAAATTCCCAGCACAGCTCCAGCCAGCATGGGATGCCACCTTGAACCTAAGACAACCAGTGGCTGCCTACTTACGAGATATGGCCAACAAATTCAGGAGAATTGTCGTCGTTCACGACCCTATGATGGCTGTTGTAGTTCAGGATGTTGCTTCAATCCTCAATGCAGAATCCTATGCTTTCAACTGCATATCTGCATTTTGTCAAATCTATTATATCTGGGAAAGCCTAGGGAAACCTTTTCAGATAGAACAACCAAAAGAGCTGCCCTCTTTTGCCGCAAGTCTAACAGATGAAACACTGTATTTTGTCGCTTTACAGTCTGAGCCACTGGCGTATAGAGCAGGAGATATCTACAATACCTGCAGATTGATAGAAGCCCCTTATATGGAAGCGTTAGAAAGTGAGGAGCATAATGACAATCGGAAGAGTTGGGCTATAGGGCCGATACTCCCAACCAAAATATCATCGGAGAATCAACACGAATGCTTGGAATGGCTTGATAAACAGGAACCAAAATCTGTCATCTACGTCAGTTTTGGTACCACAGTTTCACTTTCAGATGAGCATATTAAAGAGCTAGCTCTGGGATTAGAGCAGAGCAAAGTGAAGTTCCTGTGGGTTTTGAGAGATGCCGATAAAGGTGATGTCTTTGATGGAGAGGTCAGAAGAGCTCAACTGCCAGAAGGCTTCGAGGAGAGAGTGGAAGGAATGGGAATGGTGGTGAGAGATTGGGCCCCACAGCCACAAATCTTAGCTCATCCATCAACTGGTGGGGTTCATGAGCCACTGTGGATGGAATTCATGTATTGAGAGCATCACCATGGGAGTTCCAATAGCAGCCTGGCCTATGCACTCGGACCAACCGAGAAACACTTCACTCATAACAGATATACTGAAAATGGGCCTTGTTGCAAGGGAATGGACACCGATAATGGAACTGGTGAAAGCATCAACAATTGAGGATGTTGTGAGAAGATTAATGGCATCAGAAGAAGGGGACGAAATACGAAAGCGGGCCGAGGAGTTGGGAGCCACCGTTCGACAGGCTACTGAGCCAGGAGGTGCTTCTAGGGTCGAGTTGGATTCATTCATTGCCCATATCACAAGGTAGAAGAGATCTTATTCAAACCATGCTTTCCTGATAAGAAAATGACTGTAATGAAAATTTATAAAAATTGAAAATCATGATTTCTTAAATGTGTTTATTTGTGTACAGAGGCAAAGGTAGCCTCAAAATCAAGCAGGTTCAAGAATCAAGATACATACTTTGGATCCCTCTATTTCCAGCCCCTAGTTTTAATTCCAAAGATTTAACCTTTTTCCCTACCTCTCCTAATAGCTACTGTTTTATATTCACCTTTGTCACTTCACTAGTCTGGAAAATTAATATAACCGCTTCCATTACTATATCATCATCTATTAGTTGAATCTACTGAATACTTTTAATATTTACATATTTTACAGCATACATCCTCTTGTATGAAAATCCAACCAATTAAATGCATATGATAACATTAAATCACATTGATGTCCAAGAACTCCTATCTCACACATTATATCAAACAAGTGGTGTGCACATTTCAAGAATTTTGTATCTTACGAACATACATCAAACTGAATAACCTAGGGTATGATGATAAATGTGTGGAAAGCAAATAAAAAGTAGAGTGAAAGCTGAGGTTCAATTCACCGTTCAGCCTCGGCCGGAGTTCTTAGTCGAGTGAAAAAAAGGAGAGTTGATCATAGAATCGTTAACACACGTTACTTGCAATCCAAGAGAAAAAGAGTGGTGCTGAAAAGATATGGGCTTTAGGTCCTTGCAATCCAATTGTATTAGTTAAACGAATCAAGAATCCGGCATAAATGTTTGGACTGGAGTTGCTGTGAACAATTCAGTTATGGTAGGATCAAGGAGATGGATAAATTATGGATTCCTTTATTATTCACATCACTTGATAATAATATTATATTCGTCTCATTTATTTATCATTTCTCCATTGATTTTGGGTATTGTTTTCAATCACTACGAATAAACAACTCTTTAAATTGTTTTTCTTCAAAGTTGTATCTCATGGCTTTTGAAAATAATAATTTGGAAGCTGTATTATAGAGTTTGAAAACGCACATTTAGATGCTTTCGTATAATTATTTCAGGAATTTCGTGTAATAATTTCACTCTAAAAAATTTTATAGTTGAAAAATAGAGTACTTGAAATGGAAGTTTTATTCAAGCGGCTATACTTATCATCCTGAATATTCACGAACGTAGAAAAATGAGACGACCATGTGACCACATTGAATTGTGTGATACCCTTATGTAATTTTATAATTTAGATCTTCAGAATCCAAGATTTCATAAAGTGTATTTTAGAAGCGTGCAACTTGTTATATGAAAAAGTGTGACTTATTTACATTGAAAAGTGCAACTATTAATATGAGAATATAACAGACGCTACATTTGGAATAGAACATTTTTGTTTTGTATAATTCAAGACGCTTCTTAAAAATGATTTATGAATATCATTATCTGCATTACATAACCCACTCGTTTTATATTATAGTTCAGGACTTGTCTGCGGACTCTAAAAAATAATCGAGTATTATTTATTTTAAAAGCTGTCAAGTATATATATATATATACATATATTTCTATTTATTGTCTAAAGTTTGCAAAGAAGCATTCAACCTCATCCTCATGGAAAATCCATCATTGAGTGAAGCATCTCCCCTAGTCAAAATATGATCCTTCGAAATAATGTGATCACTGCAAAATAACCAAGACTTTTACTCCCTTCAAATATCACATAACTCTAGTTTATTTTGTATATATTACCTTTATGTAAAGTATTTCAATAGATAGTAAATGCTAATGTAAAGTGTAAACAATAGTATATACATCTAGGGGTGGCATACCATACCGTATATCGGTATTCAAATCAAGCTTCTAGAAAATTTTCGGTATACATACTGGACCTTCCAAAATTTTATACCGTTACCATATTTCGGTACGGTAACTATACTGTATCGAAAATTTCGATAAATTCGATATTTTCCGGTACAGTATACTATATTCTCCACCCCTATATACGTCAATGGATTTGACCAGTTAGTCCTGGGTCAAACTTCCTTGACGGGCAAGTATGCACTTACCCCTTGACAGTTGACATCTCTAATTTGAGAAGATATGGCAGAAGAGAAGTCGAAACCAAAGACTGCATTGGATTAAAATAGTAGTATTATACATGAGTTTTTGTGGCTCTTTACTAGAACACCCAAGACAAATAATTCCAGAGTAGTGGCAACCAATAATAAATACTCTTATCTATATATGACCACCACTCTAACTCATTAGAGGACGAAGAAAATAATCCATCATCCAATTACCAAACAGCCTAATGAATCACCCACAAAGCCAAGTTGGTGTTATCACAGTTCCATTCCCAGCACAACGCCACCTCAATCAGCTCCTCCAGCTCTCCTGCCTCATATCCTCATACGGCATCCCCGTCCATTATATTGGCTCCGCCATCCACAACCGTCAAGCAAAAGTTCGTATCAACGCCTTAAACACTAAACAGCTCTCAAATATCCATTTTCATGATATCCCAACTCCACCTTTTCATTCTCTACCTCCTGACCCCAACTCCACCAGTAAATTCCCAGCACAGCTCCAGCCGGCATGGGATGCCACCTTGGAACTAAGACAACCAGTGGCTGCCTACTTACGAGATATGGCCAACAAATTCACGAGAACTGTCGTCGTTCACGACCCTATGATGTCTGTTGTGGTTCAGGATGTTGCTTCGATCCCCAATGCGGAATCCTATGCTTTTAACTGCATATCCGCATTTTGTCAAATCTATAATGTCTGGGAAACAATAGGGAAACCTTTTCCGATACAACCACCAAAAGATTTGCCCTCTATTATCCCAACTCTAACGGATGACACAATGTATTTTGGCGGTTTACAGTCTGAGCCACTAAAGTATAGATCAGGAGATATCTACAACACCTGCAGATTGATAGAAGACCCTTATATGGAAGCGTTGGAAAGTGAAGAGTGTAACGGCAATAGGAAGAGTTGGGCTATAGGGCCGATACTCCCAACCAAAATATCATCGGAGAATCAACACGAATGCTTGGAATGGCTTGATAAACAGGAACCAAAATCCGTCATCTACGCCAGTTTTGGTACCACGGTTTCACTGTCAGATGAGCAAATTAACGAGCCAGCTTTGGGGTTAGAGCAGAGCAAAGTGAAGTTCCTGTGGGTGTTGAGAGATGCCGATAAATGCGACATCTTTGATGGACACGTCAGAAGAGCTCAACTGCCACAAGGGTTCGAGGAGAGAGTGGAAGGAATGGGAATGGGAATGGTGGTGAGAGATTGGGCCCCACAGCCACAAATCTTGGCTCATTCATCGACCGGTGGGTTCATGAGCCACTGCGGGTGGAATTCATGTATGGAGAGCATCACCATGGGAGTTCCTATAGCAGCCTGGCCTATGCACTCGGACCAACCGAGAAACACTTTACTCATAACAGATATACTGAAAATGGGCATTGTTGTAAGTGAATGGACACTGAGGATGGAACTGGTGAACGCACCAACGATTGAGGATGCTGTGAGAAGATTAATGGCATCAGAAGAAGGGGAAGAAATACGAAAGCGGGCCGAGGAGTTGGGTGCCACCGTTAGACAGGCTACCGAGCCAGGAGGAGCTTCTAGGCTCGAGTTGGAATCATTTATTGCCCATATCACCAGATAGAACTCATCTTGTTTCAGACCATGCTTTCTTGATAAGACAAGGACGTATTCCAACCAAAGGTAGCCTCAAAATCAAGATACATACTCTCAGTGACGGACCCAGAAATTTTACCCAGGGGGGCCCAATTTATAACATAGTGTAGCTAAATGCACTTTAGAATTTTTATATATTTTCGAAAATTATTTGGACTAAACATCTTTATATTAACAGAGTCTAATACATTTATATGTATATTGAAAATGTGAATTATACATATTCTTTCTCTATTTTGTTATCCCTTTCTCACCTAAAAATCAACATTTTATTTATAGAGTGTTGATTTTTACAAGGATTAGTAATAGTGGTGTACAGTGAACATGATGCACATAATACTTTGTTTAAAGGAGACAGACATTCGTATGAGATAGTTTTATACATGATATAGGGTATAATCTATAACACAAATAATACTCATTCTTCCAAAATATTAGAGCGTTAATACACAATTTATACTTCGCCTTACTATGAGACTGTCTCATACAGGTGTGTCTTAATTATAAGTATATATATATAAAAAATTCAAGTGGGGTCAGGGGGGCCCAGTGACCCCCCTCGGGTCAAGGTAGGTCCGTCACTGCATAATCTACTTCCAGCCCCTACTTTTCATTCCAAAGATTTAACATTTTTTTTTTTTGGAATTTGCTTGCGTTTCCATACCTCTCTTATTTGCTACTGTTTCAAATTCCCCATTGACACTTGACTATTAATAAAATCTCCGAGTATATTCTTTGCCCCCTTCAATCACTGAATTATCATCTGTTAGTTGAATCTACTAAAATTCTTCTAAGACTTACATATTGCACATCATAAATCCTCTTCTAGAAAATCCAACCAGTTCAATTCATATGATGACAGTAAATCAAATTGAAGTTCAACCTCAGATTATCTGTCACACAATATATCAAACAAGTGGTGTGCATTTCCAAGAATTTTGTATCTTAGTAATATACGGTTATAAAACTCAATAAATCTGTGCAAAGCAAAGACAAAGCAGACTGAAAGCCTAGGTTCAATTTACCGTTCAGCCTTGGCCGGAGACGTAACGGCGGAGTTTTAGTCGAGAGCGTTCCTTCTGTTTCCCGCGAGGAGTCGCGCTTGGAGAATAGAGTGCTATTTTTTGTTTAAACGCTTTCAATTAATGGAACGGCGTCGTCTAGTTGGCAGCTAACTAGGAGAGTCGCTATTTTAAATTATAGAATCGTTGCCACACGTTTCGTCTGGGAGAAGGTGGTATGTGCATTTCTGAAATTCGATTGCCATCTTTTCCAGATTTTTTCAGGCGTATGGATTTTAATACGGATTATGCACAAATTGCACATAATTAGAGCTCTTAAAGGAAACGAGCAGCTCGACTCGTTAAGGTTTGAACTCGGCTCTTTTATATTGATAAATGAGTCGATTTCGAGCTCGTAAAATACTCAATTTCCTAACAAGCCTACTTGAGCTCAACTCATTAGGCTCGATAACCAAGAATTTTCTTATAATTCCATTAGACTTGTTAGGCTCGGCTCGGCTCGTAGACTTGTTTGCGAGTCGAGTCGAGTCGAACTCTATTTACAGCTCGTTAATCTAATCGAGCTAGCTCGAGCTCGGGTCGACAAGAGCTCGAATCCAGTTTGAATTTCAAATACTCGGCTCGTATAACAACTTAAGCACATTCAAGCCCCTCAATTATTACACAGTTCATGATAAGCTATGAATGTATCTTATAGGTACATATACACCATTAAATCATTTTTTCTCTTAAAATTAAATAAAATTGCAGTTCTATAAATCCAAATAAAGATACATTTGCTTTATAGGTAGTAATGAGTGATTAATCATTGCTGCATTTTAAATTCCAAATCTCCAATCAAAAAATTGGATCTTATTGTATAAAAGGAGGATGTCACTCCTTAAAAAGTTGACATGTGTCATTTTAAATGTCTTCTCCTTCCGTCATGTGTCATTTTAAGTGTCTTCAAATCCCGCCATGTGTCATTGTTTTGCCATGTGTCAAACTCAGTTTGATGAGGAAAAGAGAACCAGTTGCATCACCCGTTAAAATAAAATTTGGGAAGAGAGGAAAAGAAACGCCAGTTGCATCGCCCGTTAATATTCAAGACTCTTAAGAAACTCTATTCACACCTGATTAATAACAAAATTAATAATCGTAATTTAAAAAGGCTCTTTGGAAACTTAATTCAATGACTTTTCATTTTTTGTGTGTGTTAAATACAGAAACATTAAACATTTTTTCATTTCACCCACAATTTTCGGATCAAAGAATCAAGATACTTCATTTTCCAGCCCTAATTTTTCAATTGCAGATTTTCAACTTGGCAACAATCATGATACCCTTATCGTTTTATATTAAAAATATATATTCAATCCCTAATTTAACCACGGTCTGTCGCCGTCAATTTTAAATCTCTTTTTTCGAGATAAAAAATATGGAACGCCGGTCAAAAATATATAAAAAATCATCATATTTTATTTTTGGCAAAAATCTGTTGAAATTAACAAATTTCGATTCTGGCCTAAAAAAAAAAAAAAAAAGAAGAAGAAACTGAGGCGTAACTTTACCAGAGATCTCATGGGGTGCGGGTGGGTTAGATCGGAGAGACGGAACAGAGGCGCCGTCAGATGGTGGATGGGAGGCGGCTGGCGACGGCAGCAGATTGAAGAAACTGAAGGAAGAAGAGAAGATTTAAGGGTTTTCTAACGGGGCCTTTTTTTGTTCTTTTCAGCCCAGCCCATTTATCTTTCTTCCTTGCTTTAACAAATTTTTTGTTTACTTAATCCGGTTCATCTCAGTTTTTTTTTTTTTTTAAATTAATGTTTCTCTAATTTTTCTTTTACTCTCTCAATTTTTTTTATTAATATTTTTTTATTTATTTTAGCTTTAATGATTGGATAGCAATGTATTACAGAGTAAATAATTAAAACTTACAATCATATATGTCTTCATATATATTCTTTGTCATTCTTTTATATAATTCTAGAAAGAGAGGCCCTTGATAATTTGAATAACATGAGTCCTGCTAAATGTCAACCTGATCATATAATTTTTTAAAATATATGAGATGTGTATTTTGAAGTTTTTGTCATTCTTTTCTATTAATGCTAAAAAGAGGGGCCCTTAATATTTTAAACTTGCGAAAAGAAGCAGAACAAACAAGAGCAAGAATCAAACAAAATAAGTTAACAAAACAACAAGATGCAGTTGGATTGATATAAATTGGAGCTAATTTTCTAATTAACTAATGATTTAGTACCATATTCTTTAGAGGTAAGTGATCTTATAAATTTTTATTCATTATTTCACTCAGTTGTCACCTGTGAATTGCTGCATAGTTTGCAAATCTACCTGTTCAATTTAGCTACGTATTTGCATCAAATCTCTTGTGATATTTATATTATTACTTACCATTTTAAAATCTTTATATTTCTATGCTAACAAATCTTTTTTTCTACAACATTTAACCATGTAAAGGATTGTAGTACATATTTAAATGTCTTTCCAAGTCCTGACAAAGCTTTTCGTGAATATTTGAACAAGCAAAAAAAAAAAAATATGGATTGCTTTGATAATATATATGCTTAATATAATGCCAAAAAGAAGATAGGGTGAGTAATTTGATGAAATAGTCAAGAAATGGATGAAAAGTTTTCGTAAAGTTGTCCCAAAGAAATGAAAAACTTTCCCAAATTGTTTTCTAAACTCTTTTGATATCTATGTTTAATATAATGTCAAAAAGAAGATAGGGTGAGTAATTTGATGAGATAGTCAAGAAATGATTGAAAAGTTTTCGTAAAGTTGTCCCAAAGAAATGAAAAACTTTCCCAAATTATTTTCTAAATTCTTTTGGCTATACTAGGTCAAGGTTTCATGTTGACCTTAATGTTTTAGTAACAGTGTTGTTGTAGACTTGATATAACCTCTTGAAAGTTTTTTAGCCCTCTTTATAACATATATAGTCTTGAAAAATTAAGCATATATATCATTTTAAAGATTTGTTGTTCACTTGGTGTTTTACTAATAGTGTGATCATGCGCCATGAGATGATGTTATCGAAACCCAAGCCTTCAGGTAAGAACTAAACAGAAGGACGTTGGCATCAAATCGACAACCTCTGCATGACGGTGATTGATATGAAATAAGGCAATTGGAGGAACAAAATTGTTGAACATTAATCCTTATGAACGACTATATAATTTTTTATATATATATATATGCTCGAAACAACTTATGGTGATATTTGTTTTGGCTATATATATATATGTGTGTGTGTGTGTTATATAGGTTACTACTTTGTTAAATAGATCAAATGCAACATTCTTGCATAGTTTTTCATCTCAGAAATTTTAAATCCGTTTTATGAAAACCCATCACCAATTAAATAGACTAGTACCTTAAATAAGAAGTCAATCTCCTCACTTTACTACCACACTCTGCACTTGTACGACCTTTTTTTATAAATGATGATAAATAATTAAGAGAAAGACATTAGTCTCCATTTGGATTGATGAATTTGAAAATTCATGATTTTATAAACAAATCATATTGTCCAATGTATTTATAACTACTTAGATTTGAGAGTTTAAAAAGTGAAGGAGGAGAGTTTAAAGATAAAGATAAAGAAAATAATAGAATGGATTTCAAAAATAACTATTTTTGATTTGATTTGAAATAAAAATATTTTAAACTAATCAATCTAAGATCCAGCCGAGAAATTCATCTGGAGGTGATGATGATTTCATGCTTAAATCCATTCCTGAATTTTTTTGGTTTTTGATTCCAAATCATCCATCCAAAATGGAGTTTCTTATCAATTTTTTTTTGATAAGATTATAAGATTCAGATCCACCACAAAAGCGACCGCATTCTATATGGACCGACTAATTTCAAAAGTTAATCTCACTGAGAGTCCTAATGGCAGAGTTTTAAAAAAAGCGCAGCTTGTGGTGAAAGAGTTCAACACTTCTGCAGAAAGAACACACTTTCTGTATTGAAACCACACACCATAGATATTAGTGGTTCTCCTTTCGTTCTCATAACATGTGATCACACCTTCTAGAAGCTTCATTTGCATTACAAACGTATATCATCTATGTGCTCTAGAACAAGAAGATGCACTAAATAAAACTAAACTCCAAAGTAACATGGGCCCATGAGTTTGAGGGCCTGGACAAAAAATATCAAATTTCCCCACCAATCTCACTTTATCATGACATCAGTACTTTTTCATGAGATTGGTAGAAATTATTAAATTGATTATGATTACACTTTTTATTTAAGGATTGTATTATTTTTCTTGGTCTGTATGATTATATCGTATCTAATTTCGTATTTTTCAATCAATCAACCAACTAAACTACAAACAGGATTGATGACTTTTATTACAATGTTCTTTTATTTCACGAACACTATGTGGGGGTTTTGATGTTGTATTATTTTTTTTTTTTGAATCCATGATTAGAATATGGAAAACAGAGAGTGTATATATATTTGTGTATAGTAATAACAAAATATCATGTGTGTGAGTTAAAGTATGTGTGTGTATTGTATATTACTTTTACTATATTTATCCACAATCCAATACAACTCAATCCATTAATAAATCATTCATTTCTCTCTCATCCACATATACAATTTACAAATCAATTCAATCTTCTACTTTTTCATACTTTATCAACAACTCAACTCAATCTAAAATAATTTTTCTTTTCTATTATTTAATAATTATATTTATCTATAATAAATTTTTATTATATTAATAAGGTGATATATTAAATTATTTAATTTTTAAAACTCATTATTTTAATAAAGAAAAAAAATACTATGCACTTAAAATAAGTTACAATTTTAATAATAAAATTTAAATTACAAGAATTAAAATACAAAACTGTAAATAAATATATCAAGTTAAATGTAGATGCGTAAAATACAACAATATAGAAAAAAAAATTGGATTCAAAATTTGAATATTTCTGTGTTCAGAAAAAATATTCAAAATTTAGATAATTTTGGGTGTTTAGATTAATTAGATTGTTAGAATAATAATTTTGATACATAGGATCCATGATATAAATGATAGGAATTTGGAAAGATAATAGAATGTGAAGAGAAATGAGAGAATATGAATTGTGATTCAAAATATATCAATATTGATGTTTATTTATAGAGAAAAAAATTTACAAATTTTGATATAATATATATGTATTTTTTTAATAAATAATATTATGATAATAAAAATCTAAATAATTATTCTATAAAAAAAATTAACATCCAATGAGAAGTTGACATGTGGTACTAAAATTCCTTGAGACTGATTCCATTTCATGGAGTGGCTGGCGGCTGGCCGCACAGGTCGGCATACTCAAATTTAATTCTGAATTTTTTTTTTTTGGTTTTTTTGTCGCTATGCATGCGATCGATCGGCTATAATGACCGATAAAGATAGTCTTATATTGTTTGTTTGTATTAAATACTTGAAATCTGGATCACAAAATATGAAAGTACAGATGCTTATATAGTTATATATATAAGATCAAATTAATTATTCTTCATCTTACAGTAAATCATATTAACATGCATCCAATCATTTATAAGTCACAGTAAATCTCTTGCACAATATACCAAACGTGTGGTGTGCTACAAAAATTGAACTTGTAAAGGTGAGGCTCATATTTTAATGTTATAATTTAATCTAGAAGATAGAAGTCGTAAACAAACTCTCTTCTGTCTTGAATCATACATCACCCAATAATAGAAACATCATAGGCTTTTGGAGAAGAAAAGTCTTGAATATGGGTGGCATTTAATAAACATAATATTTTTTTATTTTAACTACAAAAAATCAACACTTCCTTCCAAATTTATGGTTTGTACATAAGACTGGCACACGTACAAAATGATAAGCTGTGTGTAAACTAGTTCATATTTTATACGGTAAACTACGATAAATTAAATAGTTTGGATGATAATAATAATATGGCATTCATGATCAATATATTACTATCTCATTATTATATGAGAGCATTGTAGGAGTATGTTCACCATTTATCATGTTTTTCAAGAGGAGAGAATAAATTAATGTAGTATTGGCAAACATGTGCATGAGAATAGATTAGTGTATGTTCAAACAAGGACTTTGATGAACTATGCAGACCTTTATTTTACTTACTATCATTAGTGCCAAAACAAAATTTGGGTCTTAAAAGATACAGAAAGATTCCTGCAGTGATAACCTAGAGGCTAGAGCCATATTTTTTTGACCAAAAGTATCGTAGTGGATCCCAACTTCTTGAAAAATTGATTTGTGTGGAAGTTTGCAGTGAGAATGACACTGTAGAAAATTCAACAGTGTTGAAAAGAGATCAAAAAAGATTCCACTCCTGTACACCATATGCACCAATTTAAATTGGATTCAATTTTAATTTGAATGAACTATGCACTCTAAACTCTAAACAATGAACCATAAATTATATATGAACTATTCAAAATAAAATTGAATATGTTTAACCACTTGGATCGAAAGAAATGATGAATCACAATAGGATCTCATTTAATAAAAATAAATTAAAAATAAATTAAAAGTTAAATTAAAATTGAAATTAAAAAAAAAAAAAACTAAAACTGAAAAAAAAAAAAAAAAAAACCCATAAAATTAAATCACAGCAAATTGATTTGGTGCAAATGATGTATATGAAAATTTGTTATCTATATAAGGTCCTTACAATCTCCTACACAACATATCTTTAACTTGATCACAAAAATATACACAGAGAAAAAAAACACCAAATGGGCAGCTTAGAGCAATCATCATCTGATGAAGTTGGTGTGATCCTAGTTCCATTCCCAGCACAAGGCCATCTCAACCAGCTCCTCCAGCTCTCCTGCATCATATCCTCGTACGCCATCCCCGTTCACTACGTTGGATTCGCCCTCCACAACCGCCAAGCCAAAGCCCGTATCAACGGCCTCAACCCCCTACACGTGGCCAAGATTAACTTCCACGATATCCCAACCCCGTCCTTTGAGTCTCCACCGCCGGACCCCAACTCAACTAGCAAATTCCCTGCACAGCTCCAGCCGGCGTGGGATGCCACCTTGCACCTAAGACAGCCGGTTGCTGCCTACTTACGCAATATGGCTGCCAAATTCAGGAGAATTGTCATTGTTCATGACCCCCTGATGGCTGTCGTGGTTCAGGACGTTGCCTCGATTCCTAATGCGGAATCATACGCCTTCAACTGCATCTCCGCCATTTCTAAAATCAATTTCATATGGGAAGGACTTTTCCCGGTGGAACACCCGAAGGAGTTACCCCCTTTGGAAGGGCTGGTATCAGATGGGATTATATATTTCGACGGTTTACAGTCTCAGGCGTTGAGTTACAGAGCTGGAGATCTGTACAACGCGTGCCGATTGATAGAAGCACCTTATTTAGAAGTACTGGAAAGAGAAAAGGTTTCTGGAGGCAGGAAAAATTGGGCAATAGGGCCGATACTTCCTTCCAAATTATCATCCGCCGCTGGGAAACATAAATGCTTAGCATGGCTGGATAAGCAGGAGCCAAATTCCGTAATCTATGTCAGTTTTGGTACCACGGTTTCACTAACAGATGAGCATGTTACAGAGCTAGCTTACGGGTTGGAGCGGAGCAAAGTGAAGTTCCTTTGGGTGTTGAGAGACGCGGATAAAGGCGACGTCTTTGATGGAAAAGTCAGGAGGAATGAACTGCCACGAGGGTTCGAAGAGAGGGTGGAAGGAGTGGGAATGGTGGTGAGAGATTGGGCCCCGCAGCCGCAAATCTTGGCTCATTCGTCGACTGGCGGGTTCATGAGCCACTGTGGGTGGAATTCGTGTACGGAGAGCATCACTATGGGAGTGCCTATAGCAGCATGGCCTATGCATTCGGACCAGCCGATAAACTCCGATTTTGTTACTAGTGTACTCAAAACTGGCCTTGTTGTAAGTGAGTGGAAACAGAGGATGGAAGTAGTGAATGCATCAAGGATAGAGAATGTTGTGAGAAGATTAATGGCGTCGGAGGAAGGGGACGAGATAAGAAAGAGGGCGGAGGAGGTGGGGGCCACCGTACGGCAGGCAACTCAGCCAGGTGGTGCTTCTCGGCTTGAGTTGGATTCTTTCATTAGCCACATCACCAGATGGGTAGAATGATAACACTGAATTCCCCCAGCTTTTTTATTTCAAGAATTCCATTTTTCCTCTGTTTTCCTTTAGTTTGCTTTGAAACAGCTAGCTACAGTAGTAAAAAGCTGCTCTGGATATTACAATTTATGTTGCAATAATAAATTTCAATAAGTGGTTCGTTTATGATCAATTCAGATTCCAGGCATTTATAACCAAAATGTTCTCTTGGACAAAATGTCAAACACATGGTACACACTGCAAACTTGTTTTTTCATAATAAATTAAAATAAAGGAATGCGCCGTCTGTGGGAATCGAACCCACGACCACGTGGTTAAAAGCCACGCGCTCTACCAGCTGAGCTAAGACGGCTTGATGACTATGTGCTAAGTTAACAAATTTATCGAGTAAGAAAATGCTGTGTCGGAGTTATAGAACATGCAATTTTCATGTGAAGTGATCAACAAGTTCAAATGGGGCATATCACACAAAAAATTATGCTAGGGCATTTCTCCAATAAAAGTAACTCTAATCATTTGGGGAATCTCTCACAATAATGTAGGAGTTACTTGTTAAGTTGTTATTAGTTTGAGTTATAGAGTAGTCTAATCCTTGTGTTAATGATGCAAGCTCGCAGAACATTAGTCATTGGACCTTGATAAAACTTATGTTTATACTCTAAACTAAGTACTAAATTAAACAGTCTAAAATAGTTAATAAAAAGTATGGTTAATTAGATTCTGATATAGGGATTCTGTGTGAGCCCACGAACTGTTGAGCAAGTCTATGAAAATCTTAATTTAGTCTTTTATTTTACTCAACACTAATAATATACCTGCAGTAATAGTAATATTCCCCTTATACTTTTTGAGCATTCACTTTATGTTTGGAAAAGGACATTCATGAATAAAATACAAAGCAGATGTTTATTTTTCTGCAAATGATTAGTGCCAAAACAAAATTTGGGATTTAAATAATATATATAGCAAGTTTCGTATATTGTGGGACTTGGTTGGATTCTTCAAGGCCAATATTTGTTGATCAAAGCAGTGAACCCCACTTCTGGAAATACTGAATTGTATATGGTTGGTGTCTCTTGGAAGTTTGCAGTGAACATGACATCGTCTGCCCATTTAGCATCTCCTTTTAAAAATATGGAAAAGCAATCAACAAAGTTCCACCATTATCCCCTATATAAGATCCTTACCATCTCCTACATCACATATCTCATAACTTGATCACATATAAATCCCTCCTACTCTAATTCCAATTCCAATTTTCTCAAAACAAGCATCAAATGGGAAGCATAGAGCAATCATCATCTGATGAAGTTACTGTCGTCCAAGTTCCGTTCCCAGCACAAGGCCATCTCAACCAGCTCCTCCAGCTCTCCTGCATCGTATCCTCGTACGATATCCCCGTTCACTACGTTGGATTCGCCGTTCACAACCGCCAAGCCAAAGTCCGTATCAACGGCCTGAACCCCCAACACGTGGCCAAAATCAACTTCCACGATATCCCAACCCCGTCCTTTGAGTCTCCTCCACCAGATCCCAACTCAACAAGCAAGTTCCCTGCACAGCTCCAGCCGGCATGGGATGCCACCTTGAGTCTGCGCGAACCGGTGGGTGCCTACTTACGCTATATGGCTGCCAAATTCAAAAGGGTTGTCGTCGTTCATGACTATCTGATGGCTTTTGTGGTTCAGGATGTTGCCTCGATTCCTAATGCAGAATCATATGCATTCAACTGCATCTCTGCTATTTTTTAAAATATTATACCTCTGGGAAGGATCTTTCCCGGTAGAACACCCAGGGGAGTTACCCCCTTTAGAAGGGGTGGCATCAGATGAGATAATATATTTCAACTCTCTGCAGTCTCAGGCGTTGAGTTATAGAGCGGGAGATCTCTACAACGCCTGCAGATTGATAGAAGCCCCTTACATGGAAGTACTGGAAAGAGAGCTTTCTGGGGGTAGGAAGAGTTGGGCTATAGGGCCAATACTTCCTTCCGTATTATCATCGGCCGCTAATCAACATAAATGCTTAGCATGGCTTGATAAGCAGGAACCAAATTCCGTCATCTATGTCAGTTTTGGTACCACAGTTTCACTGGCGGATGAGCATATTACAGAGCTAGCTTACGGGTTGGAGCGGAGCAAAGTGAAGTTCTTGTGGGTGTTGAGAGACGCGGATAAAGGCGACGTCTTTGATGGACGAGTCAGGAGGACTGAATTGCCACAAGGGTTCGAAGAGAGGGTGGAAGGAGTGGGAATGGTGGTGAGAGATTGGGCGCCCCAACCCCAAATCTTGGCTCATTCGTCGACTGGTGGGTTCATGAGTCATTGTGGTTGGAATTCGTGTATGGAGAGCTTCACCTCGGGCGTGCCTATAGCAGCATGACCTATGCATTCGGACCAGCCAATAAACTCCGTGTTTGTAGCTGATGTACTCAAAACTGGCCTTGTTGTAAGTCATTGGAAAGAGAGGATGGAAGTAGTGAAAGCATCAAGTATAGAGAATGTCGTGAGAAGATTAATGGCGTCGGAGGAAGGGGACGAGATAAGAAAGAGGGCGGAGGAGGTGGGGGCCACCATTCGGGAGGCAACTCAGCCAGGCGGCGCTTCCCGGCTTGAGTTGGATTCCTTCATTGCCCACATCACCAGATAGAATCATCTTGCTTTTAATCAGAGAGCTCCAAGATACACTCTAGTCTTAGTTATATTTTTCCCAGCTTTTTCTATTTTCCTTAGTTTGCTATTGAAACAGCTACAATTGTTCAAATCGAAAGTACTTAGAAGCTTCTCTCCATATTACCATTTATGTTGATCTAATAAATTCCAACGAGTGATTTGTTTATAATCAACTGAATTTCCAGGCACTTCTATCCCAAATGATCTCTTAGACAAATTATCAAACACATGGTTCACACTGCACACTGTTTTCTAATTAGAAAGTGATCATTACCATTAAAAATAAAAGGAGCCATTGAACTCAATACAGGTTCGTCTTGCTTCATAACAAGAAACAACCTCATATCCTGAATTCAGTGGCATTTTCTCTGAAGCCGTGATTCATCCGAACTATGTGCATCACTGAAATATCTCCCTTGCGTTGCCCTCATTGGACAATGTAACTTGATTTAAATCAAAATTTAGATTGTAATCTCTACCTTCAGGATTTCTGATAGTGATATTGAATCAGACTCACTAGTTAGTTAAATCAAATATCAGATTGCATTATTGCTGATACGGACTAACTACTGTGTTATAAATAGAAAAAGATATCTTGTGTACTTACTGCTGGCAAATTCACACCACTTTCTTGGTATATCATCTAAGTGATGAATTTGAGTTTACACTAAAAAATCACTAGGATGATGATTTTAAAGATGAAAGCAATTCTTGAAAATAAAAATCACACAAAGAAAATAAACATGGAATCATATTGTTTCTCTAACCTCCCTGAAGGCTTTTGATTTGATAGAAAACAACATTCTACCTATCTGGTGATATGGGCAATGAATGAATCCAACTCAAGCCGAGAAGCCCCACCCGGTGCAGTCGCCTCTCTAAGGGTGGCGCTCAGCTTCTCCGCCGTCCTCCTAATCGCATTCCCTTCTTCCGTTGCCATCAATATTCTCACGGAATTCTCAACAGTCGATGCTTTCACCAGCTCCGTCCTCCGCGTCCATTCCCTAACAACAAGCCCAATTTTCAGTACATCAGTAATGAGTGCAGTGTTTCTCGGTTGGTCCGAATGCATAGGCCAGGCTGCTATAGGTACTCCCAAACTGATGCTCTCCATACATGAATTCCACCCGCAATGACTCATGAACCCGCCAGTCGATGAATGAGCCAAAATTTGTGGCTGTGGGGCCCAATCTCTCACAACCATTCCCACTCCTTCCACTCTCTCTTCGAACCCTTCTGGCAGTTCACCTCTCCTGACCTCCCCATCGAAGATATCGCATTTATCAGCGTCTCTCAACACCCACAAAAACTTCACTTTGCTCCGCTCTAACCCCAAAGCTAGCTCCGTTATTTCATCATCTGATAGTGACACTGTGGTGCCAAAACTAACATAAATGACGGATTTAGGTTCCTGTTTATCGAGCCACTCTAAGCATTTGTGTTTGTTATCTGATGATAATTTAGTAGGACTAGGAAGTACTGGCCCTATTGCCCAAATCTTCCTATTTCCAAGAAGTTCCTCTCTTTCCAACACTTCCACATAAGGTCCTTCTATCAATCTACAAGTATTGTAGATATCTCCGGATCTGTAACTCAGTGGCCCGGAATTCGCAACTCCTAAATAGGTAACCTTATCACCATCATCGCCATCCAAAGCCAAATCTTGTATAGAAAAGAGCAACTCCTTGGGGTGTTCAACCGGGAAAGGCTTCCCTTGAAAATCCCAGATAAAAGAGATCTGAGAAAATGCAGAGATGCAATTGAATGCATAGGATTCCGCATTAGGAATCGAAGCAACATCCTGAACCACGAAAGCCATCATGGGGTCATGAACAACGACGACTCTTCTGAATTTTGCAGCCAAATCATGCAAGTAGGCACCCACCGGTTGCCTTAGGTTCAAGATTGCCTCCCATGCCGGATAAAGATGTGAAGGGAATTTGTTGGTTGAGTTGTGGTTGGGTGGAGGAGAGGCCAACGGTGGGGCCGGGACGTCGTGAAAGTGGATTTTCGCGACGTCCTGAGGGTTGAGGGCGTTGACACGAGCTCTGGCTTGGCGGTTGTAGAGCGCGGAGCCTACGTAGTGAACGGGGATGGAGTGTGAGGATATGAGACAGGAGAATTGGAGCATCTGATTGAGGTGGCCTTGTCCTGGTAATGCAACAGTGATCACTGCAACTTCACCTGATGATGCTTCCATGTTACTGTGTACTTTTTATGATTTTCTTCAAATTTTTATGTGAATTGATACTCAGATTATAGAGGTTTGATTCTATGATTCATGTCAATGTATTGACAGGGCAAGATATTTTTGATATTGTTTAAGATAGTGGTTGGTCATTCGTTGTCTATTTAGTTGACTTTTCTGCAGTTACCTTAGTTTTAATCGACTTCTCCATCAACTACTCAACCTCAAATATTTTTATTGACATCTTCAATATCAAGAGACGAACACAATGTTATGCATTCTGTTCTAGTATGAGTACTCGAAATCTCAACATGTTGTTTCAATTTTTAAATGATTTTAGTAAAAGATAAAAAAATTGCGAATTACATGTTTAATTTCAAGTATGAAGTACTAATATTTGAAAATAAATATGAATGGCACTTTTTCAAAAAAATATACTAACAAGTATTTCTCTTTAAGTTGAAAATATTGTTTACGTGGCCAATTTGATTTTTTCTTCCAGATAAATAATGACTATTCTCTGTCCATCGTTATCTTGTTGGATTGTGACATGATCACCATATTGTTGGATTGTCATCGTTATCTTGTTGGATTTTTTTTTAAAATCTAATAATTAATAGAGTTGTGCTCCTACAAGATTACGTTGAACATAAAAATATGTGAGACGATATAAATCATGATCAATGACCATCAATCCTCTCATTATAAGATCAAATTTTTTGAAAGTTGCCTGAGGGAGGGAGTGTTACTAAGAATCCTAATTCAGAGCCCATTTATAATTCCAGTGCACATTCTGATAAAGATTGTGAATTAGTTTGTCATCCAAATATATATTCTTACAAGCCTAGCAAATCAACAAACATTACCACCATGGACACACCTTCTCATGAAGTTGCTGTAATCACAGTTCCATTTCCAGGCCAAGGCCACCTCAATCAGCTCCTACAAATCTCCTGCCTCATATCCTCATACGGCAGCCAACTCAGGCAGGTGGAGCTTCTCGTCTCGAGTTGGATTCATTCATTGCCCATATCACCAGATAGAATGATTTGAAGGTGAAACTAAGTAGCCTCAGTTACTGTTGTGATTTTTCCAATCAATGGTGTAATTTGTTTGATCAAGAGTTGTGGTATTTCAAGCTCGATAAGTAAAACTATTACCATTTCAAAAAATACATAGTTTAGTTCCCATTGTCTACAATTCATTACATTAGTTATCACTCACAGTGTTTCATCTCTAATTACCTCAAAACCTCCATTCCAACAGCACACTAACTAACATAAAACCAAAACGCTCCCGGTTTTCCACAGCTGTTGACATGTATCAGTGAATTGTATCCCTCTAGTTTCAGTCATTGAGAAGATACAACTTCACGATATATATCAGAAAAAAGTGTTTTGAGGGTGAGATGATAAACGAGTTTACTGAGTTTTTTCAGTCGGAAGAGAGAGATGATTAGATGATAGACATCTGCTCTTATACAGCAGCAAGTTTCTCTGAAAATCCAACAGGGCCTAGAAATACGGATGCTAAAAGGTCATGGAAGGACAGGCAGCTCGACTTTCGTGAACGACAAGAAACTAACTCGTCCATGCTCAACAATGCAGAACTTCAGAGGAGATCCACCGCAACGTGCCTCAAGGTCCTCAATCTCTTGTTTGGACGGTGGGAAGCCACTACATAAGATCTCATGTTAGTATATCATAATATGTGTAGCATACACAGAACTTCACACTAGAAAATTAAATATATCAGCTCATAAAGTTTGATTATGCCAGCAAGGATTCTGCACCAAATTGAATGAAGACAATTTTCCAACAAAAATAGTCGATGATACCAAACTAATGAATATTCGAAAAGGAAATATTCTAAAATTCAAAATATGTTGATGAAGTCAGATACCTGGAGAGGCAGAGAACAAAAGATGGATTGCCTGGAGAAGACTTTTTAAACTTGCTATTAGGAGGATAAACGTCGAATATTGGCCTGGTTCCACCAAGATTCATGTCAGCGAACATCTCTGTTATGTAACTGCTGTCTAAAGATCTTCTATCTGTAACACCACCATCATTGGCTTTGACATTAACATTCATCATAGACCAAGGGACACTGTGGCGGCCTACAATGTAACCAAGAAACTTCAGGTATCGATAGACTTCAAAAGACTCCCAAGAGCATCCGTATCTATTTACATCTTCTGCCAACTTGGCGTACATATCCATTAAGGAAAGGGGTGTGTTGTCAACATTCAAGATCTCCAGTGCACCAATCTCTGCCAAATACCTACGCGTAACTCTACAAAATTACTCCCTGAATGCAGGAAACATGCATGATGATATCTTTTCCACTAAAGAAAATTGGAAAGGAAATGATAGAAAGTCCATAAGATCTTAATAGCAGAAGCTATGGTAGAAGATAAATATAATTACTGAAAGAATAACAGAGTTCATAAAGAACCAAAATATCATACTGCTGAAAATAATTCATGTAATTTGCACCACATACAAAGTTTCTTCGATTGAGTAATATGTCTTTCCATTACGAACTATCCCAGTCGTAGTCCACATTTTACCCTTTATCTCCAGAACTTCAGCAATTCCCAACTCTTCAATCCACCGCACCTTTGATAACGCTTTCCTTTCCTTAGAGCAATATTATTTTTTATCAATAAATGTCTAAAAGGGGTTTTCCTGCCAGAAAACAATTAAAAATATATGATTTATGTTTAAGAAAGCATACCTAAATTGGAACTTGGGTAATTCATCAGAGGCATAGCAAAGCTCATCATCAACTGAACCCTCAAAAGAACCCTCAGAATCACTATCACAATCATATGTTAATTTAATTTCTTCAGATTCCCTGAAATTTCAGAGAGCTAAAAACAAATAAAAGATAAATTGAATTGAACTTATACTGGAAATATGAAATAAACTCGATTACTACCTAAAATTACTTCAAGAAATCCAAAAAATCATTATCTTCATATCTCACCCATTTGTTACTTCCATAGTTCAGCCAATGCTTATATTATGACAATGATTTAAGTCAATATTTTCTTCGATCATGAGCACAGTTACACTACGAAGCCGCAAAATACCAATTAAATTTTACAAGAAAAAAGGAATTTAGGTCGAAAATCGAAAAGTGAGGCCGCTTATCTTGATCAAAATTCCAAAAAACTCGTACTCGCAGTATAATCAATTTCAAGAATATGAAATAAGAAAACAAATTGCCAGATTGATGTATCAGGAAAAGAATAGATAGACAGTACCTGTGTTGCAGTTGCAGTAACGATGGTTGGTTAGTTTTCAACAATTGTTAATGTTTGGCCCCCTTTTTGCTTTTTGGCTCAGGTTATTAGCACCCCCAGGCCCCAACATTGGAAATGCACCACTCATCCAAATTTTTCAATTTTAAAGTACAAGTAAAATGTAATAACCACCCTTTTTCCCCCCCTCTTTTGTATACATATGCACCCCTTTACCTAAATAGAATTTGAATATATTCTCCAATAGAAAATTTGAAAAAAAAAATCGAAATATTTAGTAGAGTTCGAAATATTTTTCCGAAAATTGGTGTTTTTTTCGAAAATTTGTTTCGAAGACTCTCAGATTATTTCAAAATATTTTTCCACCGAAACCTTTGATTTTTAAAAATTTTTGACAATTTCAGAATATTTTTTCCGAGAAAATGAAAATTTTGATTTTTTTTCAAGAAAAAACAATCAAAAAATGGGCAATAAACAGAGTCATAGCAAAATTCATTAAAAGAAAAAAAAAGAACATTAGATGGTATTGTAAAGCGGGTTCATTCGTTTAAATCAAGACCCAAATTTAATGAAGGGATTTGTGTGTTTTGATTTTTTCGAATTGCAAATGAATGAAGGGATTTAAGAAAGAAGGGTAATTTAAGGAACTAAATTAGCAGTGTATTAATCTCAGGTGAACTAATCTAAGTGGTGTATTTCCTAAAAATGGGGTTGCTAATAACCTTAGTCTTTTTTAAAAGATCAGCGGCCCAAACCCTAACGAAGCCCATCTTACCGGTTTTGTGGCCCAAGCTCAGCACGGCCCAACAGCCTCCTAAATCAATTCCAAATTAAGAGAGCGTAGAAACCTAATTTATCCCATCATTCATTCTATTTTGTATGTTGCAATCAAATTTAAGAGACGGACATGTCACCGCCACCTTTCTCCGGCGGCGAGACTCCATTCTGGATGAACAACGATCAACAACAACAGCATCTTGATGTAATGAGTATGACGCCACAATTCGATCTTTTAAAAAAACCACCAAATTTCCCACCTTTCCCTTAAGAATGAATTCACCAAGCAACAAGGGGACTAGCCACATATTCTACAAAACTCGAATCTGTGCAAAATTCAAGGAAAGAACGTGCCGTAATGGGGATCAATGCACGTTTGCTCACGGCGATGAGGATTTACGTGATCCCCCTCCGAATTGGCAGGACCTCATTAGGGACAAGGGAAGGGAGGAGAGCTGGGGTGATGATCAGAGAATGATTCATAGGATGAAGATTTGTAAAAAGTATTACAATGAAGAAGAGTGTCCTTATGGAGACAAGTGCAATTTCCTCCATGAACGGCCCATGAAGAAGCTTAAGGTTGATGTCCCTGGCCAGAGGGAGAGCTCTGCCATAAGCATTGGAACCACAGCTCTCGATTTTGAGCAGACCACTTTTTGGAAAACGAGGCTTTGTAGCAAGTGGGAGATGGGGCAGTGCCCCTTTGGTGAAAGATGCCATTTTGCTCATGGACAAACAGGTATATATCACACTGGTTTTACTTTAGTTTAATGCATTTTTTGTTTGTATAGTGTTATTGATCTTAGTACATGATTCATAGTTTATTTTTGGATGGGGTTTCAATCTTTAACTTTAAGGTGTAGCTTAATATCAAGTAGAAGATTAAATCAATGATCTTTCCTGCTAATAGTTTTGAGTTAGCAATTGTTTTGTCTAGTTTTGGTATGTGTCTACATTCGACGCGTAGACAGAGAATCAGGAACCATTTATTTCATCCGGTTGTCTTTCAAGGTCGTTGTAAATGTAAAAATGTACTCTTTTAGCACGTGTTTTTTTTTTTTCTGGACGTCATTACCCTTCGTGTACGAACCATCCACACACAAAAACAGGGGATTTTACCGTTTTTAGGATAAGGTGGTTTTTATTGTCAGTGACCCTGATGTATGACCATCATGGCCCTGGGTTATATAAGAAGGTCTTGTTTTGGTTTATGCATTTACAAACCATAACTGGCAATTTGAACCAGAACCACCGGTTCAATGCTGATTGTATTTTAAACTAAAGATTTTGAATAGATCGATTTGATTGTTGTTTGAGGTTAATTGATGGGATGATTTGTTCATTGGAGCCGACCAAATCACCCGTTAGAACTGGAACCGCCAATTTGGGAATCGAAAGATTCGAAAACCTATTATTAGGCAGTTTGCTTCCTATTTGTATATTTGCAAAATTGGAACCGCGCACCTTTTAAAAAGGGCTCCTTTATTTTTGTTCGCCGAAGGCCCAAAGAACGTCAGGACCAATGGAACTTACAAATCTGCATGATGAGATATCCCCAATGTCAGGACCAATGGAACTTACAAATCTGCATGATGAGATATCCCATTGTTTAATTAAAAAAAGTGTTAGGAAACTGTCAATGTTACTGTTCTTGATGCTATGCTACCTTCCTTCGTTACCTCTGACAATTCATCTTCTTACTAATCTATTGAGTCTCTCAGAACATGTGTTCATCTTAGAAATGTCATTTACTTTTCTCTTTTGACAGAGTTAAGGCCCGACGAGGCAGAATTGGTCCCTACTCCAAAAAAGATAGCTGCTTTTGTGCCTGCATTCATCACCCCTCCTGTAAATCCGGTGGCTGCTGCTGCTCCTATAACCGTAGATGCCGAAGAAAAGGCCAAATCAAAGTGGAAGCCAACAAAGAAGGTCAACCGTATTTATGCCGATTGGTTGGACGATGTGTCACCGCCGCGCTCTTTGCCAGACAAAGAGGAGGAGATATGAATGGGCTTTCAGATTTTTATGTCTTCATTACAAACTTGTCGTGTTGATAGCAAACTTTTGATCTTCTACATAAGTTAGGAGAACCATTCTTTGTTTTCTCTCATTCATTAATTGTAAAATTTGGAATAATGAGTCTAGGACTCTAGGAAGTCTGCTTCAAAAGTAATACTCAATTTTCACAAAACTATGGTTTTCTTTATTTAATGGTAAAATAATTTATTATCTGGGTATTCGAATCTTTACATGGTATTTTTTTTGTTAGGATTTAAACTGTCATTGTAAATAAATTGAGAGAAAAAGAAATTAAATAATACAGATTTAATTACATAGTTTTGTGAGAATCACCGTTCACGTTTGAAAAAGACTACTGAAAAAACCAAGAGATTTCTTAATATTTTGGTGATTTTGATAAAAATTTTTTTTAAATTAGATAGATATTTATATTTCTTTTAAATTGGATACATGAAATTTATCATCAATCATAAGATACCTTCATAAGATTATTGAATGTACACCAATATTATCTTCAAATGTCTTGTCCAAATTCGGTCTTATATTCTCTGATTCCGACATTTTTTTAGGCTCATTATAACATTTCACATTCAATTGTGTATTTTCTTCATAAAATAAATAATTAGCATTTTCCACTCGATTTTTACAGAATACGCCTGCTATGTCTATTGTATATGTGCTTCCTTTTGTGTATTGATTAACACAATCACTTGTATATATTGAGAAACACCAATCATGCTTTACTTGTATTGAGAATCACCATTCACCTATATATATCGAGAAACACTACGAAGACTTTATTTTTTAAACTATACTAAAACACATCGATTTTTCTCAAGAAAAAAAAAAAAAAGCACATCGATACTTTACTTTTAAATTGATATTATTTTTCATTAAAAAGTAGTAATATTTAATTTCTCCATTAGGACGAATATGAAATTATGAACCTAAAACCACAATGTGATTTTACTTAATATTGCTTTTACCCCGCCCATCACATGTCACTGAATTTGAACCTTCAAATTAATAAAATATTTCACGTAAATTGATATTTCACAAACTCTCATGAAACTTACCATCGCACTTATAAATTAATACCACTACTCTTATAAATTAGTACCAATTACATTTAATGATATAGTTTCAATTTATAAATGTGATACTAAATATCAATAACACTTAATGATATGATCTCAGTTTATAGGTGTGATGATATCAATTGATAAATATAATAGTATTAATTTATAAATATAGTGATATAAATTTTATACTAGTCTTAATATTCTAAAATTTAATTAATAGTGCATTTTACGTATGTTATTATTTTTTTAAATGTGGTCGCCGACTAAATAAATGTGAACAATTTCATGACAATGTCATTGTAACTGATAAATTTATATATTATTGTCCCATTAATATATATGTTTGGAGAACGTCTCCTATTTTGCACTTGTTTACAATTTAGTACCCCTTTTTTAAAAGATCAGCGGCCCAAACACTAACGAAGCCCATCTTACCGGTTTTGTGGCCCAAGCCCGGCATGGCCCAACAGCCTCCCGACTCAATTCCAAGAGCTCCAAAGAGAGCGTAGATCCATAGTTATTTTATAGACCTGATTTATCCCATCTTTATAAACGGACTACTACATGATCACAGAGCATGACAGATGTCTTGTGAGAACCTAATCATAAAAATAATAATAATAATAACGAGATGATAAATAAAAAATAAATAAAATAAATAAAACCTTTAAAAAATTAAAACATTGTCTATTATGATAAAACTATATAGAGTTGAAACCCTAATTTTGTTGTAAATAAAAAAAAAACACTAAAATTGAACTCCATACAAAATGTGCCCCCGAGTAGGTCACACGATTGTGTATTGATCAAAACTTATTTCATCTTCAATTTTGTCAATACCCTTTTCAGGCAATGAGCTACCTGAAATCATCACAGGGAAATAGGAGGACGATTTTTTTTTTTCTAAAAGGAAAAAAGAGGCTTTAGCAATATAGACATAGTAGTAGATAAACTATGTTCACTAATTTTCATAATCTCTCTTGACGAGCACCCCAAAAAGAATTGCCGTTGAACCAACAGAGTAGTAGCCTGTTTAAACACACTAATCCTCATGGATACGTTACAAAAAAAAAAGATCCTACGACACTCTTCACAAGCTTCGTGCAACTTTTTCATACAAATCACGAGGCCAATTCCTATTCAGATTGTTGGCAAGAAAGTTGGCGATCTGCAAAATCAATTACCCTCATTTGAAATAACAATCATAACTTCGAAAAATAGTAATCAACTAAATAATAAACCAGAGCTCACCTTTGCTCTCAAGGCACGAAGTGATCCATCTGTATCTGCAACATTATCCAAACAATTAAGAGCCTCTTTGAGAAGGACGGGCACACAGGCTTCAACGTGTAGTGATAAGTTCTTCAAAACATCAGTAGTCATATCCGGAGCCCTTGGATCCAAAGGAAGAAACGGAAGTCTTGCAACCTCCCTCAAGGCATCTAGGTGACTTCCAGATCTTGCAAGTTTATGGATGGCTAAGATCGCTTCTAGTTGTCTTAGTACAGTTTGTTGCTCCATTAGATTTGCTCTCTCTTGAGGACTAAAGAATGAATGGCAAGGGATTTCAGGTCGAGCAAGTTATTTTGGAACTCAGAAAATTAATACTAAAATGAGCAATTAAGTTTTCAAGTGTTGAATGCGGATTTCAAACTACATCACAATGTTAAATTCAGCTAAAAAGGTATCTCTAAAGCATACTTTTTTAACTTGAGATTGGGTGTGTCATCTTAATGATTTTAAAACTTGACGCATATGCCCTGACATGATAAAATAGGCTCTCAAAATGAAAGAGACCATCTTCACAAAAACCATGAGCTAAGAAGAGAAAACTTTATGATTTTCCCAAAGTTTCTTAAAGGCCTTCCAGAAGTAACCAGTGCCAACAGCTCGATAACATAAAGTCAAATGAAAACTCTAAAAGAGAATAGTATTAAAAAATATAATGTCAACATCACATTTTCACATTTTCATATTAGCATGCCAGTAAATATTGAAAATCAGACACATTAATTACTGAAGAAAAGTTGCATGAAACATAAATGAGGCAAGACTGAACCTGATATCAGGGTAGTATTTGAATGTCTCCAAGATCTCATTTCCAGAGTGTATAAGCCCACTAATCCTGCTTTCACCATCCAGTCTACCACGTGACAAGGCACAAATTGCTTCAGATAAGCACTTGTTTATTGTATCCAGTGCAGCAGAAAATGCCCCAATTCTTTTTTGAATTTCTATTGACTGAAATAATCAGAGTAGGAAAGTATTAAAAAAAAAGGCAAAAAGAGAAGTACAGTGGGAGATTAAAAAAATGATACCAATCAATAACATGAAAAACCAGTGGAAAATGAAGCAAAACAAAATGGTTAAAGAGCATGTGTAGGCTGTAGCTGTCCTTAACAATATTGAAAGGATCAGGTTTTGACAAAATAGAAAGTCATGGATGTCAGTAGTGTGAATGGCAAACACGGATCTATAGAATAACAGATACATGAAGCAAGAGAGCAGGCTATCGAGTCAAAATTGGATTAAATTAAAAATATAAGCATAAAAAGCGTAAAGAGAGATCACTTTATCATATAAACCAGCATCCTGGCACTGTCGAGCAGCTTCAAGCAGAAACTGATGTCGTGACTTCCCATCAGTCAAAAATCTTCCCAACTGGCCTTCTTCTCCATCACCTCTTGAGCCAAGCAAAAGAGAAATTCCACCATCACGTAACAGAATCTCTGTAAGAAGTTGCTTTAGCATCAAGGTCCTCTGCCTTTGCTGATCCACATTACCTCTTCCAATCCATGATAATTGCCCACCGCCCACAGCTGCAGCTGCTTGAACATAATACTCCAGCGCCATAAACAAATCACCATGACGCAAATAAGCAGCCCCATACTGCCTAATAATGCTAGATGCCTCAGCCAAAGCATCCATCACACCATGTTTTTGTCCTGACCCAGAACCTTCAGGAAGGACACCATAGTCGGCTAGCACAATTGAGATGTGCACAGAATCAACACTAAATCCATCATCTCCGCTATCTTTGGACAAATGAAGAACAGCTGGTAGCAGCTGGATGCTTAAAAGTAGAACGTATGGATACACCAAAGGGTCTTTTCCATTCTTTGTATAATATGATGGCTCAAACTTATTAAGATATGCCTGCAGATCTTCCAAACTATAGGGTGACACTCCACCATTGATGGCAGCTGAAGGATATGAACTACCAGAGCCATCTCGTACAGCAGACAACATGAACCATAAGAAATCCTCGATTGTACTAAAGATAGTAGGTAGTTCTCTAAGCAACCGGTCAATCAGCCTCCTGGAACCAGATATAATTGCATGCAAGAGTAACTTTTTCTTGTCATATGATGGTCGACCTACTCGATCAACCATCCGTAATATTTTCTCACATTCTTCTGAAGCAGCAGCTGCAGTCTCTGCTGATACCATACCTCCAGTGGTAATCCACTCAGCAAGCTAGCACAGTAAGAGGCTAATACATTTAAAAAGGTAAAAAAAAAAAATGGAAAAACATTTTTACCACTCATACCAGAGGAGTGAATTGCTGAGAGACCCGAGATGCTCGAGCAACCCCTAGTGCATCGTCGTAGTACCCAGTTCTCAAGCAAAAGTATATCTGTCATTACCAGAAAAAACAGGATAAAACAAATCATTCCAGGAGGATCAGTAAACAGTCAATAAATGCACAACACAACCTAGGGATATTAAATGTATTGCTGACTTCTCAGTAAATTATTATACCAACATAATCATCTTACTATGTACCCCCTCAAGGGAGTTGCAAGTTCACTCCAAACACATTTGTAAGGAATTAACTCAGATACCTAGTAAACCTGCCTTTAATATCTCCACATCTCCACAACTCATACTTAAGTTGGTATATTAAAGGATGGCATGGCATGCTAAGATAGTCTTACACCATAACGTTCTGGTAAAAATTCTGGAGCATGAATGGCTTGTCCATTGACCATGTAAAGAACTTTGAAACAACTACAAGATTAGTATTAAACCTGCTGCCAAGTGGTGTCTATAGGAGGTTGTCTACGGGCATCGCCCGCATCAAAGTCAAGAACTCCATAATCCCTTAAACGCATCTGCAAAACAAGATGTATTAACTTACACAAGACCAACTAAAAGGCATCTGTCCATTAGTAGATTGACAAATAACCAATAATAGCTGTAGATCAAACAAACCCGAAGAAAGGCACGAATTTTTTGCAAATTTCCAACAGCCCCACCAAGAGCAGCCTGCAATCATATCAAAAGTTGGACATCAATTGTATTACACTTTTTAACTTATAATAGGACATCATTCAAACACAGTGGGGGGCAGATGAACAAAACCTTAAAGCAAATATTCAAGATTCAAAGAACGTAACCGTCGAGCAATTTTCTAGAATTCATTCATTTAAATTTTGTAATAAGAATGAACTACAAAGCCAAACAGATAGAACTAATGGCAAAAAAAACCAGGATAAAACATTAAAGGATTTACCTGTGCAGGATGGCTGTGAATCATATCCATCACATACTTATCATGCCCCCATTCCAGATGGCGCCGTGCTCCCATCACTAAGGACATTCTTTTAGAAATATTTTGTCGCACAGTTGGGTCCTCACCCGTTAATGTCTGCCAGTAGTATTAAGTATATATATAAAACTGTCAAAAGGCGTGTGTGTTTAACACATAAGAAACAAGAATTTCTGAAAAGGATTATAAATATAAGCGGTGATTATATCAACTTGAAAACATACCATAATTAGGTGCCATATTTTCAGCATGCTGACAGATTTTGCACCAGAGGAATCAAGTTTCAGACTTTCATATGCATATCTGAAAGCTGCAGCAGGCTGAGAAAAGTAATGATTAGCATGGCATGATATAAGTTTACACTTGACACAACTATGATAGATGTATGGAAGCCAGTTTCTCCATCTGCCAATTTAGAATAAATAACACACAGAAATAAGACAAGGTTGGTACAGTGTGATAAATGATTATATTAAGTTAACAGTTAGTGAAAGTAAAAAACATGGCTAATCTCTTACTTTGAAGGGTAAACCATGCTCTCTTGCATTGTTCAGATTCTTGACAACTTCCGCATATGCAGCAGCCTTTTTTTCAATCACAGGTTTATTAGCTAAAAGTGCTTGCTCCACACTAGATGTACCAGATGAAACGCCGGGACTTGAAATCATAGGTACTATTTGACCATGGCGACCAATCCCACTGCTAGAATCACGAACATTTGTTCTAGGCAGTGTTGAAATTCTATTTAGGCTCTGAAGGAAATCCCTTTTTTCCTTTTTCCAGTCCTCCTGTGAAGACAAATTTTTACATATATAAAACCAGAATAAGAACACAAAGTAGATCTGTTTTACAGAAAATTCCCTAATCTGAAGTCAATAATGATCATTATTAAGATACTGACCTCCAAAACAGACATCATATAATCGTTAAAACTTCTAAGATTATCCTTCTGAGCTTCTTGAACAGCTGATACCATTGCCATTTCATGGACCTGCGTTTCAGCAGTACCTTTTATAAGGAAATCCTACTAACATTTTCCCTCTTCAACTATCATTTAAGGCATACATTGTATTAGATACATCAAAGGATAACATTACCTGTTGAAGATACTCTTCAACTGTCGTTGCCTCAGCAGGAAAGACATCTTCGAATGTTGTCTTTATGCAGGAAATGGAATTCGATGCAAACAAATGAAAGTGAGGAGATTACTTTAGATATTGAGTGCAAACATAAGACAGAAAAGCAAAAAAGGGCAGTAAGCACGCATAAGACATAAACATATATTATTTCATGAATTTCAGCATGAAAATTCCAGAAGAAATTACTCAGCACTACCCTCCAAGAAACATAATAATAAAACAATTAAATCAATACAACCTAGCATACCAAGATACAACATATAATCATTAATACCTCTAATCACGGAAATGTTTGTTATGAATGGACTATGGGAAACATTTGGGTATTCTCTCAATGATAGTCAAAAGATTAGTGAGATTGAAAAATGGGAATTCACTAATTTATAACAAACTGCACCAGCAAAGAAATTTTTACCTTTAATTCAAAAGACTTAAGGTCACGAGCAAGCTGCTCCGCATTTAATCCCTCTCGAGCTAATAGTCTGACAATTCAAAATAATTTATGTCCAATTAAGCAGAAGAAGCAAAAGAAAACTGATAAAATGTTGGTAAATCATTGACACATCAAGATGTTGCCTACCTCCCACATTCTACCCCCTGCTTGTACTACTATATCTCAGATTTTTAAATGCTAAGGCCCAACAAGAACCTATTTCTTCCGTAGCTGTTAAGGGAAACGGGAAGAGAATATTGAACTACTAAAGTAATTATTTTCTTCATTACGCTATATTTATCAGCATTAAAAAAAAATCCAAAAAATTGAATGCAAAATTTACTAGTGAAAATGCACAGAACTCCTACTTTCATCAAATGTGATTTACCAGTCCACTATTGTGACCTAAAACTCGATCAACTTAAGCCTTTAAGTACAAACATGGGGATCCTACCACATAAACCACATTATAATGTAAATTACTGGTAAAAAAATTACAATAATAAAACAAAGTAAGCCAATGTAAGCATGTTAAGACACTTGTTCGAGTCAAGAAGAAAAGGGATAATTACCTAGTGGCAGCAATAGATTGCGACGGAGCTTCGGTTCTTAGGGTTTTTGCCTTCAGCTTCTTCGACAAAGCCTCCAACTGATCCAAATTCCTCTGTTTCCACAACAACAAAAATAAAGAATTTAATTAAACAAATCTTAAAACGACAGAACACACTGGCAGACAATTCAGCAACTTAAGTTCCACTAATTTGAAAACTGAAACCTGAAGAGGCGGAAACTGAGCAGAAGGAGCGGCTTGCTCTATAAGCTTCGAAGAGGAATGCAAAAGATCGGTCCATCCACTCATATCCGCATCGTTCGCCATTGACGACGAAGAAACGCGCTCTACACACACTATAACTGTGTAATTTGCGGTATCGTTCTTACAGTAAACGCCCAGTAGAAAAATGGAGGGTTTTGGAGCTTCAAAGCCCTAATTTGAAAAGTTCTGACGCCGTTTAATCGTGCGAGTGGTTTGCGTATATTATGCGTAATGCGCTTTTGCACCGTTGTCAATTTTGTAATTTTGTTTCCAGACCATATATTAGTATTTAATAAATATATAGACACACATATGTGGGCTTTACTCATTATGGCTACTGGGCCTCGCAACATGTTTGGGTCATTCTTCGATTTCATTTTATTTTTATATTTATGAAGGTTTGAGCTCATTTAAGCTCAAATTATATAAGGATAAATCTGAAAACCCAATAAATCTGAAAACCCAAACCTCCAACTCAGAAAACACACATATATATTATATATGATATATTTATTAGGTCCACAGTCCACTAGTTACCTGTGGTTCTGTACAAAAATATATGTGAATATATATTGTTTGTATAAGCAATTTAAATAAATTATCTCCTCATTTTGCTCTGTTAAAATTTAATATTGGGCCATTTATTTTATTTTTTTCATTTCATGATGGGTTTGAGCTAATTTAGGTCCAGCCTGTTTCAACCAACTCACAAAGCCCATGAGCAGATTAAATGCAAAAATACCCATATGATATGCCCCAACTAACGTTCAAAAACCAAGAGATGTAACGTTTAAATTAACAATCAAAGAATAAAATTTTATAATAACTACTCAGAATAAAAAAGTTTATTTTCTTGAATAAACTTATAAACATATGATTATGACAGTATATATTATACTTTTCAAAGTATATACCTTATTATTTAATGTATATTAAATAGCTTAATCTAAAATAAATACATAACTTAAACTTATATATACTCGAATTATACGTTACTAATTTATAATTTTTTTTTTCGAAAACTACTAATTTATAAATTGGAAAATTAAATACGAGTTGTTCTATACTCCCTCCGTTCCGGATTCGATATCATAATTCGAAATTTGATTTTATTTTATATGGAATAAATTGAAAGATATTTTTTTGAGTATAAATCAAAAAAAATCGTGTTCAATCTAAAAATTTAATTTTTTTTTTTTCCAAAATGTTAATAATTATTTCAAATTTATCATTTCAATTATTAATTCATAATATATTTTTACAAAGTTAAACTAATTTTTTAAAAAAAAAAATAAGTAAATGTGACATCAAAGGCTATGTCGGGATAAAAATATGAATGTACCATTTTTAGTGGTTATTCTGTACAAGTGGAATAATTAGAAGCATGTTTTCTATATACATATATATACACAAGGCGGATGAGGTTCTAATCCTCAAATTAAGATTTAATTTTTTTTAAAAAGGAATATCGAGTAATCAAAAAAATTAAAAGTATTTCTTAAAAAAGTGATTTTTGTGTCTTTGAAAACACCAGTTAAGCGTTAAAAAAAAAGAGGAAAAGACGGGGTATATTACAATTCCGCGTGTACGGCGGTCGTACATGCGAGTAAAGAGTGCTTCATGCTGGTTTCCTCCTGCAGTAGCGTAGCGTATTCTCCATTAATTTTCTCTCCATTTTGGTGCAGTGAGTGATCGCACGCTAATCTGCTACAACCACTAAATAAAATGGACAATTTCATTCCACCTGAGTTTGATTTGCGCCACAAAGACAGCTCCGAGGAGGCGCTCAGGAGGTGGCGCGATGCCGTCGGAAAACTCGTTAAGAATCGCCGCCGCCGCTTCCGCTACGCCGCCGTTCTGGGGAAGCGATCGGAAGCCAAGGAACAGATGACAAGACTCAGAGTACGTATAAATTGATTTTCTGTATTTTTCTCCTCACTTATACTGTGAATTTTACTCTAGAATTAATAATCGTGAGATGTAATTCTTCTTTTTAGTTGTTTAATCGGAGTGAACTTTCTATTTTAAATGTTCCTCTGTTTGACGGTTACGTTTCCTTCTTCGTGTTCGTTTCTGCAGTTTAACAGCTCTTTCGTACATTTTAATTGAAACGGCCAAGCAATTACTTTCTTAATTCTTGAACAAAGAAATTTATTTATAATTTTACTTTATACTTATTATTTTCCTCTTATATTATGTCCTTCCGCTGTATGATATACATAAAGCTTTTTTCCGTTTCTTCGCCTTCTTTAATTAGGTGTTTTTTTTCGTACCTGTTAATTGAAACGGCCAAGCTATTACTTTTCTTAAATAAAGAAAATTATTTATATTTCTACTTTATATTAGTACTTTTCTAACTAATTAATCTCGTGTATTATGTCCTTTCGCTATGCGATACAGCAAGCTTTTTTCTGTTTCTCCGCCTTTGACATAATTGATTCCATCCTATAGCTAGCAGACTACACATAGCCAAGGCCAATGTCTTCGTTATTTTTCTTTTTCAGCCATCCTAGATATTTGACTACGGTTAATAGGGACATTAACTTATAGTTATAATGGTTATAAAAAAAGAGTGATTGTTTTTAAGGGTGCCCAATAAAGTATTGAAGTGGTGCTTTGCAAGTTGCAACTGCCCTCATGGATGGGACTAGGGGTGGACGGTACGGCATACCGAAAATTTTCTCGCCATGCCGTTACCGTATCGAAATTTTCGATACCGAAAAATTTCATACCGTTGTCGTACCGAAAATTCGGTATACCGAAATTTTCGATATGCCGATATTACATACCGATACCGTATCGAAATTTCAATATATACTGGTATACCGAAATATTTTCGGTATACCGGAAATATTTTCGGTATACCGAAAATTTTTCGGTATACCGGTATATTTTTCCGGTATACCGGAAATATTTAGGTATACCGAAATATTTCGGTATACCGAAATTTTCTATATTTTCATACCGTTATCGTACCGAAATTTTCGGTACGGTATGGTACCGTACCGAAAATTTCGGTATACCGAAAATTTCGATAAAATCGATATTTTTCGGTACGGTAAGTGCGGTATACCGGTATTTTCGGTATTTCCTCCACCCCTAGATGGGACCATAAGAAAAAGTCACATCTTTGCGAATCCCCATTATGAAGTCATTCAACATTTTCTTTGTGGCTAATACTCGCTTTCAGTAGATGCCATGTATGCAATCTAGATCAATCTTGCAAGTTTACCGCCATTTAGTAATAATTGTTCAGTTAGTGTTCTAAATATTAAAAACTAAAGAGTACATTTTTTTGAAGATAATCCTATTGCTAGTTGATATATATTCAGAACTCGTTATCTATAACTGTGAATTGTGTTTCTCTTTTCTTTGCTGTCCCTGTGGGGCTTGTGTTGCAGATTTTGTCTATCTTCAACTGGGGTATTATAATTAAGAAATGGTCACTTTTGACTTGTAGCTTCTTAGGAAAGGCAAGAAAGGAAATTTCCTAGAAACTTCCAACCAACTTGATCAAAGGACATTATAGTACAACATGCACAATCTGATGAAATAAAAATTTCTTATTTATCATTTTAATTAAGTGCACCAATGGGCAGTGTCGTCTGGTGTTGTCATTATTAAGCTTCGGTTCTTGATTTGTTTTTATATCTTCAGGACTTCAACCAAACCTCTGCTGCCACGTGGCAATCATAACTCTATCTCCAACTATACTCCTCTTGCATGCTTGAATTATATTTACGTATGACGAAGTTGTCTATATTTATACTTCTTGAAAGATAAGTATGACCGGCATATATAAGTCTATCTTCTTGATTAACAAAGTCATGGATGAACCTTCGCTGATTTAGTCTCTCCCTTCTGGATGAATTATCTTTAATCACTAAATATAGAGCTCGATATGAGAAGTCGTTAGAACCTCGGTTGTAATAGAATAATGTAATCGCCAAACACGAGGATGTCAAACTAAAGAAGGAATGAAGTTCCAAGGGCTAGCTTGTCAACTCATGGAATGATTTTAAAACTTTATTGGTTATCTTAGGTAGGATATCATCTTGCTTTGGTAATGAACCTACATCAGCACATCATGATGTAGTTTAGTGAAATATGATTGTGTTTAGCATTAGCATCCAAACTGGGGAAGTCGGATAAATCCTAATCGATATATACTTGCATGATCATAAGACAAAAGAATAGAATTTCTTTGATTATTGTACGAATTTCCACCCTAATAGGTGGCGCCAAAACTTTTATTTGCACAAAGAAAGCATGTGCATAATTAGTATCTGGAAACTAAATGAAGTTTTGCTTTACCGTTGAACGATAAAATCAATGGTGAAGAAATAATTGTTCCACTGAATCTGTGTTTATACAGATTGTCAAAATATAACATCCTTTGAATCATGTCTACTAAAATCTTTTCAAGTTTAATGCTAAAGATATTGATTGAGAAATTGGCTAGTTAACCGTGCAACCTTTTGGTTCAATATATGCTCAAAAGATCTCAAAGTTTCCTGGACCTCTCAGCAGTATGTGACTTTGGCCCAATAAAATTTTCCAAATCTAATAATTCTCTGTTTATCAGGAAAACATCCGTGTTGGTTTTGTCGCGTTAACTGCAGCAATCAGGTTTATTGAAGGTACGCTTCTGCCCGTTCTAGTAATCTTGGTAATAACATGCAAGAATTTCCTTTGATCCATATTCTGCTCTAATTTTCATTGTTTGCATGTCCTTGGACAATAGCTGGACAAGGAAAAAAGTTTCGCTCAGAAGATGATACCAACCCAAGTGTACCCCCCGAACAAGATATGGAAATGGACTTCCCAAATGGGCTCCAAGGCCAGGCTAGTCTTGCAGGATTTCAAATTGGTCCAGATAAACTTTCAACAATTGTTACTTCCTATGATTTTAGGACATTAACTAGACTCAAAGGAGTTGAAGGACTTGCTGATAGATTGAACGTTTCAATAGATGAAGGAGTCAACTCTATTGATGTTCCCATCAGACAAAACATATTTGGTCCCAATGTATACACCGAGAAACCTTCAAAGAGTTTTTGGATGTTTCTGTGGGATGCTTTCCACGATGTAACACTTTTCATACTTATGGTCTGTGCTGTGGTCTCCGTTGGAGTGGGACTCGCCACTGAAGGGTGGCCAAAGGGCATGTATGATGGGTTAGGGATCCTACTTAGCATATTTTTGGTTGTTACAGTTACTGCAGTTAGTGATTATAAGCAGTCACTGCAGTTCAAGGAATTGGACAAAGAGAAGAAAAAGATTTTTATCCAAGTCATTAGAGATGGATATAGGCAAAAGATCTCTATCTATGACTTGGTTGTTGGAGATATTGTTCACCTATCTATTGGGGACCAGGTTCCTGGAGACGGGGTATTTGTATCGGGGTACAACTTGTTGATTGATCAGTCATGTTTAACGGTGAAAGTGTGCCTATAGATATACATGCGAAACGACCTTTTCTGTTAGCAGGAACTAAAGTTCAAGACGGGTCAGCAAAGATGTTGGTGACTGCGGTTGGCATGAGAACAGAATGGGGGAAGTTGGTGGAAACTCTTAGTGAGGGAGGAGAAGATGAGACCCCATTACAAGTGAAGCTGAATGGTGTAGCTACAGTTATTGGGAAAATTGGGCTAGTCTTTGCTGTTTTGACTTTCCTAATCTTGACTGTGAGATTTCTGGTTGGAAAAGGACTTCGCCATGAATTTACCAAATGGACCTCCAGTGATGCGTTAACGCTTTTGAATTATTTTGCTACTGCAGTGACTATCATTGTTGTTGCTGTTCCAGAGGGATTGCCCCTGGCTGTGACACTGAGTCTTGCTTTTGCTATGAAGAAGCTCATGAGTGAGAATGCACTAGTGAGACATCTCTCTGCTTGTGAGACGATGGGTTCTGCTACGTGCATTTGCACTGATAAAACCGGGACATTAACCACAAACCATATGGTAGTAGATAAAACATGGATCTGTGGAATAACTAAAGATGGAGATGCACTAGATTACCGTATATCACAGCATGTATTGAACATTCTCTTACAGGCAATATTTAATAATACGGGGTCTGAGGTTGTTAAGAATAAAGATGGAAAGATTTCCATTTTGGGCACACCAACAGAATCAGCAATACTAGAGTATGGATTACGCCTAGGTGGCGATTTTGACGAGCAGCGCAGAGTTTGCAAGTTGTTAAAAGTAGAATCTTTCAATTCAGAAAGGAAAAAAATGTCTGTGCTTGCAGCTCTACCAGATGGTAAGGTTCGAGCTTTCTGCAAAGGTGCATCTGAGATTATATTGAAAATGTGTGATAAGAGCATCAATGCCAATGGGGAATCTGTTCCTTTATCGGATGAACAAGTGAGAGATGTCTTGGATGTGATTAACGGTTTTGCCTGTGAAGCTTTGCGGACACTTTGTTTAGCTTTTAAAGACGTAGATGATGGTTTTCATGAGACCAGCAGTATCCCTGATCATAGCTATACGCTGATTGCAGTAGTGGGAATAAAGGACCCTGTTCGCCCTGGGGTAAAAGAAGCGGTGAAAACTTGCCAAGATGCTGGAATTACTGTGCGCATGATTACGGGGGATAACATCAATACAGCTAAAGCAATAGCTAAAGAATGTGGCATACTCAAAGATGATGATGATGATCTTGCTATAGAAGGTCCAGTTTTTCGTAATCTGTCTCCTAATGAGATGAAGTCCACTATACCAAGAATTAAGGTAGCTAATAAACTTTACACATACCCTGAGAAATATGTGAATTTTTTTCCATTTCCTTTTATTATCTTTGCATATAAATGAAAACATGTTCTTTGACTTAGGTAATGGCTCGGTCCTCACCTACAGACAAACATGTTTTGGTGAAGATTTCTAGAAACATGCTTGATGATGTTGCTGCAGTTACTGGTGATGGGACAAATGATGCTCCTGCGTTGCATGAGGCAGATATTGGACTAGCTATGGGCATCGCTGGAACAGAGGTTTGTTTGCAGGCTTTTTCCCTCTAAAAGTTAGTATTTGTTTTGTGCTATTGCATGTAGAAGACCGGGACTCAGTTAGACACTCGTGTGAAGTTTTCTCAATTAAAAAACAAGAATAATGACAAGATATCTTTCATGCATAAAATACAGGTTGCAAAAGAAAGTGCTGATGTGATTGTGATGGATGACAATTTCTCAACAATTGTAACTGTTGCAAAATGGGGACGTTCTGTGTACATCAACATTCAGAAATTTATGCAATTCCAGTTAACTGTTAATATTGTTGCTCTCATGATCAACTTTATATCTGCTTGTGTCTCAGGTACTTTCGTCCATGTTCATCTGTTGTATTACGTCAACTTAGTGCTCAACTACTTATGGTATACTCCAATTTGTAGCAATTCTGGGTTTTGAACCTTTGCTTTAAAAATTTCCAGGATCAGCACCACTTACGGCTGTGCAGTTGTTGTGGGTGAACCTAATCATGGACACTTTAGGTGCACTAGCTCTGGCCACAGAACCACCGAACGATGGTCTGATGAAGAGGCTTCCTGTTAAGAAGACGGAGAGTTTCATAACCATGACCATGTGGAGGAATATCATTGGTCAGAGCATCTATCAATTGTCCATTCTGCTAGTCCTCAATTTTCTTGGGAAGCAATTATTGAGAATCAGAGCTCCTAATGCAACTGCTGTAGTCAATACTTTCATATTCAACACCTTTGTGTTTTGCCAGGTACCTGTTTATTCATTTTAAGTTCCACTTAAAAAGGCACCTACAGTATCGGAGAATTCTTTTGATAACTTCCCAAATACGAGCATTTTTTACACCCTGTTTCCATCCAGGTTTTCAATGAAATTAACAGCCGTGATATGGAGAAGATAAACGTGTTCAAGGGCATACTTGGAAACTGGATATTCACAGGTATAATAGCATCCACAGTTATGTTCCAAGTAATCATGGTTGAATTTTTGGGCACTTTTGCTGGAACTGTACCATTAAACTGGCAGTTATGGGTACTGAGTGTTCTACTAGGCGCGGTGAGCATCCCTGTTGCCATTGTTTTGAAGTGCATTCCTGTTAAAGGTAAGGGCGATGATGCACAGCACGATGGTTATGATCTGCTTCCAACAGGCCCTCAACTGGCTTAATGGAATAGCAGCAGAGAATCGCCTGTGTGAATCAATCATTGAATCCTACTTTGTAAATTGCATTTGGGTATCGTAAGGAATAATAAATATAAATATGGAAATAAACTTCATTACAGCTGGAGTAATGTACGTGCATTGTCTAATACTTCTTGCTCTTAAATTCATGTAAATTCAAACAACATTCTCCCTCTCTCCCACCAAGATAATGAGAATTCCTCATCTTTGTTTTTATTTCGTACTTCAAAATGTGTTTGAAAAACTAGTGCCTCAACAGGGCCATCCTCGCACTAGAGATTACTTTTTTCAAATTTATCGAAAAATGATTCGATGATGGGGAGATATAATCCTGCTATACATTCTCACTTTCTTATCTTAAACAGCAACTAGATAACTACCAGCAAAATCCTACCAAATTAATCTGTACAGTACTAATATACAAATTTCCCCTTCTACTCATTCCTCCTCAGAAACTTGAGTTCCAAGACAGCACTGCTTAGACAGCGAATATGTCAGTTGATTAACATCACAAAAGGGCAAAAGGGCGGAGAGTTTGTTACGCCTAGTGGATTCTTCAGCAGCTAATGTTAAGAGCTCTGAGGTTGAAACACGTTGGGCGTAGCTGTGAAGGCAGGTTCAATGTTCTCATTTACACTCTTTGTCGGTCTTTTCAACCTCTTGGGTCTTTGTTGGAGAGCCTCAGTGTTCTGTGCGGGGTCATCTAGTTCATACTCTGTCAAGTTTGGAGTTGATGAATCTGCTTGTTTGGAACTTTTTTGAGGCCTCGGTTTTGACTGCGTTTGCTTTTCAGTGGCAGCTTTCCTCTGCATAGACAACATAGACTTATAGACCTATTGTGAAATGCAGTATAAATTCTAGTAGCCTATTATAACAACCCAGTCATAGCTACAAGCAGTTGTAGATAGGCAGACATGTCCAATTTCTGTGCGACCAAAAGGGTGGGGTCAGAATCAACGTTTAATAATTCTTTTTTTATTCAGAAAGATTTTAAGGCAACAGTTATAGTAGACATAAAGAACTGTAGATAGAACTATAGTGATTAAAAGCAAAAACGCACTAAGTAACCAGAAAAGCAATGATTTCTCTAAAGCATGGGTAAAAATTCCATATGCAGTAAAAGCCGTACGCCTCATTTCAAAGGCACACCAGAGTTATTACCTTTCTGTTGCTGGACTTCTCATTATCAGGATCACGAGGCTCAGGTTCATTATCTTGTAATTCAAGGTTCGCGAGATCCTCCAAAGTTGCACCTCCTTCTGCATCAATTCGTATACCCTTTGTACCACTTTTCTTCTTCTGTCTACTATCTTTACCCTGTTAAGCAGCAGAAAACGAGTTAACACTGTTGTTGCTGTTATTGGATTCTAAACTTCTCGACATCAGATGGTCAAATGCGAAGTATAGTATCATCATCAAAATCCATTCCCAGTAAATTTTGGGATTGACTAAACAGATATTTGTTCTCCAAGTTCTGCAATTTTCCACCCATCACTTAATCCATGATCTAGGATGAATAATGAGTACTATAGATAAATTACAAAAATTGTCCTAGAAGCAAGACCTATTTACAGAAACCTATTATATTTCTGAAATTTCAATAACCCCCCTGACTTTATATCTTTCTTACAAATACCCCCTTAATAGGTGCAAATTGTAAAATAGAACATAATGTCAAGGGCGATTTCTATAATCTACAGACTTCATTGTGACTTTTTTTAATAAATAGGCCATGGTGATTTTTGTAATAATACATTCAGTATGTGAACGGCAAACCAATTGATTACCTACCTGTTGCGAGACTTCTTTTAGTTTCTGCTCTAGTTGTGCATCATCGAGCAACAACGATACAACATCTTCAGGAGCCAAAAGATCGCCCTGAACATGACCACCTGTCATGACAAGCTGCTGTACGGTGTTCTTCTGACTGGCTCTCTGCAAAATCTTTTCCTCCACTGTCTCTTTGCATATTAGACGGTACACGGTTACCTAATGGCAATAAAACTTTCAGAGTCAAAATGAAGAGCCAAAACTAAAAGCTAGGAAAAAAAATTTAATAATGTTATACTGAATTGAATGACCAAATATGTTGAGTATCACAATCAAATGACAAAATTGACATAAAAGCAAGTGATGTGTGAAAAAATACCCAACACCTTCGGAAGTCATGGAGAAAAGACAAAGAAATGAAAGCTAATGATTAAACTAAATTCGCTGCTGAGGGAAAAACATAAGAACGCGGTTGAGGCATAATCCAAAATAATGCACTGATTCCATCCTCATATGAAATTTATTGGTTAAATGAAATAATTCTCCTCCATCCCACAAAAAAAGAGCCATGTTTCTCCAAAGTATAACTTTCATTTTAGGTCAACACAATGGAAGAACAACCTTTTATAAGCAATCAATTTTCACATGCTCCTCTATTTATTTTTTGGTTTAAGTTAATCAAATCACATGTAGCTCTGATGCATTTTGACAAGGCATTACCAAGTTTTCAAATTAAAAAATAACTTTGGAACATGACTATTTTTTGGGACAAAAGAAAATTTAGAAACAGGAGACTTTCTCTGGGACAAAAAAGGTTTTAAAATCAGGAATATATATTGGGACAGATGGTGTAATACTAGTAAAAGAAAATTCACAAAGTCAATTAGACTCGATTATATTATGTGTGGGATTTAAGTGATAGTGAAGGGGGAGAGAGATACTAACATCCTTTGTTTGACCCAAACGATGAGCTCTATCCATTGCTTGCAAATCTAAAGTTGGATTCCAATCACTTTCATAAAATATTACAGTGTCGGCAGCTGTCAAGTTGATTCCAAGCCCACCAGCTCTTGTGCTCAGCAAGAACACAAATATATCACTCCTGAACATAATATGGCAGAAAGCTGAAGACAGGCTCCATAATTAGAAGAAAAGGAATTAGGTGCAAGTCAATGAAGCACACACCTGTGCTGGAAATCTTTCACCATGTCTCGACGATCCATTATCGTGGATGATCCATCAAGCCTCAAATACCTGTATTTCCTATAGTTCATATAATCCTGAAAAGCAAGTGATAGCATCAACCCAGGGACGGTAAGAAAATATACACCTTTATCTACATACATTTAATTCAAAACCAAGTTTCCTTTACAATTGGAAAACATTATTACCAAAAAAGAGTTCAATGTATACCTCAAGGATATTCAGCATTTTTGTCATTTGTGCAAAAAGAAGAATACGATGATTGTTTGCCCGCAGACGTTTTAGCAGTATATCAAGTGTTTGAAGCTTCCCAGAGTCCTGGAGAAACAAAAAGAATCATCAGAAAGATTCACTTGGTAAACGGAGTCATTAACAAGTACGGGAGTGGAGAGAGCAAGAGCATACGGTGAGCATCTTTGCAGGGTCAAATGGTTGCATTGGTGGACAAGAGCCAAAGATCTTATACGTAAGCTGAAGAGCAGGTTGAGATACAGGTAATTCGGCATCAATCTCTTGTATTAATGGGTGAGTGCCAGCTGGCTTTCTTGGGCCATTACAATCAGATGTACGTGCAAATCCAATCAAAAGCCTTTTCAGCCATGGGTGATGCCACTCTTCAGTCATCATGTAGGCAAATTTTCTATCTGAACAGTGGGCATTTATCTGACAGTCAAATGCAGCATTCAAGAAGATTTCAGTCGACATAAAAGTAAGTAACAGTAAAAAAACACATATGTATTTACATATAGGAATAATATGGATTTTCACCCACCGGAGGTGCTCTAGTTCTGGGGATGAACGAGTATACTGAATGCAAGAGCTTTATATCAGATAGAAGCCTGTCCTGGTAAGGTATGATTAGAGCCTCAAATGGAGCATCCATGGGACCCGTTGCAAGCCTTTTACTAAGCAAGTTATTCTCTGACTTACTTGGCAGCAGCAGCATTCGTGTGACGGCTCTCACTTTTTCCTTCCCAATATGATCACAGTGAGTATCATCATCTTTGCACTCCATCAGGTCCAAGATTTCATCCAGAAATTGTCGATTTAAACCCATAAGAGAGAATAGTAATCTCTCCATAAAAGAACTAGTAGCCAAGAATGACATTTCTGATGGTGATAAATCAATAAGGCGAGAGAATCCAAATGTCCCACTTCGACCAAGAACTACCAACTGAATAGTAATCTTCTTGGAGTGTGGATTTGTAAATATTTTCTGGAGAGAATATGTTAAATAGCTTCTGAAGAGAGTCTCCGCTTAATTTTTGGCTGGCCTTGGAGTTTCGAATTTTGTAATTGTCAGTGATATCTTGGTAGACCAGTTTTGGTATCTGTCAAGAGTACAATTCAAAGATGTTCAAAACTTAAATGTGTTAATGAAACAAAACATGAAACAAATCATGTATATTTTTATTCAACAGAATAATCTCAATAGTAATCCACAGATAATATAAATTTGCATTGCCCAATAAGATCAAATAATCTAATAATCAAAATATTGGCTAAAACATACTTTTCCTATCATTCAAAGACAAAATGTGGGTAAAAGTCCTTTTATGAAAAGAAATACTTGTCTTTCATAACTTTCTTGCTTCATTGAGACATAAAAATTCTTTGAGGACTAATCAAGTTATAAAACATAATGCAAGTCATTTGCACACACACGAGTTCCAGAATAACTAATGGGCAATCAAATGAAGTCCCAGCCATGACCTCTGCTCCCCTTGTGTCATAGTAGCATCACCAAGTGTTTTGCTGATATACTTGTTAAAATTTAGGGGGTGCTTTGATTAGAAGAATTGGAAAGAGAATAGGAGTGACTGTACTGAGGAATTGGGAGGAATTGAATTCCCATAAAATGGGGAATCAAAATACTGTTCATGAAATCATTCTTCCATACAAAACACCATTCACCATTCCTTCATTTTGAAACCCACCAACCAAACAAACTCCCCTAATGGTCGTCCATGCAAGAAGTCAGGACAGAGCAAAAACTTATATCTGCTATTTCATATAAAACCACAACATGGAAATTTCAGTAAGGAACCAAGTGTTCGGTTACCTCATACGTAATAGGATTTCTACCACCGGAGTAGAAAATGTCATCCAATTCACCAAAGGGAGGAGGGAGAAGAGAACTCTGAATCTCGCCAAAATGGAAATATGAGCTTCCCTCGTTTCTCTCAAACAATTCTGGATGATTGCATACCTAAAGTGAAAAAAAAAAAAAAAAAAGCATAATCGTTGCGTCATTAATTTGTAAATCGAACAAGTGTTGGAAAACTTCAAAAGAAACATAAGAGACAGACCCCCCTACTCGTGTTAGTTTTTCTGGGAATTCACTATTTGTCTTTCCATTTTATAACAAAAAGTCCAAACTACCAACTATAATTTGTGGTTCATCATCAAAAATGAATATCTAAAATGCCAAGAGTATAACACAAACTCCTAAAATAATACCTTTCTCAGCTGGATAACAATGTTCATCAGATTCAGAATTTTCTTCTCATTAAGATGTCCACGGTTTCCATCAAACAACTCAGCCAGGGATATCTTGTTCTTTATAGCTTGATAAAAAGCTTGCTGTCGCGAACTTAATTTACAGTGCACTGTAATCTCAGTTTTTCCTGTCAGCTCAGAGACCACATCCTTCTTAACTCTCCGCAGCATGAAAGGTTTCAGAATGGCATGCTGTTATCAAAAGGCAAAAGAGGATCAGATCATAAATACTATCAATGTTTACAGAAATTAAAGGAATGCATGTACTCACCAATCGACTAAGCTGGTGTTCATTTAATGTTCCACCATGCTCTGCATGACTCTCGATTCTGTTAAGGTCAAGGAGAATAATGAGAAGAGAGAGAGAGAGAGGTTTCAATAAAACAACACCTAAGAGGAGGAGATACCCTTTTGAAAACCACTCATTGAATTGTTCGTGGCTATCAAATAAAGTTGGCATGATAAAATGTAGGAGCGCCCATAGTTCAGCCATGTTGTTTTGGATTGGAGTACCAGTCAATAGTAAGCGATTTCGACAATTGAAGCTGAGCAGTGTTTTCCATCTTATACTGCCATCTCAGAAGCCAATACTGTGAGCAGCAGTATATATAAATATTTGTGCATTACACACCTATATATTTAAATTTTTTTAATAATTATACCCTGCATATAAGTTATAACTATAAAGTATATGCATGATTGAGCATTAAAGGAAATACATAGGGCATAAACTACGGGTATTTATACTGCCAGTATCGTTGGTAACAGCTATTAAATTCTTGTATAGAAAAGAAAGCCAACATGGATGCTGGGTCAAACAGTCGACTCAATTAGTAAACCGGCATTCTGACTAGTAACTATTGACACCCTTTTAAGATTTCTTAGATAATGGTTTTGGTAGCTATGGCAGAGGAACTCAGGAAAATTGGTAACAAGCTAACTTTAAAGTAGTAAATGGGAAGAACGAACAATTAAACTGATATATAATATGAATATGCTTTTTGCATAATTGGTTTCTACATCAAATACAATACATGTTAATTCCATCAAAATTATTCAACACTGTTCAAAAAACTAAGATTCTACTTATTTAAAAGGTAAAACGCGAATATTCAGACCTGTTGGAACTTTTGATGGCCTGGGCTTCATCCAACACCATGTATTGCCATTTTACACGCCGAAAGTACTTCTCATCAGAAACTAACAGCTGGTAACTGGTGATGAGAATGTGAAATCCAGCCTCCCTGAGAAATTAATATAAGCTGTTATCAATTGTTTAAAGCTCAAAAAATTGTACAATCCGTTGTCAATAATTTAAATAAAGACAAAGCATAGAGCATAATAAAAATAGTCAAAGCAGAAAACTCCTGTATGCTTTCACATAAAAAGGCACAAAATCATGGAAGCGTGGCATATTTCAATAATCAGCCTTCATTTCAGCCCCTTCTGAGCCAATTGTGCTTTCGGTGTACATAACACTAACATCTCAAGCCTTTTGAACATCTATAGTCTGCTCTCAACTAATTGGATTCTAAATAATTAAAAGGTTCTAAAAAAATTATGTGGTGAAAATTTGTATTTCAGGATTTTAGTGTCATTAGCACCAGAAACATACAGAAGCTAGAACATAGAAACCTGCCTTATGTAGAGCATGGACACTAAAGTATGCGATTTCATGATTGACAACAATGTGATCATACAACTTATTTTGTGTAATACCATACATGGGCAGGTAATGATTTATATAACATGAAGAATCTCTACCCAATCAGTTTGACTATTACAACTTGTATTCGTACTCAAGGATAAGTTATTTTATGTGCTCTAAAAGCTAACATTTATCAAAATTTCATCCCATACAAGACATAAAGACTAGTAAAAATGGTGAATCACCTTCGATAAAGACGCTTAGGATTGATGTTCTTCCTAAGTACCGTACGCTCCTGCAGGCCACCCCAATATGGAAGAGTCTTCAAGTCAGGGCAGAAACGACTGATTTCATCAGCCCAGTTATTCAATACAGAAGCAGGAGCAACAACCAGAAAAGGACCCCATATATTTTTTTCCTATAAAGTGCAATCAGTCAAGTTTAGCAAACGGACTAACAGCTAGAAACTGAAAAAAAAAAAAAGATTAATACTTTTACAAAATCAATGATTGATACCTCAGCCAAGTGAGCCAAGAATGCCATGGCTTGAATAGTCTTTCCCAGGCCCATCTCATCCGCGAGAATACCATTTAAGCCCTAAGAAAGAAAAATATGTTTATTAGACTCATTTGGGCAGACTTCTACAGATGGGACTCACTACTTGAAATAATCTCAGTACCTGTTCATAACAATTCACAAGCCACTGAAGGCCTTTCAGCTGATATTCTTTAAGGGAGCCCTTGAACAAATCGGGTGACCGAACTGTTGATGCCACAGGCATGGTCGATCTGAGAGCATCAGAATAATTACTTAAGAAAGTTTTTTTTTAAAAAGACAGTTCAGTACAACTAAAAATTTTGGGGGGGGTTAATAGATAGGAAAAACACTCACGGATGCAGTAAATCAATATTGCTAGACTCAGAAACTGAGGCATCTTGAATAGGGACTTCAATATCTGCAGCTTGTCGTAGCTTTAAGCATTCATTATCAAATGCACTTGTCATCCTTTTCTGCTTTGAAACTGCATCATGGGCTGCTCTGAGAGCTTCCCTTCTCAGTTCAGCATCTTCAGGATCTTCTTCCTCCACCTGAGCTTCTGAAGGACTCAAAAGGGCTTCTTGATCATTAGATGTTTCCTCAGCTGCTGTTAATGCTTCAGCGGGCTGTGAGGTCTTATTCTGCATGAAATGACTATAAAGTTCTGTCTGTGACAGTAGAAAATTAAGTCTTTGCTGTTGCCGCTTTGCTTCACGAAGTTCCTGTTCTCGCTTCAGAGCTTCTGCAGCTTCTTTTTCCTCTCTTTTCCTTACTTCCGCCTTCAAGAGAACAATTTTATAATTATATGCAAGTACTCTTTAGGTAAGCTTTTCTTCTTACAATCATAAAGAAAAGCCTCTTTTTTTTTGTGAAATTCTGTAATTAGTAGAATTCAATTTTATGTGAGCTCTATTCATTTTACATGAAATATGTTTAATAAGGAGATGGCTTCTATCCATGCTCAACAGTAAAAATAAGAAATGTACCATCTCCTTGTCAACTCTCTTCCAAAATACCAGCATGTCTCTGGCCAGTTTTCTTGTTCTGATTGCAGCACCCCTCATCAATTTAAGGGATCTGCTTACTTTCATTTTCACCTGGAAATAATCAAGATTAAAGCATTCATTAATGGTGTACAGCGGAAGCAGTAGAAAAAGTGCTAAGCAGTAAAAAAAAAATATGAAAATCGCAAATAGCACCACACAAACCTCTCTTTGACAGGTTTCTGAAACCCTCTTTGCATCAGTTATTTGCTTTCTGTGGTAATTGGTGAAAATCTTGTGATGTTTCGGAATTTCTTTCCTTGCTATATTAACCCAAAATTTACTAGTCTTCTCCATTTCTTCCCTCTCAATGACAGAGGGGTCTTTCTTCACTTTGGGCTTTTTCGGTAAACTACGTTCAATAATCTGCATCACCACATATTCAAACTCACATGATTAACAATCAGATCAATTATGCATGCACATTGGTACAGAAAGAAACTTCACTGACCTCATATGTATCCCCTTTCTCCAAAACTTTCACATGACAAACCTGCAAAAAGCCACCTTCAGACAAAATATACCGCCTAATCCCTCCAGCTGCTCCCTCTGGAATGCCATTGGATTGCAAGTCAGCTTCACTTATTTGTAGACTGAAATTCTCAGAAGAATTATTGGTATGCTGGGCTTTCAATCTTGCCTGAAGAGATTCAAAATGGTGCTTTTGATCACCCATCCCTGCCCTGCTTCTCTGCTGAAACCTGTTATCAGAAGCCATCATTGCAGCTAACGACCCCAAGTCAAGGGTGCCCTTCAGGTAAAATTCCTCAACCCGAATATGTGACATACTGGGCAAATTTAGGGATGGCGACAGCTTTTCATAGGAAGGCGGAATCCTATATGTGATGCCATCCCCAATATCCAGAAATGCAGGTTCAAGATTTGGTCTGAAATTTTTTGAAATAGTGCACCAGAATGAGTATTAAATCAATCAAAGTTCTAAATAGTCAACTGCACCATAACAAACATCCAATCAACTACTTTGCTAAACAATTCTAAGTACTTGATTCTTATTAAAAACATACATGTCCTATAGACCAAGATCATCTTTATATTCTTCATATCATTTCTCCAACTTATTAGGAGGAGCTTCTTTATTTTTTCCAAAGCAAATCTTTGTCACATATATCCTCAGACTTCTCTCTGTAGTAATTGTATTAAATAACATGTTGATGGATGATGTTTATCTAGTTAAGACGACCCTGTATACTTTATTAAGGACACACTATTGACCTACAAACTAACCAGGTCTAGCAAATGAATAGCAGTAGCATAATTCCTTGCAATTCTCACCATCCAGATAAAAATCAACTCAAGATTGTAAGAATTTCACTGATTTTTAACTTCATTTTCAATTCATGTGCAATAAAAAAATTTGCCTTTATTTTGCACTATATTGCTGCTCATTGTGATTAGCAGGTGCAATATGGATCATGAACCAAATACTATGACAATTATCATAGTCATAATTACCATCACAAATAACAAAAAAGTCTAAACTTGGGAAGAACAATGAAGTTAAAACCTACAAAGTTCCTTAAAGTTATTATACAAGCATACATCAATAATAAGAGCAATGCCTCCACATGGCAAAAACAGGGGAGAGGAGCACACCTGGCAGCACCATTCTGCAGTCCAAAATCTGATTCTGGATAAGTTCCAAATCTCTGGGAATTATTACTGTTTAGAAAATCTGAAGTTGATTCAAACTTTTGCAATCCTCCTCTACTATCATTCATTAATTTCTGATCTTTCAGACCTACACTATTTTTCATTGCCATTGTCCCAGTTTTAGTAGATGAAGGACTTTGGGAAGCATAATTCAGCCTCCTCTTGTACTTCTGGATATGATCTCCAAGCATTGCTCGATATCGCTCTTCAGATATATAGGGACTATAACTACCAGTTTCTTCCTCGTCACTGCTATAAGCACTCCTCCTCTTCTTTTTTGATCCTCTTTCTGTCATTATTCCATTCATGTGCTCCCTTATAGCTCCCCCTAGTTACAACAAAATATTGCCAACACATAAAATCATCAAGAGCCTAAAATGAGTCCAACGTGCATTCAGTAACTTATTTAATTGAAGAAAACGTGTTACTCCACGGAGTTGCATGAAATTGACAAAGAACAAATGAGGTCATGCCGTAGTCATACCATTCAAGATTCCACCCCAAAACAAACTAAACTATATTAAAGATTAAAATTAACAAATCAACCGACTAGCAAAAAAAAAAAAATTTCTAGTAAACAAATTGCCTACCTTGGCTACCTCTGCTCTCATCCTGACTACTATTTCCATAATAATCAAATTCTTCATCTTGTTTCGGCAGTCGAAAGTTCATCAAAGGCTAACAAAAAACCCAAAATCAATACCAACCATAACAAAATCAATTTATTCAAAAAAATAAAAAAAAAAAAAAAAAAGAGAGAGAGAATCAATATACCCTACACCCGAATCCAAATTAAAGTAGCCCCAGATCGAAATAACACTAAAGTACCCCCAAAAAAACAAAATTCTCACACAATTCATCAATATCAGATCCCCACAAAGAAGAATCAAGCGCCTCAATTGCAAAGACAAAAGAGCCCCAATTTCAAGTATAAAAATAATGTGAAAACTTACCTCAAGATTGAAGAGACTTGCGTGAGAATACTTCCGCTTGTAGTCCATAAGCCTTGCTGATTGTACGGCAGCGAAACCAGAGCTCTACGACGGGCATTGGCGGTGAAAAATATGTAAAGGAGGAGTTTTGAGGGCGGCAGCGGCGGTGAAGGAGACGGTTGCGAAGATGGGGAGCGAACCCTAACCCTAGAGAGAGAGAGAGAGAGAGAGAAAGAGGAGCGAGGACATAGGTGGAGTTGTGCATTGGCCTATGCTAATATGAGCCGGGTTGGGAGTTCGTCGGTTAACGTGCGCGCCTCGCTACAGTGAGCCGTTTCTTGCTTTTTTTTTCCCCTCTGTTTCTGGATTTTTTTTTCCTAATAATTACAACCTTTCGGGGTTATAATTGGAAATTCAAGAAACGCCTTTTATAATTGGTTAAAGGTATGTTTCATGTACATTTAATATTAAAAAATCTTATTTATTTATATTAAACTGTGTAATTATTCTAATTTTTAATATCATCAATTTTAATCCGAACGATGCACTATTCTAATTTCTAATATCATCAATTTTAATCCGAATGCTTTTTATGAGAATAAGAGATTTGAATCATGTGATGTACAATACTGTGTTGGTGTAGTAAATTCATATTGAATTTATTGTGTTTTAAATTTATAGTTTAATAGCATAATATTGTAATATACTACATTCAAAATAAACAATAGACTCATATAAATTTATTGTACAATACATTATACATGATTCAAATCCAAAAATAAGATAAAAAAAACACTTACAAGATTATCAAAAATCACATATAACTTTTCGTAAATTTTGATTCTCGTTGAATTTGCAAACGCCATGCCCAACAATCTTGATTCAATAAAATGTACTCCATAATGATACATGGGCTGGGCCAATTAACTAATTTGTCTAGGGGTGCGGTTATCCACACCCCATAATTGGGAGATACGCCCACTTAAACTTAAAATTACCAAATATGCCCCTTTTCCATTCATCTTCTTCTTGTTCTTATACACACATTGAATAATTAAATCTATAAAAATTCCACTCTAATTTTCACCACCGGCCGCTGCATTACCGTCAACATCTGCCTCCGGCGCCGACTGTCGTCGACATTTCTCTCTGCCCGCATGCCCCAGACATTTAATCCATTCCATTCCATATAATATGATTAAAAACGTCTTTAGTTTGTAGAAAGGAAAAAAGAAAAAATGAAGATTTGAAAATTTACCTGAAATCTGAAATTATTATATTGTTGGGGAAGGAATTGAGATGGAAAAATCAAAGAACATAGGTGGAGGTGGTGGTGGGTTTTGAGAAATTGATGGAGAAAAGTGTGGGGAGGGGGAACAAAGGTGGGGCAGCGGCCAGCGGGGGTGAGAAGATGGGAGGAGGGGAAGAAAAATGGAAGGATAGAGAGGGCTGAGCGGTGGGGGCGGCGGCGGATGTGGCGTAAGGTGGTGGCGGATGGTGTTGAGGGCGGCGGCGACATGGCGTGAGGCAGTGGCGGATGGTGTTGAGATGCAGATTGCAGAAATTAAGAGACGAGCGACAAGGAAAAAAAAATAAAAGAAGAAAAATAAAATTAAAAATAAAAGGGTATATTAGGTAGTTCATGATTTGTGTGGGTGTATCTCCTATTGTTAGGGGTGCTAATAACCGGACCCTTTGTCTAGAGAGCTTTAACGTAAGAAGCACCATATCACCATAGCATTTCCATAGCCAATTGCGGTCCATTAATGATTCATAGTATTTTTTAGGTTATTCTAGTAAAGAATATTGATGACAAATATAACTTATTATGGTTATTCATCATATAAAACTGGTGTTTAATTAATGGGTGATTCTTATAAAAATCATATTTATTCTTATCCAAGAAAGTTATTATTGTCATAAATACATAAAAAGATGAAGTGAAATAGCTCAAGCGGTTAAAACAACATTACTTATACCTTAAGGTCATGGGTTCTAGTCACTATTTGTCCAATAAAAAAATATAAAAATATTAAAAGGTAATTTAATTGGAGAAAATGACTATTAGGTTCCAATTTTTTGAAAATATTGCAAGTAGATTCCACCTACTTTTGCAATTACTAATAGGTTCCAAAATATAGTATAATGACATTCTTGCCCCCACTTATCTAATAAATATTACCCATTCCCCATTTCAAAATCCCAAAGCCCAAATTTAAACTCTAATCTGCAAAATTCAAACTCCCCCACCACTATCCAAATTCAATCCCCAAACCTGCAAAACCCAATGGTGCACGACGATGGCGAGCGAGGGTTTTAGGCGATGAAGAATGGGAGGCCGACTTCCTCGACGAGGTTTTCCAGGTCGTTGCCCAGGTCGAGGAACATGTCTTGTCCACGCAGAGTACTTACCCGAAGAATCACCTACCGATGGCGACTACGGCGCCTCCTCTGCCGCCGCCGCCTAGCTTCCGATCAGTTATTCCCCCCCTCGCGAACTGTCCCAGATGACACATGAAACCCGCCAAACTAGTTGTATTACCGATCATGTTTCCTCTCGTAGGACCCACATTGCCAATGAGCGCGAAGTTGATACACTAAAGGTAAATTTTATATTTGAGTTCGCGTTTTCAATTGTGCGTGTGTGTGTCACTGTTTGACTCTTGGAAGTCCTATTGTGCGTGGAGAGATGGTCGATTTTATTACGGGTTTCTGAGTCCATTTCCCCAATTTTTCTCTGGTGAATTTTGTTGTGTTGGATTATTTGGAGTAATTTTGAGGACGATATATGGGGTTTGGGGTTTGTAGCAGAGGAAGCGCCGAAAATGGGAAAATGGAAGCGACTGTTAGGAGAAAATTTGATGGTGGTCCATTCATGAGCTTCTTGATTGTTGGCTTTTTGAAGATTTGAGAATGTTGAAGATGCAGATTTGAAGATTTGAAGATGGATGAAGAAAATGAAAAGGATCTGCAAATTTTTGGATTTTCTTTTTCCAGATTTATACGCATATGTTCATGTATTTGTGCATATTTGCATGTCGAAGAATACGAAAATATGTAAAAAAAATTAATTTTAGACGAAAATATGTAAACACTTATTTTAGATACGTAAATTTTGATATTTGTTTTATAGATATGAAATTTTGTAATTTGTAAATGAAAAATGAAGGAAGAAGACAACCATAAATAAAATATGATGTAAAATTGAAGATGGGTGATACAAAGAAGGTGTGAAAAAAGCAAGGATGCAAAAATCGGGCTAGGCGGCTGTCGGCCGCCCCAATTTACCCAAAATCGGCCACAAAAGTCGGCTTCTGCTCTGAGCGCCGCCTAGGCGGCCAAAGTCAGCCAGGTCGTGGAGAAATAGAGCGTGGAGCCGTCGGGGAGGCTGGGCGTGAAGCCCAAATCTTGGCAGATGTTGACGCAGGTGCGCTCGAAAGTTTGGCCGGAGGAGACGACAGCGGGGTCAGAGGAATTCTTGAGGCGTGGGTTGTTGGCGGTGGAAGATCTGTGGAACGAGATTCTCCAGGGTTGGAGGAATTCATCAAGATTTGATTTATAGGTGATGGGAAAATCTGGGAGAATTGGGCGTTGATTTCTGGGAGAGCGTGAATTTGGAGTTACTTTATTTGGGATTTCTTCTGAGGAAGACAAGAAGCGTGAAGGAGAAAGGCTTTGGGCTTCAGTTTTTATTGGATCAAAATAATAATGGCAGGCCCAAATCCAATACATTCATTATATCTTTAGGAAGTCTGCTCCTTTTTCTTTGAATTATATAAAAAAAAAAAATTATGGGACAAAACTAGGCGGCCTAGGAGCTAGGCGGTCAGAAAACGTCCGACTTTCGATTTTTGACTTCTGCACCCTTGGAAAAAAGTATTTTATTAGGAGTAGTGTTTTGGACACAAGCTAGAAGGAAATGAAGACTAATTTAAGGGCATTTATGTCTATTTATCTATTTTTGGAACCTAGTAGTAATATTTTTAAAAGTTGGAACCTAATAGTAATAAAAGTGGTCAAATGGAACCTAATAGTCATCCACTCATGTAATTGTGTACAAGAAAAAAAATTGTTAAAAGATTAGGTAATGAGTTCGAGTCACTATTATCCAATAAAAAAATACATAAAAATATTAAAAGGTAATTTAATTGTGTAAAAGAAAAAAAATTGTTAGAAGACCATTCAATTTAAAATGGAGGGAGTATGTGATTGAAAAAAATAAAAAAAGTATTATTCTTAAAACATAACATTTGCGCATACATATGCACTTATATATTGATCTTTTATTTTTTTTACAAAATGAATTGTTGATGAACAATATAATTGGTGTTATAAGAATTAATCCACACCCTCCATTCCGCAATCTAAAGATTTTTGGGGCGATACATGTAGACGTTTCTTCCATCCCATGGCTGAGTAGGCCTCGCATTATCCTTAAACCCCTGCAATGAAATTTGCAATAATTTTTTTTTTTTTTTTTTTCTTTTTAGTATGGATTATGGCTTAGCCCACCTGACCACTGGGCTCCTCAATTGAGTGGGAGACTCAGGTTCGATTCCCTTTATGAACGAATTGGAGTGTGGGAGTTATAAGTGGATTGGTGAATTTATGGTGTGTTTGGGTGCTTGGTGTACTAACTACTAACAACTAACTTTGTCCGATCAAAAAAAATAATAATATATTTTATTTTTTTTTATAAATTACAAAGACGTATTTGAACGTATCTTAATTAAGAGACACTCTTGCATGAGACAATTTCACGGTGAAACAGAACATAATTTGAGCATTGACATCTTAATTCCTTGAAAAAAATGAGTGTTGATTTGTATTAAATGAAACTGTCTCGTACGAATTTTTGTCCAAAATTAATTAATTAATTGGTGTACTCACATCATGAACTGCTTTCCTCAACGCTCTAATTTGCTCAATTGATACTGTTCTCACCTACAAAATAAGAACATATAAATTAGTCAAACAAAACGTACAAACTTTAGTCCAAAATGTACAACTCACCTTGGAGAGAATTGTCCAAATAACACCTTCAGTGCACGGTGGAACTGTTAGAGAACCCAAATATCTGTAATACTTTCTGCTACCAAATTTGATGTCCCTTGTATTAATAGACCCAATATCAAGCACTTTTTCGTTGACCTCCGCTGGACTACCGAAAGGATTTTTCCTATAAGCTGCACAATTTATCGTAATTAATCAAATTTTGCCTCCAAAAAATGTTTAATTTTAATTAATTACCTGGTCAAGAAATGTATCAGGATGTCCTAATTTGTACAAGATACCAAGGACAGCAAGTCCCCCTGGGAATTTCTATGATCCATGTGCAATTCCATCTTGAACCTGTTATAAAGCACACACCATTCCTTTTATTCTACGTCGTGTTTCATTTTATCAGTGCATCGTTTTTTAATAAAAATCGTTACTTTTTTCCCTGAATAGTGTGTTCTGAAGGTGTATGCCAATGACATTGTAGTAGTTTGTAAACTGTGCCATTGATAACTGCACCCCTTACATTTCCTTCCCATTGTACCTAAGAAAGAGAGACAGACAATGTGAGTACATTAATTTAGTCATTCAAAATAGGAATTAAAATTGCATTATTATTATTTGAATATTAAAAAATTACGAAGCAGTATTAATAGAAATGATTCCTCGTTATTTCTCATTCTTTTTCGTGCTATACCATGATATTTCGTGTCCTCTGTTTCTAATAACAGCAGGAGCAAATTTGTAGGTTCTTCTGAGATTTCCTAAAGCAGGCAAGACCTCAACTCTTTGATGAAGAAGATCAATGGGAGATTGGAGCTTTCCAGTTTTGCAGGTTTCCCATTCTGGGTTGAGATTTCCCCAGTTATCTGGTCCCTTTGAAGTGTTACCCTTATAGTTGAATGAATGTTCATCCTCTGTTACATTACAACAAACATCTCAATATCTCATTTTAACCAACAAAAATTTAATCCTCAAAATAATGACAAAATAATTTTTTTTATTGGACAAATGGTGACTCGAGCCCATGATTTTTTTTTCCTTACAAAATCCCTTCAAATCTCTAAACAAGCAATCCCTAAGTTTTAAAAGATAATTTTTTTATTAATAGTAATTTATAGTTTACTTATTAAGTATTTTTCATTTTTCGATTAATAGCAATTTATAATTTACTTATATAATTTTAAATTTTAAATTATTTTTTAATATCATTCCTCCTAAATATATGTTCAAATAATAAATGGAAAAAAAAATTAAAATTTTAACTTAAAAACAAGTTAATAATATTAATAAATATTTTGGTTATAAAGTAATAGTAGAGAGTAATGATGATTCGAGAATTTATTTGATAAAGAAATTAATTTAAAATAAAAAATATGGTACTTCCTAGAGTCGAATTTGAAAAATATATAATTTTATAATCGACTCATGGTTTATAATTCCTAGGATCGACTTTGATCTAAATGCTAAGACATTTTAAAACCGCGAATCAAAACCATGTCATACCACTACCAACCACATGCTTATTGGATATTGATTAATTTGACATCTTACCAACTTCAGCCGGGTGAGATTCAGCATTGATGACTATAAAAAGGGATGCCGGAATGAGACATATCAAAAGATTGAGAGCAAGGCGTTTGCGGCAGGCCATGGTTGTTCCGACGTCTATGACCACCGTGAGTTGGTGGCGCTGCTGATTTGCCGTATGTATATATGTTTTTGCCTAATGGATGATGATAACAAAATATTGAAATTAAACCCCGTAGATGTAGAGAGATCAACTCCGAATATTGTGGAGAACAAGTCTAGATCCTATTATATTTAATTGTGAATGTCATATTGTTATACTATACTCTGCCTGCATCATTAAAATAAATTTAAATATTCGTGTAATAAAATGAAATAAGAAGAAAATATTATCTTAATGAAAAGGTCAGTTAGGAGTTGGGAACAAGAATTTGTTTGCAACAATGGCCAATTATACCGGATTTCACTTTTTGGGTTTTACTTGCAATAATTTATACTTTTCCAACCCACGATGCCACGTGACAGCTTTTGATTGGCCTGGTTTGATTTGATTTTGTTTTGACGAGATATAAATCATTGAATTTTCAAAATCTGATGCAATTCAAGAAAATAGATATCGTTTATTAATCTCCTTCGACCAAAAAAAAATTAAATAGGATAATTCTGGTATAATAAGGACCAGACCACATTTATTTTTTGAAAACACTAATTTTCTTGATCATTTGGACAAGATTTTTTTAGGCCAGTTTGATGATTCAAAAGCCATAATAGGGATACGTACGTATAAAGTAACATGGATCATGCACATATGAATTTGTAATTGTGGCCAATTGTAGTTATTATTACAACCGATCAGTTTGTTTCATTTTTAATGAGCTCGTTAAAGTTATATATGAACAAACAGTCGCGGACCTGTTAAGGTAAAAGGGGTATGGCTGTACCCCAAATTTTTTTTTTTTTTTTTTAATATATATTATTCTATCCGTCCCAAGATTACTTGAACACTTACTTTTTTGCTCGTGTTTTAGCGAGCGAATTGTTTATTAGTATTTAAAATAATAAAGTGACTTTTAAGGTGGGGTATGATAGTTTTACTCCTCCTCTATCGTACGCATTTCTCAAAATTACTTTATCATTTTATATTCTCCTAAAACATGAGCGAAACAGCAACTGTTCAAGTCATCCTGGGATGAAGTATATATAAGTGAAAAAAAAAACACGATACCTGTTTGACTTGAAACTAGGCACCTCCCTTTTAAGTGCATTGATGTACTGAGTACTGACTCTTCTATTTTAATTTTACTCACTTAATATTACAATTTACCACAACCTCCTATTTGATCTGAATATAAAAATTCAAGTTAGATTTCTTCTCCCTTGCTTTCATATGGCACGTCTTTCACACAAAATTTAGCCACTCCGCATGATAATTTTTTGTTTCTTTTATTAATTCTTAATTATTTTTATTTATTAATTTACTCATATTTGGTACTATTTTTAATATTTTTTTGCAATTAATATATGACAAAATTTCGTATGAGACGGGTACAATCTAGCATAAATCAACATTCAACCCTCCCAACATGTTAAAGCGTCAATACCCAAATTATGTGATCGTCTCATCATGAGACTTTCTCACGCAAGTGTCCCTTTTAATATAGATGTGAAATTGGTGATGAACTTAATTAGATTATTGAGTTAATTTAAGGAAATTGATGGTGCTAAATTGATTAGTTCTTATTATATTTTGCAATAGTGAATATTCTATAAAAAATGTAGCTTATATATACGATTATATTCTTATTTTGTACTATAATTTAGTTAGGAAATATGAGACAAGACAACAAAAATAAAGTCTTGTATGCATCGGGTGCGTCGTGTAATTTAATTGTATTTTTAAACATGCAATTTGTTTACACTAAAACGTTATATACATTCATTATAAAATAAATTGCATGATTCAGTAACAAGTTGAACGTTTCATGAAAAAGCAGTTGAACACATTTAAAAAATGCACTTGAGTTGTAGGTGCATCTGGTACACAAGGAGCCTACCCAACATTAAAACTAAAAAAATCGATCTTACCACAAAATTTGAAATCCTGGGTCCGCCACTAATTCAAGATGTCCTCTTCGTACTTGTCAATTGCAAGGCTTATAAAAATTCCGCTGTACTTGTGATGCTAACTTTCTGAAAGCGCAATCTCTAATATTCCCAGCGCTTTTGATCATCAAACTAAAATGAAGCACAAAATTTGTTACAGTACTTAATTATCTGCTTTGTTTAAAGTCACTGTATGTCCTCCGTGCTAGATCTCCCAAAAATCCTCTGCCCGGGGGCTAGAATCGCGAGGGGGTCGTACGTCATTTTCCTTCCCGAGAAAACTTCCCAATGATCCCCAAAATGAGCTTTCCACTCTTGTCTAGTGGTATAATGAGGCAAATACTGTTTGATCCCGAGTTTCGACCTTTCTGTATAATCAAGAATTCTGTTGTTTCGTGTTAGAATGCTTTCGAGCCAATCTTTTCCAGTCGAAGATGGTATAGCCGATGACAGAAACGCAACCAGGTACAACACGTCCTCCTCTGGCGTCACCAAAGACGTCTCGTTTATCCTTCTCCACCTGTGTATGTGCATCATAAATTCATAATCAGAAAAAATAATTAATTTTGTTCTTATAAAGAATGGATCTTGTTCGGAGATTATGATCATCATGTACCTGGACTTGTTTACAGGGTAGATTACGACGGGACCGTTGCTAGTATCCTTCACAATGTTGTTAAACACTTCTCTTGCAAACTCATGAATGCTGCTTCTTGGAACAATTAGATTTAGCCATGGATGTGGCACCTCCCACAGGCCTTTTTCTCGGAGTTTGATCTCCGAAATGTGCACTCTATTCAAGAAGTCGATATACGAGACCTCAGATATGAAGAGCGTTGATTGTATGTAATTCAGCCTTGATAACAGGCTATCAACATCCTGCATGCAAAATGTGCATGGTTTTGGGAATTTTATTTAATATCTTTTGACAGAAATGGACTAATTGATATTATAAGGATAAAAATGTGTCACCTGATCAATGTGATCAGAATCTTGTGTACTAAAATACTTTGCAACTTCTAGGCAAAACAGAATCCTGCCATCAGAAACAAACTGATTGGCTTGAACAGGATCTTTGTGACTGAAAGATGATCTCCAGTTATTTAACAAACCAGTTCTGTTTATAATGACAAATCCTTCTATGTAGTCGAAAGAGTTTTCTGATGATATGAGATGCTCCTGATCATCACTGAATGTAGTAAAATCTGAGTAAAGTGCTCTGATCCATTTTACCTGCAGTTTGTTAATTAGATTGATATCCTATATATGTTGTAAACTAATGAAAATCTAAACCTTTGTTGGGGCGATTTCTAGAGCGATTCTAGCACGAGTGATGATTCCGAATTGTCCTAATCCTCCAAGAACCGCGTGGAAAAGATCGTTGTTCTCCTCTTCTGAACATGTCACTACTTCTCCTTTACCTAATGATCATGTTACAACATACATCATGTTATGTTTAGATTCATGCATACATATGTATATGAAAGAGATTGATGTGCATGTTATCAGATAATCAACCTGTGACAACTTGTAGTTGATGGACATTATTGATCTGAGGTCCATGCCGAAAAGCTTGGCCACTAATCCCGGCGTTTGACAGAGTTCCGCCGACTGTAAGATGAAGATAATCTGTCCATGATTTTGGAGCTAAACCATGTTTAAGGCTCTCATGCAATATGTTTATCCAAAGTTCTCCTGCTGATACTTCTACGTATGGATTTTCTCCGGTGAAGAAGCTTTTCGCCGGAGATTTAAGAGACTCCATATTGATGACAATGCCTTGGTAGGCCAGTGATTGACCTTCAAAAGAGTGGCCATGGCCTCTAGCAGCAATTGTGAGGTCCGAAGATGAGCCCAAATCGAAGACGTGTTTAATGATGTGAGAAATGTCTGAAACTGATTTTGGATGTAGGACTGCTGATGGAATGAGGTGGTATCTATTGCCAAAGTCTTTTGCTGCATGTTCAATGTTTTCAAAGGATAGGTTGCCTTCAAAGGGTATGTTTTCGAATGATAAACGGAGCGTCGATGAACGAGAAGTAGGGGTAGGATTTGGAAGAAGGTGGTTAGAAGAACAAAGGTGATCTTTGTTGATTGTGAAGCCAAACATGAAAGCTAGCAGAAGTGATCTTAGAGCTAGAGTTTTTAGCTTGAAGCTTCTATTGGATTGTGTGTTCATCTTGTGTTAAAATAATCAAGACTTGAGGGAATGGTACTTGATGAGGGTACTATCTTATTTGTATAAGGCCACACCTATATATATATATATATTTCATTGCTTCACTTATAGCCAACCCTTCAGTGTGATTCCTTTACTCACTACAACATAATTGACCTTAGGTAACATTTTATTGTAACACCTTTAGTTTATGCAATAGATTATGGTAATACTATTATAATTTATATATTAGGTAACATTTTATGTAACACTTTATTAAAATATAACACTAACAAGTAACACTTTTAAATAGGTAACACTTCTAAGATAACACATTTACATAGGTAACAATTCTTAAGTAACACTTTTACATATGTAACACTTCTTAGCAACACTTTCACAAATGTAACACTTTTTTAATAACACTTTAACATAAGTAATATTTTTAGGTAACACTTTTACTTATGTATCATATTTTAGTAAGACTTTATATTAACTATTTAAATAAATATATGTATAAACATATTTTATTTATAATTCATATAATTAATATATTTGAAATATATTACATGCACTAGATTTATGTATTAATTTGTTATATTATTTATTATCTTAGTAAATACTATAAATTTATGTTCATATCATTTAAATTTTTTACATAATAAAATTATTTATATTTTTTTTACGAAAAAATATTTATGTTTATTATATATTTAAAAAATTTATAATTTATAACTTATATTTAAAATTATAACATAAAGTGCATTTATATTATTTTTTATTTTTAGAAAGTAACTGAAAAATTGTTTGGTCCATTGAGAATTGGTATTAATCCATGCTATTTAAAAAAAAAAGGAAAAACAATGAAAAAGGAAAAGGAAATAAAAAAACTTTAAAAGAAAAACAAAATAGAAAACGGAAAAGAAAAACAAAATAAAAAAGAAAAAAGAAAAAAGAAAAAAGAAAAAGAAAATAAAAAATGAAAAAAAACATATTTAAGTATAATTACTGTGCAAAAAACATAAAAAATCAAATGGACTAGCATAGTTAGTAATTGTTTACCTTTCAATTCTAGAGGTCCCCGGTTCAATCCTCAAGAAATACATTTTTTCCAATTTTTTGAATAATTTATTTTCTTATAAAAAGTGTTGCCTAAAGTTTATATGGTAATATTTTTAAAATGTTACCATAAAATGTTACATTATGGTAACACTTTTTAAAAGTGGTACATAAGTTACTAAAAGTGTTACTTTAAACTTTAGGCAACATTAACAATTGCAACATCTACAAAAGTGTTACTTATTAGCTATGGTAACAAATTATAGCTATTAAGCAACATATTTTAGGTGTTACATAATGTGACTTATATTGTAGTGACGGTAAGAGACACACTTGTGTGAGACGGTCTTACGGTGAGACAGAGCATAATTTGGACATTGACGTTTTAACACTTTGAACACTTTGGGAGGGGTGAATATTGATTTGTGCTAAATTGTATCCCGTCTCATACTATTTAGAACGTTAGATCTTTGATGATTAATTAACTTTACGTGGGTTATATTGGTAAAAAATTCAGTACACTGCAACCAGTTTTTTTTCTTAGCATTCACATATGGGAATTACATGTAGGGCTGTTCACGGTACGGACCAAAATGGATATTTAAAATTATTCGTGTTCGTACCAAAGCTCGGTTATTTTAAAATTAGAGTGTCCGTGTTCGTACCAAAATTTCGGTTCGGAACGGTACGGATTTTTCATTTTTCGGTACGTTCGGAACGGATTTTCGGTTATAACAGAATCAGATCGGAACGGATCAGATCGGACCAAAGAAACAGTTTTTTTTAACTTTTTCTCCTTTTTTTTTCTATCACCCCTCATTTTTATTTTTAATCACAATTTTCTTAAAAATATTTGTGCAATCTACACAAAATGCACATGAATTCAATATCTCTTCAACCATATTCATGCATCTACCCTTCAAACTCAAACATATTACATGATAGGATAATAGTTAATTAAAAATAATAAAATAACTCAAGACATCATCAATGGTGTATTTAAAACATGGCTAATAAAGTACACATTTAAAAATTTATTGTGAATTTTCGTCGATCCAAATTGACGAGAGGTACAGACTACAGAGCGATGAGTTGGTGCGAGAGAGTAAAGATGCGTAATTGCAAATTAAGAATTTTATAGAATTCTCGATAATTATAAATCACAAATAAAGAAGTAAATATTCTAATATCTCGTCAAAATATTCATGTGTTATATTCAATATTAAATTAATGGATATTAATAATCTATAATACAATTTAATGAATACAAAATAAATTAATAATTAAATTTATTATATATTTAAATCGGTTATTCGGTTCAGTTCGGTTCGATACGGTTCGGTGCAGTTTCATTCGATTTTTCGGTACGTTTAATTCAGTAATATCCATGTCCATATCAAAAAAAAAAAATCGATTCGGTTCAGTTCGGAAAAAGTCAACGATTATTTTCGGTTCGATTTTTTTTTCGATTCGGACTTTGTAATCTCCAAACTCCGTGAACAATCCTAATTACATGACTTTATATTTTTGGCCCATGACGATTCGCAATTCTCATTGTCAGATGTTGAACAATGAATTACATTCAATTAATCACTTTGTTGGGCCCGGACCCCCTTCAAAATTAATTGCAATTATTGCCGGTACCAATAATCAATCAATTTATTCTTGTTTCTACTCTTTTGATAACTATTCTGCAGAAAGATGCCTGCTATGTTTGTTTGCGGAGTCTAATTTTCTTTTCAGTTTTTCCACATCTATCCTCATTTTTTCAATATATATATATATATATATATACATAATATAATTTGCATATGTACAGTCTAGTTTTTTGTTCAAGTCTGAAAATTATGGGAGGCCCCTACATGGAAGCACGAGGCAGTGTCTTGCTTTACTTTCTAGTTCCTACTTGTGTTTTGCATTGAGTATGTTTGTGGAAATTTTCATGAAGATTTATAAAATTGTCTTAAATTAATCATCTATATTTTAAATATTAAATAATGAATTTTAAATTATGACTTCTTCGGGCCGGGTGAACCATGAATCACTTGTGCCAAATGAACCATGAAACACTCAATTTTATCTTACATTCACCAATTACAGAATTTGATTGTAAATTAAAGTTTTTTCATGTATGAAAATTTTCATACTAGACTTTGTCAATTGGATTTTGTTCTTCTATGAAAATAAAAATAATTTCACAAGTCTTCTACATATGAGTGAATCAATTAGATACTTGTCTTCAATAATACATACATTACTATCAATCGTCTCTAATGATACAATATTGCTGTCAATTTATAGGATTTAGGGTGTGTTTTGAAACGTTAAAAATAGCTTCTAAAAATACTTATTTTTAAAGTTATCTCTCACAATTTAAAAAAAAAAGATTCTAAAAGTTACTTTTTAGAGTTCTAAAACAAACACTTAATACACCATTTGATTTAAATAAATTTACTACGATCCGACGGTACTTTTTAATTGCATTCTTTTTTACTAAGGTCCACAATCATGTACAATCACTAATACCACATTTCTAGTTACATCATTACAATTGTTTTATAATATAATCAATTACAATAATTCATTTTATCATCGGGCACATGACAATATCATTTTATTTCGTTGTAGACCGGAACCGTAATTACCACAAGACAGGAACCACCCAAAATTGCAACTCAAAACCGCACCGCAACCCAACAACAGAGGGACCACTACCTCACAAGAGAAGGACCACTACAAGAGAGAATAAATATTCCGTGTCTCGAACCCAGGACTTTAAAATCTCACGTAATGAAACTCTAACCACTTGAGTTATCCACGTTTGACTCATTTCTACTTACATCATTAGGTGTGTTTAATTACACAATTTTTGTTAGACAAGTTTGATATATAGTTCACTATGATGGGTGCATGACTTTGACGACTTTTTTTTGGAGGGCCCACACCACCTTTAATCTTACAAGGACGCATCATACCATATCAATTTCTATATACCCTTTTTTCATATTCCAACATTATTTCGTTAATTGAATTTTAAAACATGAACTCAGAAAAATTATATTGGCTTGTTGTATATTTTTGCACATTTCACGTGTCACTAATCCAGACTATAAACACATATTCATTAGTGACAACGGGCCAGGTCGGAGCCGGTTTATGCCTCCCCCGGCCCCGGCCCCGACGGGGAATTTTTGTCCCCGACCCCGACGGGGAATTTTTTTCGTCCCCATCTCCACCCTTAACGCTTTCGGGTATCCTCGAACCCGACCCGAAAATCGACTAACATATTTAATTTTTATTTTTTTATTATCATAATTATTTTATCTCCCTAAATATAATGAAGAGCCAATTATGTTACTCCATAAAATTATTTTTTTATAAATTAACTTAAAAGAACAAAATATAAATAATTAAACAAATATTTAAATATATATAATGATATATACATATATAAATATAAAAAATATTAATATAATATGTCTCGTGGCGAGTTCAGGGCGGAGCGCGGGGAGGGGTACATAAATACCGTCCCCGCCCAGTCCCCGATTTAAATTTTATTGATTTTCCCCAAAATCGAACCGAAACCCGAAAATATTCAAAACAATCGCCCCGATCGGGGTGGGGCCGGGGCGGATCACCGCGGGGATGAGCCAAATTGCCATCCCTACACATATAAGAACATTATTTTTGGAACAAATGATATTGTGCGTTCATGTTAGAAAAATTCAATAAATAAATTAATTTCACACCTCTCTACAAGTTTAAATTTTTAGATGAGATGAAATTCTTTCGATTCCCGCTGAAAACAACTCCACTCATAGTAAATTGTACACTCAATGGGTCTCCTCCCAATGATAGAGTAAGAGAATTCAGTCAACAAGTGAGAGGGAATATTAGAAAAATTCAATAAACGAATTAATTCTACGTATATCTCTCTACAAGTTCGAACTTTTAGATGAGATAAAATTATTTAAACTCATCATGCAGTTATTCCATGATATGAAGTTTAAACACATGACCAAATGTTTGTGAAAGGATATATGAAGCTAAATTTATGTATGAAAATTTTCATACTAGAATTTGTCTTTTGCATTTTGGTTTTCTATGAAAATAAAAATAATTTCACAAGTCTTCTATATATGAGTGAATTAATTAGACACTTGTCTTCAATTTACCCCTAGTACTATCAATCGTCTCCAATGATACAATATTGCTGTCAATTTATAGGATTTAGGGTGTGTTTTGAAATGTTAAAGACAACTTCTAAAAATACTTATTTTTTAAGTTATCTCTCACAGCTTTTGAAAAAAAATATATTCTAGAAGTTACTTTTTAAAGTTCTAAAACAAACACTTAATACACCATTTGATTTGAATAAATTTACTATGATCCGACAGTTCTAGGGGTGGGGCCATTGCAAGATACCGAAAATTTTTCGCCATATCTGTTATCAGATCGAAATTTTCGATAATTGAAAAAATTTCATACCAGATTTAATAAATGATCGAAAATTCGGTATACCGAAATCTTCGGTATATCGAAATTTTCGGTATGTCGATATTACATACCGATACCTTACCGAAATTTCAATATATACCGAATATTTTTAGATATCGAAATATTTTAAAGATATCGCAGATATTTTTTCAAGATATCTGGGAAATTTTTTCTAAGATACCAAAATTTTCTATATTTTCATATACCGCATCAAAAATTTTTTGAGATGTGAAGTAAGCAGATATCTAAGATTTTTTAGATTTCCTCCACCCCTAGACAGTACTTGTTAATTGCATTCTTTTTACTAAGGTCCACAATCATGTACAATCACTAATACCACATTTCTAGTTACATCATTACAATAGTTTTTAATATAATCAATTATAATAATTCTTTCTATCATTGGACACATGTCAATATCATTTCATTTCGTTGTAGACCGGAACAACAATCACCACAAGAGGGGGACCACCCAAAATTGCAACTCAGAACCGCACCGTAATAGGAACCGCAACCCAACAACAGAGAGACCACTACCTCACAAGAGAATGACCAATACAAGAGGGAATAAATATTCCGTGTCTCAAACCCAAGATTTCAAGATCTCACGTGATGGAGCTCTAACCACTTAAGCTATCAACGCTTGATTCATTTCTACTTATATCATTAGGTGTGTTTAATTACACATTTTTGTTAGACAAGTTTGATATATAGATCACTTTGATGGGTGCATGACTTTGACGATATTTTTTGGAGGGCCCACACCACCCTTAAACTTACAAGGACGCATCATACCAGATCAATTTCGATTATGTTTCGACGGCCCACACCTCCTTTAATCTTACAAGGACGCATCATACCAGATCAATTTCGATTATGTTTTCGACGGCCCACACCTCCTTTAATCTTTTTTTATTTTTTTATGAGGAAGAGATTTATAAACTCCTCACCAGTCTTGGATTATTTTTCGGTCGGGGCGGGCCAGAATCGAAGGATGTCCAAGCCAAGCAGACATCATGAGAGAGCCAACAGATTCAATCCCCGCGACAAACCCCCATAATATTTTAATTGAGAATTTGTCCCACACGGTTCGAACCAAGGTTCTTGGATTTCTCCCACATCACCACAAACTTTTTACTAACTTTATGCTTACGCTTGGGGCACCTCCTTTAGTCTTACAAGGACGCATCATACCAGATCAATTTCTATATATACTCCTCTCGTTTCAAAAAGATCTTTCAAAATAAAACATATTTTACTTTAAATGTAGATTAAATATGTTTATGGGCACAATTTTTTTTATTTTCATTATCCAACAATCACTTAATTACTCAAGTTATCATTATACTTTACTCACAATCAATTATGTTATTTATAAATTGACTTAATTTACGTTTTCGTAAAACATGTTTTAATCCTATAAGCATACTTTTGGGGGACGGAGGTAGTACCATTTTTTCATATTCCAAGATTATTTCGTTAACTGAATTTTAAAAATGAACCCAGAAAAATTATATTGGCTTGTTGTATATTTTTGCACATTTCACGTGTCACTAATCTAGACTATAAACACATATTCATCAGTGGCAATGGGGCAGGTCGGGGCCGGTTTATGCCTCCCCCTGCGCCGGCCCCGACAGGAAATTTTTGTCCCCGAACCCAACGGGAATTTTTTTTTGTCCCCATCGCCACCCCGAAGGCCCTAACGTTTTCGGGTATCCCCGAACCCGACCCAAAAGCCGACTAAAATATTTAATTTTTATTTTTTTATTATCTTAATTATTTTATCTCCCTAAAAATAATGAAGAGCCAATTATATTATAACATTATTTTTTTATAAATTAACTTAAAAGAACAAAATATAAATAATTAAACAAATATTTAAATATATATAGTGATATATACATATATAAATATAAAAAAATATTAATATAATATGTCTCGGGGCGGGTTCGGGGCGGAGCGCGGGGCGGGGTACATAAATACCGTCCCCGCCCCGTTCCCGATTTAAATTTTATCGGTTTTCCCTGAAACCGAACCGAAATCCGAAAATATTCAAAATAATCGCCCAAGTCGGGGCGGGGCCGGGGCGGATCACCGCGGGGATGGGGCAAATTGTCATCCCTACAAATATTAGAATATTATTTTTGGAACAAATGATATCGTGCGTTCATGTTAGGGAAATTCAATAAACAAATTAATTTCACACCTCTTTACAAGTTTAAACTTTTAGATGAGATGAAATTCTTTCGATTCCCGTTGAAAACAACTCCACCCATATTAAATTGTACACTCGATGGGCCTCCTCCCAATGATAAAGTAAGAGAATTCAGTCCACGAGTGAGGGAGAATATTAGAAAAATTCAATAAACGAATTAATTTTTCGTACATCTCTCTACAAGTTCGAACTTTTAGATGGGAGAAAATTATTTAAACTCATCATGCAGTTATTCCATGATATGGAAGTTTAAGCACATGACCAAATGTTTGTGAAAGGATACATGAAGCTAAATTTATGGTCACGGGACCATATAAGAATTATGCAATTTTAATTTTGATTCTGTCTCCTCTAATGTCTCTCTCAAGATGTCATGAATTATGTACAATGACATGTATATCACGATTTTTCATTTTTTCAACAGTTTTGTGATTTTTTTTTAATATATGCGCGTGTATGGGTGGAGGAAAACCGAAAATGTCGATATACCGCACTTACCGTATCGAAAAATATCAATTTTATCGAAATTTTCATTATACCGAAATTTTCGGTACGAAAACGGTATGAAAATATAGAAAATTTTGGTATACCGAAATAACGAAATATTTCGGTATATCGGAAAAATTTTCGGTATACCGAAAAAATTACCGGTATACCGGAAAAATGATCGATATACAGGAAATATTTTCGGTATACCGAAAATATCTCGGTACACCGAAAATATTTCGGTATACCAAAATATCAGTACGGTATCGGTATGTAATATTAACATACCAAAAATTTTGGTATGCCAAAATTTCGGTATACCGAATTTTCGATACGACAACGGTATGATATTTTTCGATATCGAAAATTTTGGTACGATAATGATATGACAAGAAATTTTTTAATATGCCATACCGTCGTGTACCTATCGACCGGCATACTGTAAGTATCACTTTTAAGCGTCCTAATATTAATAATATGAGCAATGATTTATATATGATTTGAAAAAGTTTATAGGCAAGCCTAGGCAGTATGACGAAATTATTTTTTTAAAAAAAAATTTGCAGTCATATTAAAAAATAATATAATTTTTTTTTCTTCTTATAATGAGAAGTATAGCATGAAAAAAAAAAAAAAAGTAATACTCTTTCAATTAGGTCCGTTTGGTACGATTTAAAAATGGTAATGATAATGGGTATCACTAGAGATCAATCGTTGTGAAGTTATTGATTTCATTGTTATTGCTATCAACAATGAATATCATTTGATGAAGTGGAATAACTCAAGTTGTTAGAGAATCACTACCTTTGTCGTGAGATCATGAGTACGAGTCATCATTTGCCCGAACAAAAAAATAAAAAAATAATGGGTATCATTTGATGATGGTTGAGTAAGGGTGAAATTAGACAATAAAAATAAGGTAATTAATTAATATATTATATTCTCATTACGGGTGTATCAAAACTAACAAGTAATACTAATAAAAATAATTCCTATCACCCCAATTAAACGGGCTCTAAATCTCATAAACATTACTAAAACTCAGCTGAATATTATATTGTAAAGTAAAAACGATAATAGTTCATTCAAATGGATAAATAAAAGAAAATAATTTTTTACTCCCTCCGTTTTATTTTTTATTGTTCAAAATTTATATATCAATGTACTATTTAGTTTTTTCAATTAAAAAATGACAAAAAAAAAACAATCTCAAACAAACCCCTTACAAATATCTATAATTTACATATCATGCCACAATGCCACTAATAATTACACACAATTTTTTTTACCTTTTGTCCCCGTGTCATTTTGGAGGAGCAATCAATAAAGTAATTCGGACGGTAAAAGCAACTTAATTCCAGTTGGGGTGACATATATTTATTTTCCTCCCTATTTGCCCATTTATACATGAATTTTGCTATTTGTCCCATACAAATGTATGCAAACATAATCTTGTTAACTCACTGAGATTAATCAGCAGTGTCATATAGGCTATAGCATAAAAAATGACAAAAAGTAGAGAAAAATAGCGTGTGTTTTTCTTTTTCTTTTTTTGTTGTAATAGGGTTGAAGTGAAATGGTTTCACGTCGAAGTGACAGCATATTTGGAAAGTTTAGAAAATGCAAATTAGGAAAGTTAAAGGCTTGGTAAAAGATAAGTCTGTGAAACTGAAAAGGCAATATCAATATGGATATATATATACTAAAAGCGTGTTTCCTATAGTTGGACAAGATATGGCAAATATGAATATGGACATCATGTGCACATGCATAGCTGGTGCAATATTATATTTGTTGTCAAACCCTTAACCTCTTTTCCTCTTCACTCTTAACATATCAGCCGTCAACTTAACATTCTCGATGAACTAATACCTTTTCATATATCAACTAATATTTTTTATTATATATTAATTTCAATTTTTTTGGTATATGAGTCAAAATTGCACAAATTGCATGGTATAATTGATGCATAAATTTTTTTTTACTTGATTATATTCAGTTCAAACAGACCAGTCTTTTAAAATTGGCAAAGTTTCATCATAATGGTAAATAATTAATCTCTAATACTATAAGTCAAAATGCATCTTCAGGTCCTCAAACTATTATTTTTTTGTTTCGAAAGGTCCTTGAACTATTTTTTTGTTTTAACAAGTCCTTGAACTATTAAATTTTATTTCGAAAGTTTATAAACTATTTTTTTGTTTAATGAAGTCCCTAAACTATTGATTTTTGTTTCAAGCAGTCATTCTTGACGGAATTTTCTAACTAATCTAACAGAGTCATTAAGTAAAAGAATGATCAATATTGACAATTTTGAGAATGATGATGTGTGTATTTACTTAACGGTTCTGTTAGATGATTACAAAAAATAATCAAGAAGGATTGCGTGAAACAAAAATCAATATTTTATGGACTTCATTATATTAAAAAATAGTTTAAGGAACTTTTCAAAACAAAAGTTAATAGTTAGGAGGTTTTTTAAAACAAAAAAAATAATTTAGAGACCTTTCAAAATAAAAAGTAATAATTTAGAGTCCTAAAAATACATTTTGTCTACTAGTAACTAAACTTTAATTATGAAGAGATTAAAATAAAATTTTGGTAAAGTGAGTTGTCTAGCAATAATAGTACAGGACTACTATGATGTTCCATGTATCTAGCTAGCTAGACCAAATTATCATAAAAAATCTTATGATATTAACTTTTGGGCTATCTTATCAAGATCGACTTTGTCTCATTAATTATCATTTTGCATGCAATTTGCAAAGCTCCGGCCCCATGAGATGGTGGATCTGAAGCAAAAGTGTCATGAACAGTACTTAAGATTTTTATTGATTTAGGCCTTCAAAGATAACTACTGCCTCCGTCCCATAAAACCGTGCACACATATTTTATTATCGAGTTTTTATGAGTGAGTTGTTTATTAGTATTTCAAATAATAAAATGATTTTTAAAGAGGGGTATTATAGATCTACCTCTCATTTATTGCATGCATCTTTAAAAAATTATATTTTATCACTAATTTCAAATACGGAGTGAGTAATATTAATAAAAAAGCTCTTTCATCGATTAATGAGATAAAAAATTGAAACCTTGTTCGATATTTTACAATTCCTAGTTATTATAAGGATACTTTTCAAAATACAAGTTTTTGTCTTAATTTATAGATATCTTTACCGTGTATGAAAAAATTAAAAATAAAATTTGGAAAAGAATAAATAAACGTATTTTAATCGTTTTTAATGATATAAAAAAATTGAAACCATGTTCCATATTTTACCATTCCTAGTTATTATAAAAAAGGATACTTTTCAAAAATACAAGAATTTTTGTCTTAATTTTATAAATATAAGTCTTTTTATCCGTGTATGTAATTAATTAAAAAAATTAAAAATCCATAAAAAATTTACTAAAAAGAATAAATAAACGTATTTAATAATAAGACTATGTTTTTTGAACCGATATTTTTATCTTCTACTAAAACTAAAACTCGAAACAAAATTTTGTTAAAGTCAAAAAAAGAACAAAAAAAAAAAAAGAGTTAAATTCACAAATAAATTGATATCAGCCCTAAAAAGTTCACATATGATTTCAGCAATATGTTATATTCACCAAAAATTATACCTAAACCCGTAGGTGCAAATGATTTCAATTTCTGAAGCCCGCCAGAATTAATATCGAAATTTGATAAATATTATGAAATTAATTTCATTCTAAAAAATAAATATAATAGAATATTCAAAATAACAAATAATATGAATAAATTTCACACATCATCGAAGTCAAAAATTCTATCTTCCAATCTCCATTCCGTAATTAATTAAACTATCATTCGAGTCCATATATAAATCCATAAAAAATCTTTACTAATAATTACTGTATTTGTCATTATTTTAATTTTTATATAGAAATGATTAAATTAAGTAATTTGTAAAGCTAGTCTACCAGTTTATAAATAATTTTGATTAACTATTCCACTATATATGTGATATCGTGACACTACTAAAAAAGACTAAAACGTGTGTAAGAAACCACAAAATCGGCCTCAAAAGTCAAAAGAACAAGGAAAAAAAGAGTTAAAATCACAAAATCAAATTGCTGACCTAAAGTAGCACATATGATTTCAGCAATATGTTAGCCATTCAGCATTAAACATCATGCGTAGAATACACTGTAACCCGGCCAAACTTTTTTTTATAAAACACGTTTTCGATATAAATAGTGCGACAAGACCTTTTAAGTACAAGATGCACCGTGCAATTCAGATGGATTATTAAAAATATATAATTTATTTTATAAATATATGCAGTTTATTTATATTAAAACATATAATTTATTTTTATTAATACAAATGATATATTGCAGTGTAAACAAGTTATATGTTTCAGTGTGATAAATTGCATATTTTTAAAATACATTAAAATTACACAATTCACTTTTTACCCAACAATGGATTTAAATTGTATGATACATCTTTTACAAACCCATCCAAATAATGGAATATGTACGAATACGAGTAATCTAAAACCATTAACCCGTTAACCATGCATCTCAGGATCCATTTATAGCCACCTATCAATATTAATCCCTATGGTCGATCCACAAAATAAGTTTGTTTCCGAATTCTTCTGCCCCTAAAGATATGACATATATTATATTTAATATATAATTAATTTTACAATCTCATCTTTGCTTATGTGTTAATACTTGTCTTGGGAAGTAACTGGACATAAAAGTAAGGTGAGAAAACAAAAGAAAAGATTTAATATTTTAATTATATATAATTTTTTTTAATTGCCTGAAGATAACTGTAGATTTATTTTTTTTGTGGTTAAAGCACTGTTTTTTCTTGAATGCAGCAAAACTTGTAATTATTAGACAAGAAATCCCAAGTTGGTTGTAAAACATAATTACATTGATACAATATGTCAACCACAATATTAGTGAACATATATAATATAAGACACTTGATTGGCTGTGGACAAGCAGCCAATAATCGAGTAAATGTTGAAAATGCATGCTAAAATTTTAATAAGAAATTGATTTGTGTTGAATAAGGTCATGTCTATAAGTAGGTTAACAATAGCACAATTGATTACAATAACCAATTTATAAAACCATATCTAAAAGAAGAATCTGATGATTGTATTTTGCATATTAAATAATGTGCGGTTAGGAGATGCAGACGAAAGATGGGATACAATTGGCCAAAGGTTAAACCTTATAATTCCATAAATAATCAAAATCTCCCTTACAATGTTGTTTTTGAGACTCCTATATATAATAATCAAAATTAGAGTTTTAGGCGTGTAATTCCTAAAAGCCCGATCAATTATCATTTGATTAACATTTAAATAAACCCTAAAGACTATCAAATATAAATTTTAATATAAAATACAATCTTCCCTCCATCATTAGGTAGTCCAAACTTGGTTTTAAGCACAAAATTTTACATTGCTTCGAGAATACATATACAAATATACTTACGTCAGTTGTATATGATTTCATCTTACTTGCAAATTCTTGTGTACAACATTTTTTTTTTTTTTGGAAGAAAGTAAAGAAGTACAGAGCAAACACAATGGAACTTAAGGGATGTCCCCAACTCCCCAAAGCCCAAGGAAATTAGAACAGTGAAGAACAGAGCAAACTCAACAAATTCTTAACACTACAAGAAAATAATTAATTAGCTAGGAAACATTTTGTAGGTATTATAATGTGTATGTTTTAATTGTATTAATTATTTTCACTAAACAATATTAATCGTTTTCATTGACAGTACAATTTTCTTTAAACAATTAATATTAATAATTGTTTTCATTTGAACAGTATTACTTGTTTTTACTAAATAATATTTATTTGTATTGAATAATACTAATTGTGCCCATGTTGCACACTAGTGCACACACGTGTGCACTCTATTTTATAAATCATGTATATATACAAATTGTTTTCATTTGAACAATATTATTTATTTTTATTAAATAATATTTATTTGTATTGAATAATATTAATTATGCCCAAGTTGCATGCTAGTGCACACACGTGTGCACTCTATTTTATAAGATCATGTATATATACAAATTGTTTTCATTTGAACAATATTATTTAATTTTACTAAATAGTATTTATTTGTGTAGAATAATACTAATTGTGCCCAAGTTGCACACACGTGTGCACTCTATTTTATAAGATCATGTATATATATAAATTGTTTTCATTTGAATAGTATTATTTATTTTTACTAAATACTACCTCCGTCCCAAATCAGTTTTCACAGTTGACTTTTACACGCGTTTTTGCGAACGAATTTTGTATTAGTAATTGAAATGATAAAATGACTTTTAAGGAGGTCTAAAATATACTATTACCATGTAAAATATTTATTATATATATGTAGTTATTTATTAATTTATTAATCAGTTTTCCTTTTTATACTAGAGAAAAATTATCAATGGAGATATTCCAGAAGTTCACGAATTTAGGCAGAGATAACATTTTATACAATGCTTAACAAATCAGAGTAGTTTTATTATAAATTGCACAACGATATATGATTTACATTATGTTCTCATTTAAGGATTGAAGATGTTCTTATAAAAATTCCTGCACAACGTTTTCAAGTCAAAGTCAACTTTCCCGCTCTTCTGCATATGATGATTTCACTGAAGAAGTTGATGTTATGTGTTTAGTTGATGTTCATCAACAGTCCACAATACTATTTATTTTTGAATGCTCTATATGCACTTACATCTTATTTTAAATTGTTTATAATTAATTTTTTTAAGGAATGTTACTGTGTTGTAATTGCTACATGCCACAAGATAGAATTGGAGTACAATTGGTATTATTAAGCATGTCCTAAGTACCCTTATCTATCATACCCTTCCTTAAAAATTACTTTATCATTTCAATTACTAATACAAAACTCGCTCTCAAAAACGCGTGCAAACAGTAAACGTGTCTTCGAATTCGGGACGGAGGGAGTAATATTTTTTAACATCTTTTATATTGTAACTAGGTTCAAGCTGCAGATTCGCGTGATGGATTGTACAGGATCTATTTCTTTAGTTCTTTTTTATATGGACGTGTATAGTTTGATTGATAAAACATTGTTGGAAATATTCAATGATCTTGACAAGATAATATTTAATATTATAATCTTTAAACTATAACGACCTAAAAAATTAAGAGTTAGCATAACTGTCAATATTGATAATATTTATGTGGAATCTTCTTAATTTGAAATATAAACTTACATAATATACTAACATTCTTGATATTTTTTATGAAAAAAATTAGAAAGGCTTAAACGACACATTCCCGATGGAACTAGAAGAGATAGTTAGAAGAAGGTTCATTTTCCGCTTCCATGTCAACAAATTCAATTATCCCAAGGGTGGAATGCTTATGCAGTTGTGAAGCTGTCATCTGATCCATCTTTGATAGGAAAAATTGAACATAAGGATTGCTCATCCAAGATATTCATTTTGATAACATCGTATCTTTAATTAATCTTAACGATTTATAGTTGTATTATTTTTATATAACATTTTATGATAAAGAAAAAGATAATAATTTTTTATTTTAATATATATTTGTTTAGTGCTCCATGGGTTCTGAAGTCATGAGTCAGGCTCACCATGAATATTCTTATCAAGATAATGTATATTTCCCTTTGAATAATGAGTCCTAAGTAATATAAATATAAAAAAATAAAAAATAAAAAATCTTAATTATTTGTATTAAATATATGTACGCAAGCAATTTCATCATATGTTTGCGATAATCAAGATGTTGTGTTGAGGTAACCCCCGACAAAAAGAGAAAGAATATCGGCGATGAAGTGACAATATTGGATGAAAATATTGGTATTGAATGTCGGATGTAACTACTAAGAGAATGGTGAAGATTAAGACTGAGGAGGAAGAAGCTTGAAGATTTGATTTAGTTGTGTGTTTTTCCGAAATAATTTTATATTGATGTTTTTTTGTGTGTGTGTGTGTGTGTGTGTTTTTTTGTTGTTTAAGAAGGATGTTGAGATTTTGAATAATTTATGGATGAATATTTTTTTCTAGAATTCCAATATTATTATTTTTTAAACAGTTAATTCGAATCTAATTATTTGAGCTCTTGAAGGAAATTAAATTAGAAATAACGAAATTTAATCTAATTGCTAAATAATATCTTATTAATTAATAATTCTTGATTGATGGTTAAAGAAGTGTTTAGGAATTTGTAAATTTTATTAAGTTGTAATATTTTTACATTAGATTCAAAATTTGTTGGTAAATTTGTCCATTGAAAATTTTGCATTTCGTAATAAATTATATTTGTCAATTGGATATTTAAATATTATTTAAATTAAAAAAAATCATAAATGTTAAGATTTGAAAATATAATTATATGCAATATCCAATTTTTTGAGATTAAATTTAAAATATAAATTAGAAGTCATTTAATTAATAATTAATAAAATTTAATGTAAAATATTTTTTAAGATTTAAATTAAAAAAATTTAATAATAACAAATAATAAAAAATATAATTAAATGCATATATAAAAAAATTATTTAATTCCCGTGTAATACGCGGGTTATGCACTAGTTAATTACTAATTGTGCCCAAGTTGCACAATAGTGCACACACGTATGCGCTCTATTAATGTTATAAGATCATGTATATATACAAATAGTTTTCATTTGAACATTATTATTTATTTTTATTAAACAATATTTATTTATATTAAATAATAGTTGTACTAATTGTGCCCAAGTTGCATACATGTTAGTGTACACACGTGTCACTCTATTTTATAAGATTATGTATATATACAAATTAAGAATTTATCGTTTCAAGCATGTTTTAACACATAATATACCGGCCAGATTAAATGTTATATATGTTTCGTTCGACATCCAATTCTTACATGCATAATAAAACATGAAATTACGCGATAATGATATTCAGATGAGTGACATGATCTTATGATATTGTTAGTGATTGATCTTTGAGAGTATATATTGTGGGGGTCTTAAAGATTATAAAGCATGCAGAAAATAATTGATGCATATATATGATGTCCCTTTATCCTAGTAACAATCTACTCATATCATGTCCAATCTGTCCCATCTTATACTTACAGTTTTATAGTACATATGTAAGAGCAACGAGTCTTGTTGTCCACTTCTAGTGGTTGTTTCTGCACTTCTTTAGTTCTCTTCCATTGAAAATATATATCGCTCATTTTTAAGTATTTAAGGGAAAGAAATCATTTCCCCTTTATTATAAAATTAGAAGAGAGTTATCCATCTGTCTCTTTTTTACCCCACTTTATTGTTTAAATTTTTAAAATTTACTAAATCAAAAGGTGCATAGGATTATTGTGGATCAAAATATATATACTACTCTCATTTTGAATTAAAAAAGAAAAGAAAACGAAAGTTACTTGAACAAGAGAACCATCATATTTACATATTTATAAACATTATGATGAGGCCAAAGAATTTTAGGAGTTCCATCAACAACAATTTTTTATTTTGCTAATGTTATTCCATTAAGGGTGATCGTGGTAGTCATTACTAATTAAATTTAGTGGTTTTGTTTATGATTATGTTTCTTGATTTTAGTCCAAACAAAAGTTCAGCTCCATCATTAGTTCCTGTATGTAGATTTGTTGCCACTTATATAGGAAAAAAGGAAAAGGGATAATTAGTGCACATAAATTAAGTTGGAAAAAAGGGGCTGAGATCGATCGATCGTCATAAACAATCAGCTTTGATGTTTATGATTAGCTTAATCAAAAAGACAAAAACTTGTATGAGACGGACTCATACATAAAACGGATCACATTTAGCATATTGTATGATCCATGAAATTAAAAAACTCCGATCTGATCATGTTTTAAAGAAAAATACATGTGACTCAAATATTATAGTAGAAACTTTTTTATTTTATGTATGAGACCGTTTCACACTAAACTCACTCGATCAAGAATGGTGAACGGGAGATTAGAGAGTTCATATACAAGCACTCGACATTAGATGTTTTATTGTATTCTGCAAAATTTACTTTCAATACCGCAGCTATATATTAATTTGTGAACATATATATATTATATATTTGTCAGAACTACTATTACAGAGTGAGCAATGTTGGATTGCCCCATCACTACTAATAAATATTTTCATTCAAGTTCGATCTCATATGCATAAACATGCATGTTTGATGACGTTGAAAGGGACTATATTCTTGAGCAAAATTTTAGCTCGATTATTAGGGTTATAATGCTGACTCATCTCGTGACCCAGATTGCTAGGGATTTAAATCGGAAATTAATTAAAATGATTTCCGGTCCGCTTTATATAAAAAATCTTGCTATATATTACATTGTCAATTTATTAATAGAACAAGATGTTTTTAATTTGTGGCTAGATTTAGTCCTAAATCAAAGATATGCATCAAACCATAAAATCCAAAAACGATGTCATTTTTTTTTACAGTATATAGCAAAAGCTGATTGCAATTTAATTTCGATCGTGAAATTCCCATGAAAATCACACGGGTAGATTTGGCCTAGCTACTGTTTAGAACTTTTCCCACGAAAGGACCTAACAAAAATGACTTTTTAAAATATATTAAACTAAATCAAAAACATATAATATACATTTTATCCTTTTTAATAAAGGAAATTTCTATTTTATTTTAATTTAAATCCCCATATTGCTACTAATTGATAAAGGTATATAACTTGAAATGTTTTCCGGTCTGCAAATATAGGAAATCTTGCTAAGATGTGACATTGTCCAAACATTAATAAAACAAGAAATATACATCCTACTTTGACTTTATCAAAATCAAAGATACGTATATGTATATATATATATGCATGGAATGATAAAATCTAGTTGTTGTGGTCATTTTCAAATACATGCATGTATATGATTGCAATTTAATCCTAATCTTCACGTGTCTTTCACATGAATGTCACATGTATAGATATGGCCTAGCTACTGTGTAGAACTTGAAGATATGCTTAAAAGGACCTAACAAAATGGCTTTTAGGCCACGCTTAAACGTGACCCTCAAATATAAGTCTCCACATGCATACATTTCATCCAGTTTAATATCTAGGAAATTTCTGATTTTTTTTTCATATTAATTCTAGTTCTTTTCATTTAATAAGTTTTATTGAAATTATATGTATATATGATGTGGCAAAGAACGACCAAACATCTTATTTAGCATAGCTTACGTTGATATATATGGCATCATAGCCTACTAGACTTAAAATAATTAATTATTTTTTTAATAATGTTTTTTTCAAAAATCACACTTTAGCTTCATGTCCTCACAAAGAGTGTCGATAGATTTGGGTAACTAGTTTAATTAATTTATTTTTATTTGAATTTCTTTTCTTTTTTGGTTAAGCCATCCTTTGAAGTTAGGTGTGGGCCGTTAAGCCCACTAGTGGTTGTAATAACTTTTTGTGTACACTCACAGGCCCAGTGATTTGCGTCATCAAGCCCAAGCGTTCAGCCCAAAAACCGAACACTCATAATATTGGCTTATATTGCACTACCTGATGACAACATTCAGGCCTGTTGGGAAGATATCACATTTAATTGTTGATTTTTTTTTTTGAAAGCATTTAATTGTTGACTTGGCGCATAGAAGAGTTGATTTTAATGGATCATTTAATTAGTCAAATCTTCAACTTATGATATTTCATTAAATTAGTTCAACCTTCCTTTTATGATAATTTATTAAATTAGTCAAACCTTACTTGTGTGATATTTCTTTCCTTGTTTGGCTCTTTAAAGTTAATGATACTCATTATTACACATCATCTCAATTACTCAACTCAATATTATGACATCATCTATATATAATGGCATTTGGATATACCTTATAGTCTTATACATCTACAGATAGGACGCATTATTCAGAAGAATGAGTGAGAAATCATCACATCGCAATGGTTCAATCGAGGCATTGGATATAATAAAAATTCGCCAAATTGAGATGATTGTATTTTTTTTCTTTATTTATAGAATTTAAATGTCATCCTAATTAATAATGAATTCAAGCAATGATAGGACGCATTATTCAGTTCAAAAAATAATAAGCTTTTTTCGAACAAAGAGAAATCAAAATCGAAAAATCGTGAAATGGCCCAGTTTTGATTTTTTAACGCCAAATTATTATAAACAAAAAAAAAAACTTTTATAATACTAATAAACATTTTTTCCCAAATTGAGATGATTGGGATAAAATTTTTTTGACTTTTTTTTTTATAGAATTTAAATTTTTGTCATCCTAATTAAATAATGAAATTTCAAGTATTTTAACTTTTTTTTTTCCCAACATGTGGGATAATGTATTTTTTCACCCTTTTATAATCTTACCTTACATTTTTCTATTCCAACAAACTTAAAGAGATAAATATATGAATGTTTGAAAACCCCTTTTTAAAACTTTTTCTCACAAATGTGGGACAAATATAAAAAATCTTGAACCTTTTAAATTGTTTTCTCACATTTACTTTTAACATTTTCATTGTGGGACAATATTATAATATTTTATTTCTTACATTTAATTTTAATTGATAAAAAATAAAATAAGTTATTTTTTTTTTTGTGTTCCAATAATTTGTTTTCTTAAATATCAAAAAGTTTAAGATATATGTAATTTAATATTTTTTTTATTTTTAACGAAAATGACAAAAAATCTGTAAATCAATTGGTTTCAGATTTCTTTTCAATGGGATTAGGTTCATCACAGACATTTGGATGAAAACATTGAATTCAAAATGAATTTTTTTATTAATTTTTTTTTCTTCTAATAATAGAAACTTCACATAGAAAAAACATCTATGAAATGCAATAAAAAAAATCTTGAACCATAAAGCTTCTTTCATATTATAATAAAAGCTTAATTGTAAATAAAATTAAATTTTTTTCCAATAATTGCAAATTACAATGTAATTTAATTTTTTTTAAATTGTTAACGAAATCTGAAATTCAGATTTCTTTTGCAATTCGATCACACAGACAATTCACTCTCGTTCGGAAATGAATTATTAATTGTCATCAAAACAAATCTATACATATTACAATTCATAATTGATTACCAGATGAATGTCTCAGTCATTAAACCTATAATTAATGACAAGAGATAATCTATGCTAATATTCAATAAATAACATGAAATCATATAAAATTTATTCTCTAATATTGGGATTCAATCTACAATTCAGTCCATAATTAATGAGAATCTGCGTCAACATTCAAGAAATGGCAAATAATCATCAAAACTCCATTCCATTTTAATGAGCTTGATCCAATTTTCAACTATATTTAAAGATGCAACAGATGCCTGATTTCATACAAACATACCAATGGAAAACTCATTCTTCAAGACTAATCTTCCAACAATGGCACTTGGAATGCTGCTGATTGTATTATCACTAATTGGCTCTCACGCAGAAGGTTTCTCTCTCATCCACTCTCTTATTATCAAAACTTTTTACCCTGTAACTATTAGTATATATTTTATTAATATTTTAAAATACAATCATACAATTAATTGAGAACATAATTACATATCCTTTTATCAATATATTAGAATTTTTTTGTGGGACAAAATTATAGTAGTATGATTTTTTTGTGTTTTTCAACAGATTCTTTTCTTTGACCTTTATTATTAATATTACATATTTGTTTTTATGAACGAATTATCACATACATCGAAAAATTATATTTGTATTTAATTAATTTATATATTTTACTATTAAGTTTAATTATAAAAATATTTTAATTAATAAGTTTAAATATAAAAGTATTTAACGTATTGAAAATAAATAAAATAATAAATAGAATAAAATATAGAGTATATAGTTGAAGAAGATTATTAAAATATAATAAAAAGATCTTCATCTTTTTTAGTATAAAATACATTTTTTATGTGAAATTTTGTGTAGGAGATAGACTAAAAAAATACATATTTTTATAAATTTAAAGTTTAAATCACTTGCTTAATTACATGATTCTTGATATGACCATAGGTTCCCCTACGGCTACCTTGTTACGGCGTCACCGCAGTCGAAGACCCCACCAAAATGCTGGAATTGGAGCTTGCTATGGAACAATAGGTAATAACTTGCCATCGGCAAAAGAAGTGATAGCCCTTTGCAATCAACACAACATTAAGAGACTCCGAATTTTCAACCCAAACCCATCGGTTCTTGAAGCTCTACAAGGTCAACCTATCTCAGTCATTGTCGGTGTTTCTGACGAGGAAATTATAGGGATCGCAAATAATCCCTCTCTCGCAACATCCTGGGTTCAAAACCATATCCTCAACTACAAAAATGTTAACTTCCGCTACATATCTGTTGGAAACGAGATTAGCCCATGGACAAATGCCGCCATAGCACCCAGTGTTGCACCGGCAATGCAGAACATCTACAATGCCCTTTCTGCATCGGGTCTTGCCGGAAAAATCAAAGTCTCGACAGTTTTAAGCATGGTAGTTATGGGACAGTCCTACCCTCCATCTGCTGGCGCTTTCAAGACGGAATCTCAGGACACGTTCATCAACCCCATTATTAGGTTTCTCGTGAAGACAAACACCCCTTTTCTTATCAATGTCTATCCCTACTTTGTTTATAGCACCCAACCGAAGGACGTAAGCTTGGCTTACTCTCTTTTCACGTCAAAGTCTATTGTTGTAGACAGACGGGAGATATAAATACCAAAACTTGTTCGATGCCATGGTGGATTCCGTCCATGCGGCGTTGGAGAAGGCGCAGCCAACCTGGAAGTGGTGGTGACGGAGACCGGATGGCCATCTGATGGTGGAGCTGGAACAACGACTTGGAATGCAAAAACTTATAATTTCAATTTGGCCAAGAGTGTAAAGAGAGGAACCCCAAGAAGACCTGGAAAGCCTATTGAGACTTACATCTTTGATCTCATTGATGAGAATCAAAAGAGCCCTGAGGTTGAAAAGCATTGGGGAGTATTTCTTCCTAATAAACAACCCAAATATCCCCTCATGTTTAATTAGGAAGGTGAACCACATGTTTTAACCTAAATAGTAATGTACTACTTATATTTCAAATGATAGTTCATTATTCTTTTTGTGTTATCTTAAATTATAGTCCATTTTCTTTTAAAGACTACATTTTATCTAAAATATCCATGTTTAATGATTATTGTGATTAGTCATTAATGTTACTCTTTTATATTAAATAAGTGCATGAAAAGTGAGAGAACTACTCATTAAAAATAAAAGGGTCGAGAATCTATTTATTTAATGATTATTGTGATTAGTAATCATTCTCTGCGCTATATGGAGAGTGAGGCCCTTTGGACAATTTAAATAAGTGCACGAGAATCGAAACAAGAATATTAGAGAGAATTTTCATCTTTCGAAACAGGTAGTGAGGGTCGTGAATACTCTATTTATTTAATTTCCCTCGGCAAAAAGAATATTAATGTAATTTTTTATTTCAAGGTATTATATTGATTTGTGTGAAAAATGAGGAAGTATAACAATTTATGAAATGATGCAATTAAAATGATTGATTGAAACTCCTTTAATTAATATTTGTTTCTACTTTAGATAAGAAATACAGTTAACAATATTGAAAATGTATAAATCTTCACTTAGTTATTGTTAAATGACTCCTTAATTAATTTCATTACTATCATTAGCAAGAAACTCTTTTGTACATTAACATTACTCTCCCAGTCTTGTTTTATCGGTTTAGAGAAGAATTTTTATTCAAATATAATGGTCATCTCGCACTAATTCATTAAAATTAAATATTACTCATGTAATAATATGTATTAAATAATTATATAAATAAATAAATTAATTAAACACATTGCACATATTTATTGGGAAAATTGATTTTTTTCTTCCTATAACTTTATCACATTTTGATTTTGATCATGTTGATTTTTAAATTTTATTTTTTTGTCATGTAATTTACACACTTTTAAAATTTTTTGTCCTATAAATTTTTAAATTTTGATTGTAAAACCAAAAAGTGAAAAAAGTATATAAGTAAAAGATTAAAAAATAAAATTTAAAAATTAAAATGATAAAAAAAATTAAAGTGTGTAAAGTTATAAAATAAAAATAAAAATATAAAGATCAATAGGGTCGAAATAAAAAGTGATAAAAATTATAGGAAAAAAAACCTTTTTCCCTATTTATTATTTATAAGTAATACTTTATATGAATCCGCGCCTACCATTTAACTATTATTATTATTGGGTAAGGGCTATTATTGTTATGAAAAAACTTTTCACTTTGTTTAAAAATATAAAATATTTTCTAAATTTATATTTTTCACATAAAATCTTAATAAAGTTTTTTTTTAAGATAATAAATGAGATTTTTATATATAACAACGATCTTAAAAAAATAATAAATAAGTAACTATTTCACCAATATTTATTATCATTTTATTCACCTAATTCAATACTGTATTATTTTATTTGGATTATTAGATTATTTTAATTGGATATTTCCAAGATTGAATTACAAGTGAAATAGGGCAGTTGAATTGATTATCCATCCATCCAGTTGGTGTTGAGTGAGAATGGCGGAAGACTTCTCTGTTGTGGTTTTGGCGTCGGATCTGGGCATCGACGCCCGCCCTTTTTTATCCCACGCGCCGCCGCCCGAAGATGAAAATTGGCACGATTGCCCTTCCTCTCTTCCCTACGCCGGCGATGACGATCAAACCCTAGATTTCTCTGACCTTGATGCCCTCAACTTCTTCCGCCTCGAGTGCGGTTCTGACAAGTCCGGCAACCGTATATTCCGCATCGTTGGAAAGTATTTACCGGGTAATTCTTACTCTTGTAACTGTTCTGAGTATTTATTGTTTCTGGTTTTGTTTATAAAGGGGAAATCTGAAACAGTGGTTTAATTTGTTAGGTTTAGGGTTTAAAGCTAATTTTGTATTGTGGTTATAACTTTTTGAGAAATTAGGTTAGGTTGAATCCATCTGAAGATGATCTTCTGTGTTGTTGATTTATAACATGGTTTAACCGTTTAAGCATATGTTGATAGCAAATAACAGTTGGAGATTATCTAGTTCGGGATTATTTAAAGAATTGATATGCAGGATAGTTATTTTGTGTGTGTGTTTGATTAGTGATAAGTGCAGAGTAATTCATGGGCAAGGATTATACTTTTGGGCTTAAATCTATACCATAATTACTTGTAATCTAATCGAAAAAATCGGTGGATGAATTGATGGATTTATCTAGTCACAGAAAGTAATCTTTCTCAAGGCCTGTGTTAATTTGTACAAGACTGTTTTTTTGACACCTCTATAGTGTATATACCTTTTTTTTTTTGCCTAAATTAAGTTTTTATCCTTGCTGCTATGTTGTAACAACCCCTTTCGTGTATACAGCTCCTGTAATCTCTGGAGAAAGACTGAAAAAGTATGTGTTCCATAAGATCTTGACGCAGATGCCAGAAGGGCCGTTCTGTATAGTATACATGCACACTACCGTACAGAAGGAGGACAACTCGCCTGGCCTTACGATACTTAGATGGATATATGAAGAACTACCTGATGATTACAAAGATAGGCTTCAAGTTGTCTACTTCATTCATCCAGGACTTCGGTCGAGACTTGTCTTTGCCACTCTTGGGAGGTTCCTTTTAAGTGGAGGGTGAGTTATTTCTTGGGAGGTTCCTTTTAAATGGAGGTTATATATTTAAACAATAATTATATCACTGTCCATTTAAATGGTTAAGAAATGTGCTCTAAATTCCATCCCCTTACGACTCTTTACACGCTCTTCTCATTTTACCTTTGAACTTTCAGCTGCATTATTTTGTTACTCTGTTGCTAGCTAGTTGGCTTGTAGAACTATAAGTAGCAACTTTTATTTGGTGGGCGATTAATCTATCCTCACTGCTATGTGTGCGTCAATTACAGATTATACTGGAAAATCAAATACGTAAGCCGCCTTCAATACCTGTGGCAAGATATAAAGAAGGGACAGGTTGAGATTCCTGAGTTTGTTCAAGAGCATGACGATATCTTAGAACACAGACCACTTACAGATTATGGCATCGAACCAGATCATTTGCATTTGATGGAGGTCACTTCCACAGGCTCATATGGTAGGTATGAGACCGCATGGTCAATGAGAGAGTGTAGTTCTTAGTATTATTTGTGATGTGCCCCTTAAAACATCCCACACAAACTCTAGCAACTGTATATTATATTGGTGCAGTTATTTCATATTTGTACGTGCTGCCTACTATACTATGGGCATGTTTTGAAACACTTAAAATAACTTTCAGAAGCACTTATTTTCAAAGCTCCCTCTCACAGCTTTTGAAAATAAGTGCTTCTAGAAACTGTTTTAAGTCTTTCAAAACACGCCCATAGTATGCAGCCATGGATTCGCTGTTGCCTTTACTATTGTAGAAGATCCCGCATAGTTGGAGATTGCTGTGTTTTATATTTCATAATAACAGCGTAGGCCAAATTTCCTGTCAAATTAAACATGATTGCAGCAGGTAAAATCTTAGGTCGATTAGCCCAGTTCGGGTTTTCACAAGGCAAAGTCTCGTATGCATTGCCTTGTATGCAACAGGTGCACCGTTATGAAGGAAGGAAAGAAGGTCGGAAATTCATCTATTATAAATAGTAAACATATAAAAACAGGTGGTTCTACACTTTCAGAACATTAAATTACATAGCCCTTGAAAGGTAAAATTTACAACCAAATCCTTTCTAAAAAATTATAACCGAATAGCACTATATATACATGTCAAAGCCAGTTATTAACTATATATGACAAAGAGAATACTTCAAAATTACACGCGACTACATATTGCTTAAACATGTAAAATCAGAAGTATACTTAACAAAACCAGCAGCAACAAAAGCAAAGAGGCTGCAAAAATAAAGCATATAATCGTTGAATCAAATCATAATACAATTAAATAAAGAAAACAAGAAGGCGGAGATGTGAAGTATTTCAATACTACTCCATCCGTCCCGATCTTGTTTACACTATTTCCGTTTTGGGCGTCCCAATCTTGTTTACACATTTCCTTAAATGAAAATACCCAATTTATACTTTATCATTTTATCACATAAAATACTAATAAACAATTCTTTCTACTCCCAATACTTTATCATTTTATCACATAAAAATACTAATAAATACTACCTCCATCCCGGAACACTTTGCACAATTATCGTTTGGATTTGTTTTTTATGCTCAAATGACGTTTTTTTATCTTATTTGAAATGATAAAGTAATTTTTAAAAATGCGTATGACAGAGGATGGTAAAGACTATCATACCCCACCTTAAAAGTTACTTTATTATTTCAAATACTAATAAACAACCCCCACGCAAAAACACGAGCAAAAAATAAGTGTGTTAAGTCTTTTGGGATGGAGGAAGTAACTCTTTTTACCCCAACACTTTATCACTTTTTCTTAAATTTCGAGCAACTACTAATTGTGTAAATAAGATCGGGACAGAGGGAGTACTAATTACTATCGTACCATATTATAAGGATTAAATAGTAAACAAAACATTTCATCTTTTTCTTACCAGTTGGAGGATTTTTCTCTGTTGGGTAACCTTGCAAACCATATTTTTTAAATCTTTCATGCATGTGTGTGAATTGTGGTCTGTGCAACTAATTTGGCCCAGTAAGTGTGGGCTCTCCCCTGTATGATATGGGCTTGGCCCATTCAGAATCTCCAACTCTACCAAATAACATTGAACCAATCTAGTCATAAAACGGGTTCACAACTTTAGCCCATATTAGTTTTACTAAACTAACATATTTGGATATCTGGTTTTTGTGACTAAAATTATATACTTTGTAATTTTTATTATATTCTTTAACTAAATTCATATACTTTCATCATGTCTAATAAAAGTAGAGATATTCAACTTTTGTACATGTTAAAGTACTTCATTAAAACTACATATATATTAATAACCTTAAAAAAATATTGTTTAATAACTTGAATTTTCCACAACTACATTAGACAATCATTTATAATGTTATGACTTATGAGTTGTCACAACTCACAAGTACTAAAACAAAGTACGCACAAGTTTGCGAATTTAAGGAGATTGTCATACCGCACGAGGTCTGAGAATATTGTTTTTATTATGTCTTTTTTTTTCCCAAATTGTCCTTCCTCCTACAGTAATACTGCATCTCTGCCATATTTCCATCCATTCCAAGCAAGACAGAAACTTTTGCAATGATTAATATTGTTTAAATTTTATATTTTCACACTTGAAACTTTAGAAAATGAGAATAAAATTTATTTTTGGTTCCACGGATATGGGATCTCACGATTTTTGTCCCAACATCCACCACTTTAGATCAAAAACCATTTTTTTTAATGCACTTTTGGTCCCATTGTTTCGTTTTCCGTTAAAGTCAGCTGCAGTTTTTGTTCTATAGGACAAGATTTGGGACCAAAAGTGCAATTGAACTTAACGGATTCCGTAACGGAAGGATCAAAACTGCATGACAAAATGGTTTTGAAATCAAAATCTTGATGTATCGTGTTATGTGGAACCAAAAGTGAAGTTTACTAAAAATAAAAAATGATAGTGTAATGTTGAGAGATTCAGATTGAAATGAATATGTTAGTGGCTAGTCTAATAACTCGACTTGCATTTTTCTATTTAGCTAATTAATGAATCCTACCTACAACAGAAATACAGAATGCTATTTTAAAATAAAAATATTAATCATGTTTAGAGTAATCTTGTGAAAAAGGCAGTGTCATAAGTTAGTTAAAGCAGAAAATATTTAATTGGATGTACTAGGTTGCACTTTCTAGGCTGATGTTGTGTTATCAGCAAAATAACACTGAAATTGATCTGGAAACAACTGTAAATTGAGCTGTGTTAATTTAAACATGTAACTGTGGTACAGTGGTAGACCTAATAAGAGTTACTGTTAGGAAACTGTGGTTCTAGAAATTTTCATTATTCAATTTTCTGCAATTTTTTAAAACAGGACATTTTCTTACTCTTTGTTGCGTCATCGCATGCTGTCTTCTGCGAAATTTCCATTGAACGTGTCAATAAATAAAATTTTCTATTTCTCCTACAACTTTGGGGAATTTTAATTTTGTTATATACTTATAATTTGATCTCGTTCATTTCAGAATCAACATCAACATTACATAATATGTATATAAACACGCCCACCTGACCACTGGGCTCCTCATTTAAGTGGGAGACTCAAGTTCGATTTCCTTTGGGAACGAATTTGGAGTTATAAGAGTTATAAGGTGGATTGATGATTTCGTGAATTATTTGGGTACTTAGTGTATTAACTACTAACAACTAATAAAAAAATATATATATATATACACACATATACAAAATAATATGTATATACACATATACATATGTGTAAATATGATAATAATATATATACATACACATATACAATATAATAAAAAGGCACGCACTTCAATTATTATCACAACTAATATCCTTTAGTGTTGGAGTTCAAACAATATCCCACATCGAAATAATATGAGAGGATCATGGGGTTTATTAGGATGAACACTATCTCAATTGGTATGAACCCTTTTGGGAGATGCCCAAAAACAAATCCGTGCGGGCTGGGCCCAAAGCGGACAATATCATACCAATATGGGATTTGGGTCCATCCAGGGCCACAACAGTGGTATCAAGAGCCGAGTTTGCCGCCGTCACATCACGCGCCGCCCGTCGCCTCTCTGTGCGCGACTTTCAGAGCCGTTCCCGTTCGTTTTTTGCAGTCCGCCAGATCGTGAGTTCACCGAGTGCCGGTCTCACGATTGGTGTTTCTAATTTTTTCGCCGCCGCCTTGGGAGAGGAGATTTGACCGCCTCTGCTCTGTTACCATCCGGTGCTACCGATACTCAGGTAAGTGCAGGTCAGTTGCTTTCCCCTTTCCTATTTTTTTTTTATTTGTTTGTATTGGGTTTGCTGGGATACAGTTTCTTAATGCTTGTATTTAATTGTTTCAAGTTATTTGAATAATTAATATAAGCTATTGGAGTTGAGGAGTACAGGCTCTCAAGCGGTGGAGGTGATTTGATCTTTTCGTCCATTTCAATTAAATTTGATTTAATTCTGTGCGTGTTTTGGATTGGGATTTAATTTTGTAATCTTCTGGACGCGGGATATTGGTTCATTCTTGTCTATCATGATTTGTTGGGTCCCTTAATCGGATCTTCTTGGTGGGTATTTTGGAATTCTTGCTATAGAATTCCGCTCTGATATAAAAGCTTATCCCTAATCTTTTATTACTTTATTAGTGTTAAGTTGAGATTGTTTGCTGTAGATTTAGGTTTATTTGTTAACCTGTTATTTGCTTCCGCTTGCTTATCTGTGTGTTATTAATCATATTTGTTAATATGGCTTCGCATTTCCCTTTTGGCATGCACCATTTGATGGAAAAACTAATTTCAGTATGTGGAAACAAAAAATGAAGTGTGTTTTGATTCAACAACGTGTGTTTAAAGCTATTGATGAATCTTATACTTCCACTGATACTACTGATAAAAAGAAGAAAATAAATGAACTTGCTTTATCTGTTATCACCTTGCATTTATCTGATTATGTGCTTAGGAAAGTAGGCGTTATGGACTGTGCCAAGGAATTATGGGACAAATTGGCAGAGCTGTACACTGATACTTCGTTGCCTAATAAACTCTTCATGCTTGAAAAATTCTTTCGTTTTAAGCTTGATTTGGACCGTGATATTGAAGAGAATTTGGATGTGTTTACTAAATTGATTCAGGATATTAAATTGACTGGTGATAAGCATATTGATGAATATTCTCTTGTTGTTTTGTTGAATGCTATTCCTGACTCTTACAATGATGTTAAATCTGCTATAAAGTATGGTAGAGATTCTGTGACGCTTGATATTGTGGTAAATGACCTAAAGAGTAAGGAATTGGAATGGGAGTAAAAATCCTTCGGGTGAGGTTATGCATGTTAGAGGAAAGGGTGGTAAGAAGCATGATAGTTCTAATGGTGAGAATGATGAATCTGGTAGTAAGTCAAAACCTCGTGGTAGACCCTGGATTAGGAAGTGTTATAATTGTGGTGATCCTGGTCATATGATTAGGGAATGCACTAAGCCTAGAAGGAATCAGGAGCCTAATAATGACCAACCAGAGAATCGTGCTAATGTGGCTACTACTTGTGAAGGATATGAGGACTTCGGTGTTGTCCTTTTGAGTTTTTTTTTGGTGCTCTTTTGTGCTTTATGTGCTCTTTGTGCTTCTTTGTGCTCTTGTGTGCTCTTTTTGTGTCGTTGTGCATGTGTCTTTGTGCATGCTTCTTTTTGTGTTTTGGTGCATGTTTCTATATGTGTTTTTATTGCATGTGTCTTTGTGCTTGCTTTGTGTGCTTTTGTGGTTGCTCCAAGTAAGGTGGAGCTTTTGTGTCTTTGTGTTTGTGCTCTTACGTATGTGAACTAACTTTGTGTTTTTTCTGTTCAAGTACGGGAAACTAACTTTGTGTGTTTTCTGTGCAGGTACGAGTGAGTGCGTGAGGGTGTGTGTTGGACAGTGATGACAATGTCCTAGTTCTCGAGATAATTGGGTGATGGTGTATTTGGATGTTGGACCAAAGAGGTGGAGATGTAATGGGCTTATTGGTATTATATTAGTTGGCCCATGATTCTTTGGCCCATTTTAAAATCCCAACGTTTTTTTTTTTCTATTCCATCCTAGAGGCAGCCACTTCTCTGATATTTTCCTTTCTTAGAATTGACTCACAATTGTCTTGCCTGAAATCAGGGCTAAATCACGGCTAATTGATGGTCCTCTCCATTATATATATCCTAGCATAGCCTATGTTCAAATCATCCTGATTGAGAGTCATTCGTAACCTATTTTTGCAGAAATAGAGAGAATTGAGAAGATAGAGAGAGTGTGCTACTGAGGGTGGAGTGAGGGAGACTCTTGTGTAAACTCCGGATACACCGTGTAAAAACTCCAATGAGAATAGAAGGTGTTCTGAGCCCGTAATATTTTTTATTTTTTATTTTTCTGTAATTTCAGGATCAATTGGTGAAATCGAAGGAGAAGAGAGAAAGCGGATCCACCCAAGAGTTGTATCAGAGCCATGGTCACAGACGAAACAGTGTGGAGTAGTCCCCGGTGTTAAACAAACAAGAAGGTGAGCCTTGGTGGAAAAACGGGGGTCTCTATGGACTAGGCGGTGTTGACCTAGATAGAGCGGGTCGTTTGAGAGGAGGCTCGGTGGTCTTTGTTTGAGGGGAGGATTGTTGGGGTTCAAACAATATCCCACATCGAAATAATATGAGAGGATCATGGGGTTTATTAGGATGGACACTATCTCAATTGGTATGAGGCCTTTTGGGATGCCCAAAAACAAATCCGTGCGGACTCGGCCAAAGCGGACAATATCATACCAATATGGGGATTTGAATCCATCCAGGGTCATAACATTTAGTAGTATAAGTTACTCTCCTTAACCAATTTTACAATTTTTCGTATGAAACATGTTCACCCTGTATTTTGCCTATTTAATAATAGGAGACAATAATTTAGGATAATTTTTTTATCCATTACAGTAGTAACTTAACCTAAATAATTACTCCCTCCATTTTTAATTAGATGTCGTTTTAGTTTTTTAAAATATTTTTAAAATAGATATCGTTCTGGGATTTTCTCCCCCCTTTATCTCATATTTGCCCTCAAATATAGTAATTTTAAATTTTAAATTTCTTATAAAAATGTTGTTTGTATTTTTTCAGCCAATAACAATTATTATTAAGAATATTTAAATAATAATAATTAAGGTTAATTTTAAAAAAAATATACCTTAATTTATCTTAAAACCCTCAAAATGATATCTATTAAAAAATGGAAGGAGTATCTTATTTAACAATTAATTGTCATTTCAAAATCGTAATATAGGTATGGATCATTGAGATTGAATATCCATAATCTTTAAAACCGACCACCAACATAGAACAAGAAATTATGCCGAATCTCCAATCCGTCAATTGTGAATATGCTGTTGAAGATATGTCGTTTTACAGATTTTAAGGAGCAAACCCTACCTAACCTATATCCTACATAACCTATAGGTATCCAAAACCTCTATTTGATAACAACTTTGGCCAAATCTTTTAAAACCTAATCTTTTAGGTTACGTTTGTTTTATGACTCACACGGATGGACTTAGAATTTTTTGCCTTCCTCGTCTCATACGAGTTTGAGATTTAAAATCTGGTTTTCAAATCTCACATTCAATTCATACCTACAAATACCTATAAAATTTATTATTGCTCTTCCCAATACATTAAACTTTATACAATTTATTACTCTTCTTATTATAATATAATAATATAATATCAACATTGATTTGACATAAAGTTAAATCACACTCTACTCAAATTTTAAAACAAACACATATATTTATTATTTATCAAGATTCTAAATTCCTGAATTTTAAAACTTTGACTTGCTCCGCACACTTAAATCTCAAAATATACGCACCCTTATTTTCCATTATTCAACGATATTTAGATAATTAGACCACAATAGCATGGGTTTCGACGCGTAGAAATTAAGAATTCCACCTGTCAAGATTTGATAGTTTGACTTCGAAGTAAATTATCTCTCGGTAATGAAAATTAATACTACTACTTTTAAAATTGTGCAAATCAATTCTTGTGTGTCATTTTTTTGTGTTCCAAAATTATTCCATCTTTAACACATGGATTCAAAATAATAGTGGTTCGTTGGATTTTTTTGCCCATTACACGTGTCATTAGTCTATCCTATAGAACATAAAGTGAAATACAATATATGGAACATATGATATTGTGCGGAATGCCTAAGGGCTCGAAAACTTTATTTAAAAAAAAAAAAATTATAAAAGGCTTAAAAAAAAAATAGTTGTCTTCATGTCAAGTATAAAATACTTTTAATTTCGTATGTGTGACGAGATTTATAAAACTATATTCCACTAGCTCTTATTCTATGCCCCCAGGCACAGATTTATTTAGGCGAGCAAGTGACACTCGACATAATAAACTGTTACACTCAATGCAGCATTAATTCATGCAAGGCATGCCATAAATATATTTTCCTAAATTTCCCGAATAACGTATCTAGAATCCAATAAATGCATGTGGACATAATTACTTATTAGAAAAAATTCTTCCCATATATATCGATGAAAGATATAAACAGAATTATTTTGAATTGTCCATTTTCATGAAATATTATCGATACGAGATTATACATAGAGTGAGTTTCATGTGCACCAAATACACCGTGCACTCATGTAAATGATTACATGAGTGATTCATTTAAAAAAACAGGGTCACACGTCTAGTTAAAATGTTTTAGCGCTGCAAAACTTTACAAGGTTAGGACGTAGCCCAGTGATTATTAAACCTTATTTCTACCTTCAATCATGTTTTACTTTTTTTTTTCTTTTTTTTTTAGTTCAGATTTGCTAATTTTTTCCTTTTTTAAAAAATTCGAATTTGCTTCATTTTTTTCCTATTTTTTTTTTTCTAATTTCTTTTGTTCGGTTTGCTTCTTTTTTTTCCCAAATTTCGGTAATAGCAAAAAATTAGGTCCTTCAAGAATGAATAAAAGCTAATATTTGAATTGTGCAACTAGAAAATAGAGAACATATGCAACTAACTAATAAAAAAACATGCAACTAGCTAATATGAACCGTGCAACTAGAAAAACATATAAAAGCTAATATTTGAACCGTGCAACTAGAAAATAGAGAAACGTGCAACTAGCTAATACAAAAACATGCAACTATATAACACAAAAGCATGCAACTAGCTAATACTAAACCGTGCAACTAGAAAAATATATAAAAGCTAATATTTGAACCGTGCAACTAAAAAATAGAGAAACATGCAACTAGCTAATACTGAACCGTGCAACTAGAAAAACATATAAAAGCTAATATTTGAACCGTGCAACTAGAAAATAGAGAAACATGCAACTAGCTAATACAAAAACATACAACTATATAACACAGAAGCATGCAACTAGCTAATACTGAACCGTGCAACTAGAAAAATATAAAAACATGCAACTAGCTAATATGTACCGTGCAACTAGAAAATACAGAAACATGCAACTAGTTAATACCGAAAAATGCACCTACTTAATACATAAACATATAACTATATAACACAAAAATACACAATTCTAGCAAATACAAAAACATGCAACTATATAACACATAAACATCCAACTAACTAATACTGAACCGTGCAACTAGAAAACATATAAACATGCAAAAAACTAATAATGAACCCTACAATTAAAAAACATAGAACCATGCAACAAATTAATACTAAAACTTTCAACTAAATAATACAAAAAAAGTGCAATTGAAAAATTAATCAATTTCAGTGAAATTGAACCACAACAACTAATCAAGCTTAGCATCAATAGGCAATTCGTATCCCAAATCCCCACCCCTATCTCCCTCCGCCATTGTTACTTTTTAGTAAACCTTTTCCGAAAAGTAATTAGGGCTTATTTCTACTTTATTTACAGGCTTTGTAGCTGAAAATTCAAATCGATTTAATTGTAGATGAAAATTCAAATCGATTTAATTGAAGTCATTAGTAGTCGTGACTGCTTGCAACTGGAATTCAGCGTTCAATTTCCATGAACGACTGAAGAAATCGGTGTCGTCGTTGAATCCAGATCCCCATTGATCCGACCCAAACGAAAATCAAGGAGTGGCGGAAGAAGGGGAAACGATTTCCTCAATTTGTGTAAGATGAACAATGAAAATTGTGGAAGAATCAAAGTAGAATTGAAAGTGAAGATAGGCTCGGAGAGAGAAAATCTGTGATGGGGAGAAGGAGAGAAGACGGAGCGATTTTTCAATTGAAATATAAAAAATAAATTAAAAATCCTAAATTTTGTATTTTTTATGACCAGGACTCTGCTAATTGGGTAGGAGCGGGGTGAGTGCACGGATCTAAGATCTGTGCACCTGACGTATAGGAGACCTTGCCTTACACATAAAATCCTACCAGTCACAAGAAATTAAACAGTTTTTTGCCTCCAATATAAAGACCGTATGTGTTTAAACTTTATATGCAAACCGCACAGTTACAAACAGGAACTTCCAATCTTGAAATTACAGGAATATAAAACACAAATACGAAATTATACCTAGCTATATTATATATTAAATTTCAAAAGCTAAAAAACTTCCCTTCGATCCCATACTTAACTGAATTCTTTCCCTTTTGGGCGTCCCATACTTAACTGAACATTCTCTTAAATGAAAATATTCACTTTATCACATAAAATACTAATAAGCAATTCTTTCTACCCAACATTTTATCACTTTATCACTTTTTCTTAAAACTCGAGCACACAGTTACTATGCAGTTATCTATGGGAAGGAGGGAGTATTGATGAAAAACATACAACGTTCCATTTGAATTAAGTAGGTGTGATAGTTATTAATTATTTGCGTACAAACAATCATAGAGTATACTGTATATGGAAGACAGTATGAAACCACAAAAACTTTATTACGATGAATATAAATTACTTTAGTTAATAAAAATAATTGTAATATCCACCACGAAAACAGAATGAGTTGAGAGTTGACAGGGGGCTTGAGATGATTGACCCATGTCCTTTCCATCGATCATTTAGGAAATGATCGATGGACCTCAATTACATATGTCTGCGTCTCTTCTATTTTGTCTCACTCATTTGACAAGAAAAGCCGCTTTTCTTACATTATCATTTATCGTTTTTTTCTATGCTACATACATACCAGCAGTGCAACATGCTTAATATATAGTATTAAGGCATGTAGCGTGGAAATAACCTCATTTATTCTCGTAGAACACACAAATCAACAAGCTATAACAGAAAACCGAGAATTAATATGGTGCCATTGTAATTTTTAAAACATCCATTTACTACCCGTCTAATGTATTAAAATCAATAAAAAAAAAAACACTAAATTCAGTGAACTGAAATTCAAGATGAAACGAAAAATCACGATTCTTTCTGGAACCAAATTATACCCACTACTTTCTCCAAATGTGGCAATAATTTTTGAAGGTAAAATGTGGCAATATAATGGAACATTAAAGAAGCTGCAATATAATGGAGTATAAATAAGATCATATCATGTGTTGCAAATTGATGTATACATTGTAATAAATTGGCAATAAATATGTGGACAGATCGACATAGGTAAAGAAAAATCGAAAACCTGGAAGCTCAAATTGATCAACTAATTAATTACGTACGTACCTTGGATATGGATTTTCAAATTCGACCAAACCCTTTCACCAATCTATGATCCCACATCACATATCACATGCATATAGAAAAATTAAAGAGTTTAAAGAGAGAGAGATCAGAGTTAAGGTCAAGTTTAATTTAGTACTGATCATGAGAGAGATGATGATGATACATCGAGCCACAATGCCTACTCAAACCACCACCACCGCCGCTGTTCCCGTTATCCTCCCCCATCGGAGGGTAAATCGCCGCCGCGGACGCCGTCTCCGTAACATTCCCATCCTCTCTCGAAATCACCATCACCGCGGACTGCACAAGTTCGAGACACAGCCTCAACTTATTAGGCTCAACGTGGTTCAACCCCGGCACCGCCCCCTTGAACAAAAAATCCGACGTCAGCGTCCGTAACACATCCAGCGGCGTGATCCCGTCGACGGTGCGGCACCCGGGGTCGGCGTGGTGGTCCAGCAGCACCGCCACCATGTCCGGGGAGACCATCTCGGCGGCGATATGTAGCGGAGTTTTCCCGTTCAATCCGGCGCGTAAGTTGACGTCAGCCGCCCCGAGCTCGAGCAGCGCTTTGACGACCTCTCGGCTGCAATTCTCGACGGCGTAATGCAAAGCCAAAACTTCATCGAGGTTGAGGCCTTCTCCCATGACCATGAGCTTTACGAGCTCCACGTCGGACGAGTCTAGGGCGCGCCGCATTCGTCGGATTTTGTGCTCTTCCATGTCGAGATCGATGAGGGAGCGGCGGGAGAAGGAGGAGGAGGAGGTGGACTTGAGGCGGAGCTCTTCGATTTTGGCCACCACGTCGATTGGGAGGTGTTTGGCTAGGATTTCCGGGGGGAGCCCGGATTTGGCTACTAAATGGGAGCAGGTGGACCATAATTGTTGCATGTCTTGGTTTCTTGCGGCTATTAGGACTTTCATTACGTCCTCTATTGAGGCCTTCTCCACCATGATTGCTAATTGTTTCTGCCAATTTATACATAAAACGTACCCGATATTAGTATTGAATATGTATCCCTAGAGTGGATTAATTGATACTAACAAATGGGGAAAAGATATGATAAGATGACTAGAGATGAAGGAACCAAATGTGGAAAGCTTTGAATCTGGGCAAAAAAGACATCTGAAACCCCGGCCTATTGAAAAGGAACAATGTTACATGTGCACAAACATAAAAGTTTCATCAAAACGATGAGGTAAAGAAGAAGACAATAATGTATTGTGCATAAGTTAGCTCAAAGTATCCAATGTCTTAAACAGAAGAATCCATCAAAAAAAAAAAGAAAAAAGAAAGGGAAAATACTACAATATTCCAACTCCTTAATAATTATTACTCCCATAAAATATAAAAACGTATAAATCTTGATTCAAGTTCCAAAGCCAGGATCCGTGCAAACACTCATTAGGTATTTTATTAGTGAAAAAAAAAAACCTGAGTGAGGAAAGCGAGTTGTTCAACCCCGAAAGATGTAGCGGCAACGAGGGTGTCAACAGCAAGATCAACGGCGGAGGAGCAATGGGTGTGCCAGCAGGCCCTGTCGCCGCAGTTAGGGCGGGGCTCGTGTTTCTGAGGTACAACCGAGCAGTGGCCGCTGTACAAGAACTGCAGCACCAGCAAGAAAACCTCATACCCCACCGAATTCACCGGTATCACGGGCCCCTGGCGCTCCCCGCTGGGCCCAGGACGAGGCCCGGCTGGGCGTCGGACCCGCATAAGAATTTCCTGAAGAAGAGACTGCGGGCGGCGAGGATGCACCTGTGGGCGTGGATCAGACGGCCCTCAACGCTGAAGGTGACGTCACTGAAGGCCTGGCCGTTGATCAGGAGATTGAGGTAGTCTAGAGAGAGAGATCGCAAGGATTCATCAGGGCTCATTTTGGATATTGCAATTTAAGAGTGAGAAAGAGAATGACTACTGTGTGTTTTGCTGTAGATATAGTGTGTATGGTGGAGCACAAGATCAGATGATAGGGAGGGAGAAAGTGAATGATAATAATCAATCAAAGATCAGTTAATTAGTATCATTCTTTCTCAATTTCTTTGATGATGATCCATCTTCTTTCTTTCTTTTGTTTGTGAGAATAAGATATTTCTAGATATAGAGAGAGAGAGAGGGGGGAGGGGTGTGATCAGTAAACGGTTAATCAGGCGGCTGAGATTATTTTTGAGAATATATGAATTTTTTATTTCATGATGCCAATATGAAGGATGCTGGAAAAATAGGGATGAAAAATGGGGTCAATTTGTTTTTCGTTGGTCCTTCATCTATCGACTAATTGCAATGCAGGTTAAATATTACTCCACGGTACGATTTTTTTTTTTTTTGGGGAAACAATATTCTTAGGCCCAACCATATGTTTTATCTAGTGATTTATATATATACTCATAAGTTGCTTTTCGTTTTCACATGAATCTAGTGTAGTTTTAATGATTCATAATACCCATAAAATCACGATATATAATGTTGGTTCATATAAATAAAAGTATAATATTTTTCAATACTATATAATTATTTTCGCAAAAATTTAAAACACATAATTTTAATTAGTTGTAATTAATTTATAAGTTAAAATTGCACAAGTTTCACCATTCAACTAGCTACTATAATTTTAACCCAATTCTAATGAGTTATAACAAAAATACGAAATGAAGAGTATTAATTCATATGAATAGAAGTACAATACTTTTCAGTACTATACAAACTGCTTTCCAAGTTGCACGCCGAATTGTTACTCACTACACATTAAACGCAATATTCCTTCCATCAATTTTATATTTTATTCTAATCTTTTAAATTTTTTAGCACACTACACATACAATCAATCATGGATCCTTGTAATATTTTTCAACAATGTGGTAAAAGGAAAATACTCCTTAAGACTTAAACTATATACATTCTTTATATAGCATGTCATAAATATTTCCCTTTAATTAACCTGTCGATAAGAGTTAATTTTATGACAGATATGCATGTATATTTAGAATTGTCGTTTTTTCCAAATCTAAAAATGTATGGCAGTGTCATTATTAAATATTAAATTGTAGTGTTTTATTGTTATTAAAATCATACCAGAAATTGAAAAAAAACAGGTTACAACAACCTATCATTAAACGTCACTACACCTTCGTAACGTTGTTATTATTCCCATCAGTGTTTGAATTATTTGTACTTTGTTTGTCCATGTAAACGACTACTACTTATAGGCTAAACGGACGCAACAGGAAAAACATTATAGGAATGTATATAGGAAATGTCCAATTCATGTCAGTAATTTTATTTTAATTTATCATCATCACTCCAGTATATCACATTCAGTTTATATGTTAATTAAGGTGACAATTATTTTTTGTTTCATTCTCATGAATTTAAGTTATAGTTTTATCGTTTCTGTGATAAATAATCATTACACGTATTTATATTGACTATAATGATAGTATAATTATATAGGTTATATAAAAAGTTCAATAAGTTATGGAGAAAAACTATTTCACTATGTTCGATCCTAGTAAAAATGAAACAAAGTAAAATAACTAATTAAATAAGTGATCCGGTTTTATAATTTGATTAAAATATAAGGTAAAACTTATATCGGCAAATTTAATAAGAAAAGTTAACTTTATGAAAATGGATAAACTAGATTTACTTTCGAATTCAACCGTAAAAGGAAGACTCTATTAGCAGTATATTAAGTTTATTTTATAAGAAATAGTTGGAGTATCATTTATATTTCACCATAGGAACACTGTTGAAGACTGTTAGAGAAATGAATGGCCTTACACAAGTTGAATTATTCAATCATATAGATGAAATAAGGGAGAAGTGTTTCTGTGCAGGAATAAATATTATCTTTATTACTTTACCCAAAAATGCTGGATCCCAAAATAATGCCACCACCATTAGATTTCTATAATACAAAGTCATAATAATATTAATAATTACAACAACAATAATATTAATAAATTACTATCAACATTGAGCAATTATAATTTAATCATGTTCTATAATGTCAAAAAGGAAACCCTAAATGTCCTTTTTGGGGGGTCTTTGAGTAATAAAAGAAAATACATGGTTCGCTGTGAAAAAACAAAATTGGTAGGAAAGGAATTAATTGTGCCCTTAATTAATGTATTGGCGTGTCGGCTGAATGGGTTTCTTAATATAATTTTCTTTTCTTAATTGTGTTTTAGTTTCATATTTTATATTTTATTAACATGCCGCATTCTATAGAATTACACGCTATACACTTAATTAATTCGCATGTACATTTGGAATGAAAGATAAATTTAAGTAACAAATATATATACGATATCCATTATGCAAATGACGTTCAGTTTTCTAATAATTCCAGTGTGGTTTAAATAATATAATAGTCAAAATGATAAACGATTCAACTCAGTATGTTATTATTATTTTGAGGCATTTTGCGTGAGACCGTCTTATCATTATTATTTTGAGGCATTCTTGCGTGAGACCGTCTTATGGTGAAATAAAATGTAATTTGGGCATTGTCGTTTTAACACTTTGAAAGTGATGGGTGTTGATTGTACTAAGTTGTACTCCGCCTTATGTATGAGATCGTCTCATACAAATCTTTTCTATTATTTTTTGTATTTAAATACCCTTACTTTTGGGTCCAAAAAAAAAACCCTACTTTAAATATATATGATGATAAACGATTCTACTCAAAAGAGAGTATTCTTTGGGTACTTTAAAAAAAAAAATATACCCCCTTTATTTTGTCATTATTTTTTTGAGACACACTTGCATGAGACCGTCTCACAGTAAGACGGGACATAAGTTGGGCATTTATGTTTTAACATTTTAAGAGGGATGAACGTGATTTGTGTTAAGTTGTACCTCGTCTCGTGCATGAAACAGTCTCATATGAGTTTTTATGTATTATATTTGTATTTAATAAATAGACATATTTGTTTTTTTCCCCTCAAAAAAGTACATAATGAGTGATATTGAGTTTGAATTGCAAATGGTCCTATGACTTTATCCTCAAACAGATTTAGTCCTATAATTTTTTTGTTGTCGATTTAGTCTCAATAACTTTGACAATGTTCATTTTAGTCCCAAATCGATCGAAAAACTCAAAACGACGTTATTTTACCATTTCAATCTGAGGCTTTGACTTTGTCGTATAATGTTATATTCTTAACTAGCAGTTACCCCACAAGAGTATGGGATCACTGTAGCAAGGGTAAGTATTTAGACAAAGTAGTATCGAACCGAAAGGAAGTTTCGTATGTGTGTAAATCCCTGGAAATCTATGCTTTGTAACTAATATGGGTGCAATTTGATAGTTCTATTTCACTACTATTGAATTAACAGAAAATCAGCAAATGACAAAGATTACTCTAACTTCAGATGAAGTGCAAATATTGGAGAATATTGCTTTGGATAGGAATCCCTACGTATACTATTGGAATTAGTTTGGCGACAAAGACTATCTTGGTGTACAAAAGAATAACCCTAAGTGTACTGAAACTAGGCAATCAACTTCCCTAATCCCGCACTAAATAAGATACAACAAAAGCTCGTTTTTTATTCCCGACTACTCAACGAATACCCTCTTGACCTCACTCACCAAATAACCAAGTTATTAAGATTGTGCTTAACTGCTAAAGCCCTTATTCAAGTTGAGCGATTCGGCCGTCCTCCCTAAATGAACCGGTATATTACCAACCCCGTCACAAACCCTCTCCTCAAGCCTATTCGTTGGAAAATAGTGATTCGATCGTCCTCTCTTTAACAACTTTGGTACTCAATTCAATGGTTTTTATTGGATTGGTTATTCCACTTAGAATTTTAGAAGATTATTCAATTTACACCTCGAATCATCCTGATCGCCTAACCAATTCACTATTTCTACGCGATCATCCTATCCAAAGCAATCAAAAGTTTAGCCTACCAACATGATATTCAACTCACAAACAATCAAGTATTCAATAGAAATCATCATGCACGAATACGTAAAATAAATCAACAATGGATAATCAACTGAATTAAAGTATCAAAATAGTATTGGATATGAAATTTAAATAAACCCTAAAGTTGTTCTTCAAAGTTAAAACTGAGAATTTAGACAAATCAAAATTAGGAAATCTAGAATGTAAACCAGTAAAGTTGTGAATCGAATCATGTTTCTCGTGGATGAATTCCTTTCTTTCTTCCATGAACCCTAGGTACTTTTCCCCTTCTCCTCTATATCTAACCTTCATCTTTTTTCTGCTAAAAAAAACCATCCCCCTCTTATTTTTCCCGTCTGCCTTATATATCCTGCTCTCAGACCGCTCGAGCAGGTCTTTTGGTCGAGCAGTATCGCTCGACTACTTAGTTTGGTCGAGCGCTTTTACATCGCTGGGTTCCCATGCGCTCGAGCACCTTTCTTGGTCGAGCGCTGATTTCTCCCTGCACTTGTGCCCGCTCGACCGCATTGGTCGAGCTCTAGGTGCTCGACCTCATCCTTCTATCACCTTTCTTCACTCCAACTAATACTTTTCAGTATTTCTTTCATATCTTTTCAACCGGGAGTCCGATTCATGCACAGCGAAGTCTCACGAGCTACATTTTCAGTCCTCTTTCCTCTTATACAAACCAAAGAAGCAAATTAGTGATTTTATACAGATTATGCTCAATCACCACAAGAATATCACTAAAAACACTCAAAATATGGCTAAAACTCGCTCGTAACTCACTCAATTTCACCTCTAATCAGGCTCTCTAGTGTATGCTATGACTGAACTATCACATGTGTATTTTTAGTTGTGTTTGACTAATTCTTGTCATCAATTTTGTTTTAATTTTTTTTTAATTATATGCCTGAAATTCCAGTTATTAAGAAAAAATACAAGTGACAGTTCAGTCACAGCATCCGCCGCAACCCCCAAATTAAAACGGTAAAACGACGTAGTTTTGAGTTTCTGACCGAAAGTAGGTTTAAAATTGAATATTATCAAAATTATTGAGACTAAATAAACGATAAAAAAATTTATGGGACTAAATTTATTTGAAGCCATATTTTTCGGGAATAATTGTGATTCAAAATCCAATAAATTCATGTATGTCCTCTTTTAGCTATAGTATTCGAAATATCAATTTAAAGAGTTGGTATGCTTTGAAACGGTTCATCGTGAAATTGATTTTTTTTTTTACAGGCATACTCTTTAGTAATATAAGTCACACCTTTCAGTTATCACTATGATACCCTCTGCTATAATATAAGTCACACCCTTCACTTTTATGAATAATACTCTTTATAGTAAAAAGTCACACTTTTTAATAATATAAGTCACACTCTTTAACCAGTTTCATTGTGAAATTTGTTCACACTTTACTTTACCCAATTTAAAATTGAGTTGAAGAAAGAAGTAGATAAACTTTTCATTGTATAATCTTGTAATTTAGGCATACACTTTTCATAGTAATCGTGGTTTTAGAGATATAATACTAATTTTGAGCAGGAGATAAAATTAATTAGTAGATGGGGTGTAAAGGGTACGCCATATATACGTATATTTGTATGATGATAGACAACACATCACTGACAGTCTTATGATTTGAAAGGCTTCGATTTGACATTTGACTTGTCATCTCAAACATCTCTTCATTCACCCCACCACCTGCTCTCTCTATTTTCGGTGCTTTTTTCCCTTTCTAATATGTCCACCAACTCCAAACTCCATTTTTTCATTTCATTCCCATTTTTGTATATATCCACACCAATTCTTTGCATTTAAATTCTCTAATTATACGATATAACTATTATATATACTGAGTAACACCCCCACAGAACCAGTCTATATATACCTAAACTCTATAACTGATATTTATAAAAATTATTATTATTATATATATAATTGTTTAAAAATATAAAACATTTTTTTTTAAATAATTATTATTTTTATAAAAAAAATGAAAAATGAAGTGATAAAGTTTTTTTATATACTAATAGTGTGTATATATGTAAATAAAAATTGAGTTTAGAGTCTATGATGAACTCAATATCCGATTGATCAAATAAATTTCGTGTAACATATGAAATAATAGAGGTAGTGTGTATATATGTAAATAATGAGTATGACCACATATAAATGATATTTAGCAATGTCGAATAGTCCGTCATCAAAGATTTTTTATCATTTATGAAACTAAAGTTAGTAAAAAGAATTTTATCTCATCTAAAAAGCTCAAACTTATAGAGATTTGGTGAATTAATTTTTTTGTATATAATTCCCTAATATTCCATCTCATTTATGGGTTAGATTGTCATCTGGGATGTCAACTCCATCATTGGGAGGAGGAAGAGGAGGCCCAACAAAAAGTGAAAAATTATTTTTTTTATATATAATTCTCTAATATTCTCCCTTCACTTGTGGGTTAAATTGTTCTTCGGGGTGTCAATTCCATCATTGGGAGGAGATGATGCCCAACAAATGTATAATTTAATGTGGATAGAATATTGCCGTTAGCGGGGTTTGAACCCAGGACGAGGGAGTGAACCTGATGCTCTGATACCATGAAAAAATTATGTATCATTTAAAAGTTCGAATTTATAGAGAGATGGAGAGTTCATTGTTTTTAATATAGTTGTTGGGACTTCTAAAAAAATTGGTGACTTTTTCTTACTATGAATGGAAGGATTTGGATCCTCCCATTTTCTTGTGTAATTTTTTTGTAAATTTTGATCCTACACTTTATATTTTTTTATATTAGTTTATTTTGTGTTTTTCTCTTTCTAAATTTTTTTTATAAAAATTTAGGTAAACGAAAGGAGACGATCCACATTCTGAATGGAATGGCTTGCCAAGCCAAGATTGCTGTTAGGCTGCTAAACCGCTGTAAACTGTTTAGCTGTTTTTCTTTTTCGTTTAATTAGTCATACCTATATTTTATATATAGTTGAAACAGGATAAATAGTTGGATTTTCCTTCGATGTATTCCTGATACTTTTTCAATAAAAATTGTCTTTTAAAAAAAAAAAAAGAAAAAAAAAAAAGAAGTCATAACTACATTATTTATAATTTTTTATATTTTATTTTCTTATATATCTCAGTGATATTAATGTTACATGGAATACGTAGTCTTACATGGATTATGAAAATTAAATATAAAGATTGAAACAAAATACAGGAAAGAGAATGAGATTATTATGTACAATGACCGAGCCAGAAAATTCGTTGAGAGGGTCCAAGGTCTCATGTACAGTACACCTTGCACTCATAGTGCATTTTAGAATCGTGCGATTTTTTATATAGAAAAGTGCAACTTATTTACATTCAACCATGCAATTATTTTTCTATATTAATAATGGTTGCAGGATTCAACGTAAATAAGTTATATTTTTCAGTAAACAAGTCACTTGTTTTTAAAATTCACTATAAGTGCACGATGTACAAAAAAAAAGGCACACTTTGGAGTTTAAATAAAAAATTACAGTGCTTGGGACTTGAATATTAACACATTTGTCTTTTAAGGACACTCTCATACCTCTTAACCACAAAACAAATTAATAATTTCTACGGTATATATTATATATATATATTAAAATTTTAAAGGGGGGGGGTCCAAGTGACCCCATTGGCCCTAAAATAGTTCGCCACTAATTATGTATATATGCGTTTCTTATATTTACACATTTTTATATAAATATATTATATAAATAAAAATCTTTGGAGGAAAAAAAGATTATTCTCATGTCAGGATTAATTAGTTCCCAAAAGAGAGCATTACTTACTAAATTTACTTTTAACAGTAGTATGTGTTTGATCATATACTATTTACGTTAATTGCACGGTTCAATACTTCAATCGATGTATAAAAAAATATTTGTCAAGATAAGATCTGTCTCCATTTTTATATGTAAAATCATAGTCCTACTAATGGAGGCCCAGCTTCATTCTCGATTTATTATTTGATAGGAAGAAAGAGATGGAAGGTTGGCCAGTGTTGACTTGTTATATTGATTTTTATTTCCCAAAAGCTGACAACAGAATTGGGATTTGACCATATAATAGGTCTTAATGACAATTATTGCTTTAAATTTGTGCTTCATTGCCATTGGATGTCAAATCTACTAATTAACGGTAGCGGTGCAGTTCATCAGGTACACCACACAACTTTAGTACTCATCCTTGTTCCAAATATATAAGTTTATTTGACTTTTCATATATATTAAGAAATTGTATTAAAAAAGTAAATTAAATAAATAAAATTTTTATTATCCCTATTTAATGATTACTATATTTTACAACATAATTAATGCATAAAGTTATATTAGTAAATTAATTAAAAAAAGTTACTTTATCTAAAAACAAACTAATATATTTGGGACATCCATAAAATAAAAACAAGCTTATATAATTGGGACGGAGTGAATATATTTTTAAAATGTATAGTTTATTTTATTAAAATATTTAATTTATTTGTATTGAAACATTCAATTTATTCAATGTAAAATAAATTGAAAATTTCAATGAAACATATTGCATGTCTAAAAAATACACCTAAATTGAATGGTGCTCGGGCATGTACATACACGACTTTGTCACTAATTAATTAGTATTTTAGTTCCTTCTCCACAAACCCCCCAATTAATTACAAATTTGACAATTATTTTTCAAATTACAAATTAATTGATTTTGATGCTTTCCCTATTATGTTAATGTTATCTGTAGACGTCATGATATTAAATATTCGTCGATTTTAATATGAAGCACAAACTCAAAATTTCTAGATGTTTCACTTATAATTAAATAAGTTCAAACTTTGAAATACAACTTAAAAGTTAAAACCATACAAAACAGAATAGATATATGTACGGTTCACCTCAACATTTTTACACAACTCTTTTTGCATACATAAAAGAATCATATACACCCCATGTATATATACTCATATTCAATTTTGATAAAGATCCTAATTCCACTACAAATTATTCATAGTCTATTAATTGCAATAGAACATATATAAATAATTTCGCTCAAGGTGAAAACTAGTTCATCATTCCATTTTTTTGACAGGACTAGTTCATCATTCCATTGATTTCCCTTGATCATTTAAATTTCGATGTTAAAGAATAATGGAGGCAAATCAAGAGAAAAAATATGTTTTATATTTAGCAAGTTGGGAAAGAATTTTGATGCTGTCGCATAAAGATTGATATATTTAATGTTGTCTCAAGTACTTGTTCCATCCACACTTTCCAAATTGGGGAAAAAAGTTGTAATTTCTCTACTATTATATTGTTGATGTCCTTTATCATTCCAACATTATAATAAAAAAGGCTACTAATAATTAATCATTCACAATTTTTAATTAATATTAAGTACAAGATGTTATTTCTTAATGGTTTCAATAAAGGGTCATAATGACTTGTAGCATGATTAATTTGAAGATTAAACAGTGAAGCATGAATTAGTTTGTTACCTACCAAAATTGGAATTTCACTTCCCTATAATCATTCTATATACTTAATTTACATGGAAAGATATAAATATAACTTTCATATATTTTGTTTAGTGCTATTGTTTAGTTAAACTTTGATATTTTTCCCTTAGGGCCTAGTAATTTGAAATTATTCTATTCTCGATTTAATTGTCATTTACTACACACATCGAGTTATTTATTAATATTTAAAATGATAAAAAGATTTTTAAGGTGGAGTATAATATATCATCATCTATCTTATTTTTTAATTTATAATTAATAAATGACACATTGGCTAAAAACACGAGCCAAAAAGTGAAAAATGAGAAAGTAATAAAAATGAAAGTTAAAAAAAAAGTAAAAAACCTTAGCATTCAAAAAGAAGAAGAAAAAGATGAAAAGAAAAAAACAGAGAGAAATAACTAATAAGGACAGCAAAAGGCTGTTTAAAGAAGGGAAATGGGGAATTCATCATAAAGAGGACCCATGTAAAGCCTGAAAAACTGTATATAACTGTACACCTTTATAACCATTAACTAAAATATAGACATTGAAACTCTTGTTAACAAGTAATTTTATTTATGATCACAGCTAAAAGCAGTAAGCTTTGGAAACCCTATTGATGAAAAGTCTGTTTTTTTTGCTGCAATAAATTCAGTTAAAATATTGTCATAGGTTCTGAGGATCAACCAACTTAGTATTTATAATCTGCTCCTCTTTCTCAGCAGTAATAAACAGTAAAAAAGAAGAACATAATGCTTAACTGAAATCAAGAAAATCTAGCAATATTTAATGTTAATACTATATAACTGATATTTCACTGTTTTGCTCATGGTTTCCAGCAGTATAAAAGGTAAGAATCAGATACACTAATTAAGAATCTTGCATAGGTCCATGCCCAATCATCTTGTTCCCCTAAAATCAAGAAATAATATCAAGTTGAATGATGATGCAGCAACGAGGAATGCCCAAATAAATTAATGTACTCAAACGAGATTAATGTTTAATTCCGTTGATTCGATGCGAATATTAAAAAAGAACGATTAAAACAAGAACAATGAGATAAAACTCAATATATTTTCTATTTCATTCAAAGCTATAAATATTACAATTAATGCATGAAAAAGGTTATAAATACTAATTCAACATGGAATACAAAAATATCTAATTAAATAAATTTTAATAATCATTAATTGAGATTCGTTGAATCCGGCTATATTGATCAAGAGTCTGTTAAACTTATTCATTAATAGTAGTGTGAATCCATCTCCATTATTCTTCCCTCCCTCACGAATGGGAATTGGCTTTATCTTCATTAAATGACAAGATTATGCTTAAAGTTACCCAAAAGCATAGCATATACATATATCACTTGCAATCTGTTTACTATAGCTTTATAAAAAAAAAAAAACCAAACATCCAGAAAACAATTTTTGGAACCTCATTTAAAAACCCACTGTGATTCTTGTGACAAAACATACAATCAATACTACTCATCTCATGATTCATAATCTTGAAAACTATCATGTGACTATATATGAACTTAGTCAGGAGTTAGGACATAACCATAGTGCTTTATTGCTTTTTATTTTCTAGAATACGTGATACTGTCTCACAATGAGTTAGAATATAAATTAAAAAATACTTTGAAAATAATTTTAAAAGAATATGCATCAATTTACACTAATTTGTGAATTGTGTCACATGTTTTTGCCTTATTTTTGTTAAGACAATCCTGTTTGACACTCAAAATTTGAACTTAAAAATGACATCCCTACCCCCACCCACCCTCGTGGCGTTGCTCGAAGAATAACAGAATTTCTGGTCCAAATTAGGGTGATAGATAATAGATAGCTTGGTGCTACATCTGATTTGACAATTGAAGGGAAATGGCAATGACTTATGAACTTGACATCTCTTTGTCCAAACACAACTGCAGAGATCTCACAACTGCTCAAAGCCCTACGATCCTTTTGCTCCCCTAATCTACACCTTATATCAACTGTACACGTGTCAGGATCTTACTATCCCTCATCTTCAATACCCAGTTCCCCATTTGTTAGATGACGTTTTGTACCGAGGATTTTGTGTATGCATAATCATCACTTTGTTCCTTTAAAATTAATATACTTGAACCCTGAGGAAGCACTGATTTTCATGGCTTTTATTGCCATTCTGATGACAGTAATTATCTTTTTTGCATTTTTTATTATTAAAGAAAATAAAAAGATTATCACGGCTAAAATAGTCCAAATAAAATACTATAATCATCTAGCTAGTCTCCTCACACGCGGCTCATTATATGTTCAAAATACTCCAATTCTGAATTACATAGAAAATGAAATGTCATAGCACATGAAGATATAATGAATTTATTGATTGCAAAATTACCAATTTAAACACATGTAATTCATGTAATATTTACGACTTATTAATATATAAATGAAAATTTGTGAAGAGTTTTTAATTAATAGCTATAGCCGATATAGACTTATTTAAATTAATGCTAGTTTTTAATTAAATTTAGCCGATTACCACTAATTGCAATTTAAAATTTTAATATGATTTATTCTCAAAGATATATGTTGCTATAATTATAAAGAGTTGGAGTTTGACGATATTTGATGTGGGACTTAATCTTCGTGCTTTCATTGTCCAGAAGTTCTTCTCTCTCATTCGAATTTGGGTTAGAGAGAGAAAGAAAAGCCATTATATTAATAAATATTTTTGGCTCATTCATTTGTCCCTCTTTTCAAAACATTGATCAGTCTTTCTTGACCAGATTTTCTGAATAATATCTGACTGATGTACAGTTGAAAAGGTTATCTGCATGCAATGCCATGTTGGGGCCAATGGATTTAATGAGATATTTATATACTTCACATATTTGATCTGTAATTTATGGTGGGCTCTTAATCACTTGTAGGGTATTTCTATGCCCACAAATTTATCATTTTCTATGATGCTTCATTTTCAAGAATATGTGTGTGTGATGTTTAATGACTTTTGTGCACACTTAGATTGGATCAAAACTCAGCTCCAGTTTTTACGCCTGTGGTCGCATATTCGCCCAAATTATAATTATTAATCTATTGAATCTTAGTATATGGTTTTAATTATATTTCGTATTTCATTGTTTTAATTGGTGGAGGTACATACATGTATGGTAGTGATCTGTCTCCTACATTCAGACAATTTTCTAAAATTTTAAGCAATTGAAGATAAGAGAACCAAAAAATATAAGAGAACGAAAAGTAAAGTACATAATCTCGAAATGATTAATTTATGCAAAAATGTTTTAATTTGAAAATACTCATACTACAAAAAAATTAAAAAAAAATTATTTGTTCTAAGTTTTTCTTATTTAGAAAAATAACTTTTTGCTTGTTTAAATAGAAGTGAGCATACTTGTTTGTGGCTTATTACTTATTTAGATAAAATGTAGGTTTTTTTATTAGAAAAAATTACCTTTAGAGGTAAAAACATTTTGTTTGTAAGTAATTACTTATTTAATGAAAATGTCTATATAATTAAAAAAAAAACTGTAGACAAATTGTAAGCAACCATATTATTAATATTAGGATTAAATTATTTTTGTTGTAAACCTTATAACTATATTAAAAAATTATGTCAATTCTTTATTTCTAACAATGTCAAACTTATATTTACTTTAAAAGAAAAAATCAAAATGAAGAAGTCTATTTAATATACTTGAAGTTGAAGGGCGGTTATTTCTGTGCTACTTGATAGACACTGATCAACAAAGCTTTAGAATATCGTACTATACATGTTTAGAAATATTATATTATATAGTTTATACAATACATCAAAGTAATTTTTTTTTTTTTATCAAATAAATAATGACTCAAACGTCATAATATAAGTAAATAATGTTCTAACATTTTAAAATTCTAACCCGTTTTGCCCAATCAAAGTAGCACAAAGTCAAGTTGGTAAAGCTTGTGATGATGTGGGAAGAAATAATAATTGATTTCAATTTAAAAATGATATAAATTTTCATTAAAATATTATGGGGATTTTTTTGGAGAAAAATCTGATTTTTAAAAAAAAATATATGTCGCCACTGAAAGACATCCTTCTTTTATAAATGTTCAAAATCATTTCAATCAGTCACGATTTCTTGACAACGAATTTTATCTTCCAAAAAAAAAAAATATATATCGTTCAGTACTAATACCGGAGAATTTTGGGGAGGGGTGTCTTGTCAAGAAAAAGTCTTTTTGCGGTAATTTCTTACTTCACATATTTCATCATATCTCATCGCATGCCAACAAATTTATCATTTTCATGATGCTACATTTTCAAGAATATGTGTGTGTGGTAATTTTTAATCTTTTTTTCATTGAAATCATATTTACATAATTTCATTTAAAACATTGGTATACTTTATTTTGAGTAGGTCTCCATTAAATTTATTTATAGTATAACAGATTTTGTCTATGCTGGGGGCTGGTTCTGCGGCACCTCCACGTTCACCTTTTTATATTTATTTTAATATGAATGTTTGTATTTTTTTTTTCTATTTCTTTAATAATTTATTTACTTTTCTTATCTTTTGAAAAAGAGAGATAAAGAAAAAAAAGAAAAAAAAAATTGCCCAATTTTTTAAAAGTAAGTATATAATCTCGAAAGTCTATTTAATTCATTTTATTTTACACACACAAAAAAAAAAAATTTACTATAAATTTTAATAAAACACTTCATTAATTATACATTTTTCTTAATATTTATGCCATAAAGTTGGGGCAAATATTTTAGGGATGGGGGAGTATTATTTTAATAAACTCTTATTATTTTATTTTTATAATTTTTTAACAATTTTCTTACTGAAAAATAACTGTAATGCTTATAAAAAATTGTATATTAAAATTCAATCATAAAATTGTAGAATGATAGCAATAAAATTACATTGGAACAAAGTTTTTCAATATATTAAGGTATTACGTTACTATATATTTAGAATTGTATTGAAATTGTTTAAAAAACATTAAAAAAAGGATTATTAAAATGCTAATGTCTTAAAAAAATAAAGAAATTAAATTTTATATACATCAGGTGCACAGTGCACTTTATAGTGATTTAGAATCATGTAACACTAAAATATACAATTTATTTATACTGTATCGTATAATTATTAATATGAAAAATAAATTTTAAAACTATGATAAAATAAATCTTATTATTATAATTTTTAAAAAAATCTTTAAAAAAGAGTAATAAATAGTTCATTTAATGTACATGAGACTCACTATAAAAAAATATAAAAATAAAAATAATGAATAAAAAAATGGGACCTAAAAAATTACTACAAGGTAAATATAAAATAAAAATAAATACTATTATTATAACAAATAGTGAGACCAATTTTGACACATTTAAAAAGCTCGTATACTTTATTTTGAGTAGGTCTCCGTTAAATTTATTCATAGCATAACACTATACTTACAAATTAATACCACTATATTTATCAACTGATATCATTATATTTAAAAATTAAGATCATAGCATTAAATATTATAAATATTATTAATTTATAGAATCGTGGATCATTTTATAAGTATGATAGTATAAATTTTATAATATAAACAAATTTCACAATAGATTTTTTTGTGTTTTTTTTTAGCTTTATGTTAACTTTTATTTGCGATATTCACATGTACTTGATGTGGAAGTAGGATCTAATTTAAACAAAATTAAATGTATTGACAAACTAATCGAATAAAATTTAAAATACACTGAGTACTCAATCATCACTAAGAACGTACGAGATCCAAATCAAACAAAATTAAAAATACATGGTTGAATATTTGTAAATAAAAATATATATAAACTGGATTAAATTAATTAAAAAATATGGGGAGTCAAGTTCAAAGTTTAATCACACCATTTTGATTCACACTTTAAAAAATATGCTTGATTCACACTTGAGCTATCAAATCAAAGAATTCCAAAGGTGGAAGGGTTTATACTTTATACGAGTTGAATTCTTGAACAATTTTCTTATGGTAGGTTTAAGGCTATAATAGAGACTTCAAGCATAATGTGATTTTGCTGGCAAATTGTGTGGCTGTAAATAAAGTCACTCATTCATTAATTCATTAGTTTGGTCTTAAGAATTATTTAAAGGCCTAATTCCATAACCTAAGATCCAAAATAAAAAAAATAAAAAAAAAATCTATTTTCAGCCATGTAATGACTTCAATTTCTTCAATTACAAAATAAGCACAAAATTCATACTTAAATGCAGACATATCTTTTCAAAATATGACTAATTCCAAAAATATAAAAATTCATGTTGAACAGAGTTACAAAACAATGAAAATATACACCTATACTATGGATGAAGCAGCAAAAATCTGTTCTAGCGGCAGTCTAAATATATTATAAAAAATCGCATTCTAAAATATACAAATTTTCGAAAATATAAGCAATGAGATAAGTTAGCAGTACTCACATCTTCGTGTTCCGTTTGCATGGTACAGTGAGGAATTTGGATGAAGGGTAGACGAGAAGAGCTTCCATCACGTCGTACATTTTGTTGTCACTCAGACAATAGCCCAGAACTTTTTTCTGCAAAATAAGACCGCTTCCATTCTTTTCTGATCATCTTCAAGAAAATGCAACTGAGTATCCCAAAGAAACTTTGGTGCAAGATCTACAATCCTCGAGATAGTAGTATCATCTTCTCCCCGTATAATAATATGCCCCTGCGCAGAATGTAACAAAGTTATAACAATCTAGTACACCAGTTGAACAGTGCAACGGTACACAACTAATACTATATAGTAAAAATAACTAATATTTTTCAGCAAAATCAACTAATACCTTTTAGTTAAACAACTAATACCATTTAAAAAAACACTTGAGTTGAACTGTGCTCCTGGTGCATACAAGTTTTTTGTCCAAAGGTTATACTTTCTTAAACTCGTAAATAATGGCTTAAAAATGGAAAACTCAAGACTAGAAAAAAAGAACCATAAAATATGACCTCAGGTCGCAAAATACGGTCCATTTCCAGCATGATATCCTCGAGTAAACAACCCTCTTCATGGTTTCTGTAGGCAGAGAAAAGACGGTTGGCATGCAACAGATCGTACGTACGTGGATACGTAGAAAATGGTTCACACCTGCATATAATAGTAGAAATCTTGGTTTTCTTGTTTGTGAATATTCATAAGCAGATATAAAACTATAATAAACGCCTCACCAGTCATGAAAAATGCCTATCAACCCCCGGTCGTATATGGCAGGTAATGTATTGTTCGTGCTCACAGGGACTACGTTCATGACCCATACAGGCCACGTGTTCAAGCCAACTGCAAATCCCCCAAGGAAAGCATTCATATCCATGACATTTCGTATTTCTTTCTCTTCAACACTTAACAATCTCCAATAGTGGCGAACTTGATCTTGCCAGTAGATTGTATCTACTAGAAACTTTTCTCGATTCATACCTGCACCAATTATGTTTAAACACATTAGGGCTAAAACTTCCATTATGAAAAAAATTTCGATCATAATATTCCAAGTTATGAAAAGGCTCTAATTTCTGCAAATTACAAGTGACATATATTCCTCAGCAGTAAGCTCCTAATTTATGCTATAATATTATTAAAAGGTCGATGAAATGATCCATTATCATTGAAAATTGTACCAAATGCTATCTTACAATGATCGATAAGAACAGCAGAATAATTTATTCTGATTAATCAGATTATGGTAAAACTTTGAATCCAAACTAAGCTACCTAGCTTATCAAGAGACGTGGAATACTCTGAGAGACGTTGTGGCTTTGGAGGGAGTTTCTGGGAAATGCGTTCTGATATACATTTCCTCAATGGTGATTGAAATGATGGTTTAGCATCATCTTTGGAATCACATATGCTGATAAGATTCTTCTGTGCATTCTGCTTGAGGCATGAGTTATCATCAGGCTTAATCCAGATTGCTGTCTGCACTTGTCGAGCAATGAGCTTCCAGCACATTGCAGTAGTCAAACTCATTAACTTATCCCAAATCAATGGAAAATCTTTGTCTTTTCTGTATGCAGGAGGAGCTGAGTAGACAAAGTATCCATTTGATCTCAATATGCGATCCACTTCTTTTATTAGAATGCCATCTGTATTCAAACGTAAAAAAGTTTGATGAAGAAATCTTCTTGTATGTAAACTTTATAATGAAAGGGATGACATTCAGGTAAAAATTGCACAAATAATACAAGTAATGTTGGATGAAATATTTTATTCTCGATGCAACTTATGTTTTATTTAGAAAAACTAACCATTCTCATGCCAATCGACGCGACATCTGGAACAGTGGACCATCTCAAAAGAGTTGCTGGGATACGGTAGCTGCTTTGTGGATAAAGCAGAAATCATGGCACTAATTCCTCTTTCTAAAGCAAATTGAATTTGATTTTCGTGGCCATCTTTTGGAGCAAAGGACATAGTTTGAATATTTAAGGGAAGAAGAAAGGCAGAGAAGCTAGCTACTCCACAGCCAACATCTAGAACTTGAAATACACCAGCAGAACGGAGGTCACCTGTCTCTTTAGTTGTCATATTTCCTAACCTGCACAGACCAAAGTCAGTCATTGTAGTCAAATTAAATGACAAAAAAATAAAATAAAAAATCATTCAGACAGCTCAACAAGTCCTGCTTTGGGTGCTTGTATTTCGAAAGGTTAAGGAATTGTGAAAAATAAATTTCAAGAAATGAAGACATCCTGAAACGAACTTAAAAGTTGTTTTTCTTCATATTGATCTCACTCTATCTATGTTCTTGAATGTCTCTTTGAAGTCATAGCACTTATATCTACATTCATTATGAAAAATCATAAGGGCTATTTCGATGTCCAAAGTTGAATGTTAGTTTTAGTAAGTGCATAAAGCCCAAATACTACTTAAATCAATCTACTTATAATTCCAAATTCTCCCGGAGGGAAAATCATCAAATGAGGATCCGGTGGCGGTGGTGGGCTAAGCCACCTGGTTAAAAAATCATAAGGGCTATATGCATCACCATACATGGAGGTCACTTCTCAGTCTTCACAATAAGCATTTAGGTTCGATACAATCAACAAAAATATAAACCGGAAGTACCTCTGAATGTATTCGGGAGCTCCATGCTTGAAATGAGTACCTCCACCCGGAAACCACCATAGACTGTCCTTTTCATGAACCCAATTTTGTCCTCCTTTCACCTCAGCAAGATGAGAATGATTCACATTGCTTCGCCAAACATAGTCCCTACTCGTTGGCCATCTTATCGGTATCTTATAGTCAACTGGAGGTGGAACCAAACAAAATAGTCGTCTATTCACAGGAGGACAGTGCCTTTCTAGCTCCTCTTTCCTTGAAAGATCCAATTTTGACAGTAGCTCTTTGATGTAAGAAAGGTCGTGGCATGGAATGTATTCATTATACGTCAACAGGCATACATTCACCCCTGTTTCAGGGATACTAAGGGGTACTGTTCGATAAGAAAGACTAACTTTATTTCTAAATGCACCTGCAAGCATGAAGATATGGTAGCCTCTAATTAGAAACAAGTGCACTTGCAAACTTTGCTGCCAAATTTCTTGTTAACTCAACCCAAACACATAAAAGAACGGTACCACAAAAAAGTTCAACAAAGACTACATTCCTTACAAACTTTCACACCATAAACCAAAGAATAGACGTAGTTGAAATCAGTATAGTAGTCCCATCATTTAGAAGCTGGAACAAGCCCAAGATTAACTTTCTTTCTAGATATAAGAAAAACACAACAATGCTGAAATATTCATTACCCACAACCCACAAAAGCTAATCTTCTAGTTTCATACCCACAAGTTCAGGTGGAAATTTCTGAGTAAAGATTCAAACTTTAACTAATAAAAGTGCTAAATTTATCATTTACAGACTCCAGATTCAGAACCCACATCAATCTTTCACTAAAAATAGATATTTGAGCTCGAATAAACAATGTCAGAAATCAAATACGCCATTCACAAACCCAAATTAGCAAGACTTTCCATAAGTAGAATCGTTTCCGGAATTAGAGAATACCTAATCGGAGAACTTATTGCTAATTCAAGAAAGGAAAAAAGAGAAAGCACAGAAATCACTAACCAGAATCTGTGGTTGAATCGTTGGCATCAGGGGCTTGTTTAGGTTGTACATTGTGCTGTTGAGGTGGTGCTTCGAGGAAAGAAGAATTGTTTCCAAAAAGAGTACCAGTGTAGAATGAAGCTATCATCACTAAAAGGATTACCATTATAACCTGCCCAGCCTTCCAATCAAACGCTCTCATGTTTATAATTCCCACCATTTTAATTTCTCCCCAAATTATATACACACACGAGTCAGTGTAAATCAATCCGCGAGCATTCTTGCAGAGACACGCAGATCGACAGATCTCTCACACAGTGAGCAAGAATGGTGTGTGTGAGAGAAAGTGCAAAAGAGAGATCTTGAAACTATGTGGGTGATGGACGCACCAAATCCAAACACTACAATCAAATCTTCTTCTTGATACACAGTTGCGTTCTCAATAAAGAAAAAGTTATATTTGAGATTTATATTATTTTTCTAGAGAAGGATTTAGTGGGTAAATAATTTCATTTTTAAACAAAAAAAATAAAAAACACTAGATTACCATTAGATCTTGATTCTTGAACTAAGAAAAGTTGTCAGAAAATTGTATATTTGGACAACAAATAGTAGCAATCTGATTTTCAATTTTATACTATTTTTGAAAAATTGAGTATATTAATCTCAAAACATAATTTAATTTAAGAAAGAAGAGGGAGTAATTGCTGTCAATTTAATTTCAAAACTTGCGGACAAATCGAGATGTTTGATGGGGGGCCCACCATGGAGTGTGTAATTAAGGCAAGTAAAATAGGTAGTGGGCCTTAATAGTCAAGTGTTTGGTTATAATATATCCCACATCGAAAGATTAAGAATAAAACAAGCAGGTCTCATACAGCGTCACTGCAGTGTAATGTCACGACCTTACTTGAACAGGATCTGTTCTATAGGCTCGTACCTCTGTATCCTTGATTTCTAAGGAGACAGGAAATCAAGTCTGGTGGATGAGCCATGGCTGCTCAACTAGAGCGTGATTAACAGCTCCGTGGCTCGGGTTCTTGAGTCATTGGAGCAGTAGAGGATCGTTCTCAACTAGCCTCGGCTGGTTGGGATGGTTGAGCAGCTGTCTGACAGACTATAAACAATTTTTTTTTTTGGCTCGAATCGAATGGATCCAATTCGAGCAAGTTTCCAATTCAAAAGCAAAACTTATTGAAATTGATTCCAATTGTTCGATTCATAGTGTATCGCGTGGGAATCGACTGTCCATAGGATTCTTTGATAGAAAAAAAAATCAAAAGGGGGAATGTTGCTGCCAATTTATTTTGAAAGGATTAAGAAACACCGAAGTAATGTCTAAACTCAATGATTAAAAATAAGGAAAGCATCTAAGAACAAGGAAACACCCTTTTAATTGTCGCAATCCTCTCAATAAAAGGCGGTGTTCGAGAATCCGATTTGTGTTGATTGCGCATAGCCTTGACTATTCAGAATAACATCAAAGCAATCAAGCAAGCAAATCTGAATTGAGTTCAATGAAACTTGGGAAAAAGCAAAATTTGGCTTGAACATAATATCGGAAGTATACAACAATTTCTCATCTATTGTGTAACCAAAGGCCAATAATTAATGTTACAAATCTATAAATCAACATCCACAAAAGCAGTGCAATCAAGATCTTGCAGAGTGAGTCTCCCCATGTATACTTCACTTATATGGTGAGGGCAAAGAGGGAGGCATTTTCTCTCTAAACTATCATGGATCGCGCCCATTCCTCGAATCCACCTACTCTCATCTAACGGGCACACGTCGAGATAGTTCTGTAGTAAGCGAACCCTGTACACGGTCGTGTCTCTTCGTTCACAGAAATGGGCGATGCAGACGTGAGGAGGCTCGTCGGAAGCTAATCTGATCAATGCCATAGTCATAGACCCATCAACGGGCATGGGATCGGAAAGATTTCTATCTCCCATCATTTTGATCTCCCTTTCTGAAGGAAAATGGACATCTCCATTCACTTTTAAATCTTTTGTGAAATGCCTTATAGTTTCGTTCTTGGTGGATTCGTGTTTTTCTGCTAAGGTTAAGATACAAGAGTATCTAAGATGATAACTCACAACAATTTTAACCTTTCTGAAGTTGTGACAGCAGTTATAGAAATCGAGCCATCTTCTTCCTATCCCAGCATACCACTTGATAATATCTGCATCATCAAGAAGCATGAGTAAACTGAGTGGCCTTGGACGACCCATGTGGTTAGTAAAACCGACTAATTTGACAGCCTTTTTTATGAGTTCTAACGGTGCTTCAACTCTGATGCATCGCTTAGTCAAATCCTCTACAGTTCTTTGAGCATACAGTTCTTCCTCTTCTTCTCTCTTCTTCTCATGTCTTCCTCCAGTTCCCTCTTGGCTTTCACCGGCTTCAAATACTTGTCAACTTGCTCTTGGAAGTTGTCATAAGAGGAGACAAGCTCACGTGGGAGCAGATCCCTAATTCTTCTCAAAGAGAGAAAATCCCCAGCTGATAACATCCGGTGCCATTCCCATCGCTCGTCCACAGATTTCAAGAACTCCTCGACAACTTCATCGCCCCAAGTGTTAAAGATTTGCCTCACTTCATTTTCAATTTGGAAATCGAACTTGAATTCATTACTTTGTTTCAACTTCTTGAAGACATGACTCAATAACTTCATTCCCAACTTCTTCCTATTTCTCTCTTTTGCATTTTTTAACTCTATAAGTCTAACTTCTTTCTGCCTTTGATACTTTTTCCGGGCCCTGATCGCCTTTTCTGTCTTTGGTGGTCGAAGAACAGAAGGCGCCACAGCTTGAAGCTCCATTCCCATAAAATCAATCTTCTCAGAAACAGCACTATGAATAACCGTTTTCTGTTTATCCACATTCAATTCCAACTTCTGTTCAAGAAACCTCACAACCGTATTCTTCAATTCCAATGTCAACATTTTCGTCCCCGAGGTAATAATCAATATCTCATCCAGATATCGGACAGCATAAATCTTGAATGGCTTATAAAAAACAGAACCCAAATTAGACGCCTCGGGCACAAGCTCGTTTTCCTTGAACTTCGGAAGCTCTTTATTTGTTTTTAATCGTAATTCTTGAAGTTCCTTATCAAGCCCATTGAAGTAAACATTAATCAAAATCGAACTCAGAGCACATTCTTGTGGTAGCCCTCTACCTAAACAAACCCCACCAAGATTAACCGTAACTACCCTGTAATCGAACAATTTTCGAATCAAATCAATCAGTTCATCATCTTCAATTTTCTCTCCTAGCATCATACACAACTTATCAACATGCCTTTTTTCAAACAATTCATTATGGAAATTAACTCTAAACCACCAGCTAGGATTCTCAATAGAGTTCTTCAAATACCTAACCGCCGTTATGCCGGCCCATGTTCACACGGCCACCGTAAGAAAACGTAACAAACCTATCGTCATATACGACTTCAAGTACAATCCTAATAGCTTCAAGTACAACTTTAAGCTTCAAATTGGGTAGCACAAGGGGATTACCTTTATGGGCTTCTTGAAAAACAGGAATGCAGCATGATTCAATGTCGAATGAGTTCTTTGAGAGATGAAAGGAGAGATCTTGCAGAGAGAAGAAGTGAGTTGAGACCGAGTCAAGAGTGAGTGGCGGCGACGACTCGGGGGCATGATTTCTGAGGTTGAGGCAGGCCGTGAGAAGGAGGGAGGGCGAAGCGACGACGTTTTGGAGGAGGCTGTGGAATTTGCCGTAGTGACAGTGAGAGAGGATTAGGGATTGAAGGGCTGGTTTTGGGGGGGGTGGGTTTGTGGCGATGGGTGGTGGAGGGTGGAAAAGAGGGAGGCTTTGACGGCGGAGAGAGGTAAATTCACGGCGGCGAAGGCGGCGGAATTGGGTTTTCTGCGGAGAGTTGAGAGCATTTGGGGGATGAGAGTGTGTGCGAATATTATGAAAAAGTCGTTCAAAATTGGAAAAATAGATTTGGTTGTTGGGCCTTATGGGCCTAGTTTGCCGGATTTAAAGCCCATGTTGTGCGAAGCGGTAATTAGAACTATTTAATTTTGGGCCATTTCCTAATCCAAAACACTGCTGCTACTGGGCTTGGGGTAATCGCATAGTGTAATTGTAATTAACTTGTTTTGTTAAATCATAAATATATAATAGGAGCTATTTTTTCTTTTATAGTTTTGGCGCCAATCGTCCTTAGCCGTTGATCGTTTTTAGTGGATTAATCTTGATCGTCCATTATTTTGCATCAATTACTCATTTTATTTTTCACCACCTTTTTTTTTTTACCATTTTAGTTTTTGGTGGGAAATTTTGTGTGCCGTCGATCTATGAATTAGTTGGATCTGGGCCGTTGAAATGATAAACATAAATTCCACAATTCATGACAATCAATTTAGCATTTAGCTTAATTTGTAAGGATGTAAAATTCATTCTACAAGATTCATTCATTATGTTCTACATAAATTTTGGATCACAAAGGTTGTTTTTTCTAGAATTTTGTCACAGTTTTTTTTCATTGATCGCCTACACTTAGATATTCTCCCGTCTATCTCATCTCTTCATTTCAAGAACACATCACGTGTATATAAAATCACAGGTAATGTGTATGATGTATTCAATTTTTCGATCAATTGATGAAACCAACACCAACAAAACAAGTTTGTTTTATCTTTTATATGTACGATGAACTGTTTTCCCACATTTTTATTTTTTCAATTATTTGTGTATATCATGTTCTTGATTATCTATTAATAATGTATCTTCATAAATCAATTGTATGCTTACGGAATTAATCTAAAATTGTATTTTTTTTATTTATGTCTCATAAATTGTACTTTTTATTCAATTATATATTAAATAATAACGTATTGATCACCCCTCAAAATTCATATATTCTTGATATTATTTAAAAAAAATAGAACCTAAACAAAAATTGAATCGTAGCTTCCGATTTAATAAAATAAAACTATTGAGATTAATGTTTATTGCAGTCATTTAATCTGTTACTCAAGAAACCAGGAGAATGATAATATTTTAGTTAACAAACTTATAGTGGATGGTTTAATTATATAACTCAAACAATTTGATTTTAGTTTTGTAGAGTGTATCATATGCTTTATTTTTTCCATGTAATAATCTTATTATTTAATCATTTCCTAGAATCATGTCTAATTATTAATGATCGATGATAATTTAATACACATGATAACACAAATTTGTATAAATTATTACATATTATTTATTTAATCACGTATTCATTTAGTTTAGTGAAAACGTCAAGTTTCCGTTCCTACAAATCATCTTCTTTCCTTGTAAGTCGTAAACGATTCTTTTTTTTTTCTAATACTTTATTGACTTATTTATTTTGTTAAGCCCATAATATTTTTTTAATATTAATAAATATATAATTAACATCCATTGATTTAGCTCAAGTATTAAACCATCCGGATTAAATTTTCCATGTAATTGTCTTATTATTTAATCAATTCCTAATAATGTCTAATTATTAATGACCAATTATTGATAATTTAATATACATGATAAGATAAATTAGTATAAATGGTTACATATTATTTATTTAATCACATATTTATATAATTTAGTGAAAACATTAAGTTCTAGTTCCTAAAAACCGTTTTCTTTCCTGGTAAGTCGTAAATGATTCTTTTTTTTAATACTTTATTGATTTATTTATTTTATTAAGCCCACATATTTTTTTAATATTAATAAATACATTATTAACATCCATTGATTTAGCTCAAGTATTAAACCATTCAGATTAATTTTTCCATGTAATTGTCTTATTATTTAATCAATTTCTATATTAATGTCTAATTATTAATGGTCAATTATTGATAATCTAATACACATGATAACACAAATTAATATAAATTTCTACATGTTATTTATTTAATCACATATTCATATAATTTAGTGAAAACGTCAAGTTTCAGTTCCCACAAGCCGTCTTATTTCCTGATAAGTTGTAAACTATTGTTTTTTTTAATACTTTATTGACTGATTAATTATGTTAGTTCTTAGATAATCATATTCTAAATCAATAATAATTTTATACTAAAATAATATAACATTTAGTTACATGTTCTTAAAAATATACTTATTTTTAATAATTTAGTTCTTATTTTTTATATATATATTTCTCACCATTTTTTTTGAAAACTTATAGTTATTCATAAAGATGTAGTAAATATCTAAAACATACAATAATATTTAGATTTATATTGATTAATTAATCATATGTTTGTAAACCTTCAATTATTTCTTAAGTTTAAATTTTTTTTTTATGAGAAATTTTTAATATATCTTAATATTAATCATTACTTTATTTTTTTCATTGATTTAGTTCAAAAAATTTATTAAATATTAATTACAAGGAAATTATCATATAACATAATAATTTGTATTGACATCATGACTTAAAATTAATGGAATATTAATTATATTTCATTACACATATTATCATAAATTAATACTCATTCAATTGTATAAGTAAATACATATATTATATTTAATCTCATGTTCATATTTTTTTTTATCAAAACTTCAAGGTCCAGTTCATACAACCATCAACTTTCCTGGTAAGTTGTGAACGAAACTTTTTATTAAATATTAGAGATTATTATTTAATTTATGTGTGCATATAATTAGTTTATCAATTCTTTTTAATTAAAATTAAATATTCCCTCGAACAACTTTAATATTATGTTTCTTTTGCATGCGCGTTTATTTTTTAGCTAAAATTCAATGAATATTGAATTTGACTCATACCCTCGAATCATTGATTGTTAGTTATTTTTAAATAAATAATTTTTCGATAAGAATTTTAATTTTTTTAATATAGATCATTACATGATTTACATCGGTTGATTTAGTTCAATCATTAAATTTTGTTAAATATTTTATATCATGAGAATATAATTATTTATTTTTATCTGCCTATAATAGTGAGTAAACATCAATGAAAAAATAATTGATAATCTATTACACATAAAAATAATAATATCTCATTTTATAAGTATTTACATACTGTTTATTTCATCACATATACATATTGTTTTATGAAAATTTCAAGGTGTAGCTCCTTCAAGCCGTCTACTTTCCTGGTATGTTGTTAACGAATATATTTATTTTCGTTACTTTATTGATTATACATTTTTTTAATATTAACCACTACATAATTAACATCCATTGATTTAGTTCAAGTATTAAAACATATGTATTATTTTCTTCCATGAAATTATCTTATAATATAATAATTTCCTAGAATCATTCTAATTATTAATGGATAATTATTGATAATTTAATACACGTGACAAAATAAATTATTATAAATTGTTACATATTTGTTTATTTCAACACATATTCATATAATTTTGTGAAAACATCAAGTTCCACTTCCTACAAATCATATTTTTCCCTGGTATGTCATAAACGAAACTTTTTATTATAAATAATTTATTGATTGATTAATTATATCAGGTCTTAGATAATCATGTTCTAAATAAATAATAATTTTATATGTTTATATATAATATTTAGTTACATGTTCTTAAAAATAAATTTATTTTTAACAATTCAATTCTTATTTATTTATATATATGTCAAATTCATTTTTTTTTAAATTATAGTTATTCATACATAAGTAGTAAATATCTAAAACATACAGTAATGTTTAGGTTTATATTGATCAAGTAATAATATGTTTGTAAACATTCGATAATTTATTAAGTTTAAATGAACAAGTTTTTTATGAGAAATTATTAATTTTTTTAATATTAATCATCACATTTTTTACAACCACTAATTTAGTTAAAGTATTAAACTTTATTAAATATTCATTTCAATGAAATTATAATATTACATAATAATTTTCAATAATCATGAGTTAAAATTAATTGACAATTAATTATATTTCATTACACATAATAACATTAATTAATATCCATTCAATTTTATAAGTAAATATATATTGTATATTTAATCTCATGTTCATATTTTTTTATGAAAACTTCAAAGTCCGGTTCGTATAACCATCAACTTTTCTGGTAATTTGTGAACTAATCTCTTTATTAAATATTTCAAGTTCTGTGTGCGTATAATTAGTTTATTATTATTATTTTTTAATTAAAATTTAATTTATGTATCTTTTGTATGCGCATTTAATTTTAGCTAAAATTCAATGAATAATGAAATTGACTCATACCGTCAAATCGTGATGGTCAGTTATGTTTAAACATATAATTTTTCCTATAATATACTATTAATTTGTTATATTATATTGTTAATTTTTTATGTTGTGTTATTTTTAAGCTGATATTGAATAATGAGGAAGCTAAAAAGTCCAAAAATCATCAACCAGGATCATCTCCATATCAGGAAAATGCACAAGGTATGTTTTTTGTTTAATATGAATTTACATTTTTATACATTAAAATGTTTAATATTTTTTTTAACCAAAAATATGTAGTTTACAATTTTATTTTATTTTGCTTAAATGTTATCCTACTTATTTTATTTTTCAATTTTTTGGGTAGGCAATAAAGATTCTGAAATGAATAGACTTATAAACACGGCTTCGTCATCAATTTTTCGTTATGTATTTGAAGATAAGTTTGTTAATTCAAACTAGGATTTTATGAAAAACAATAAAATTCTGATATTATTAATGATTATACGATGACTACATTATATTCTATTATAATAATAATTTATTATCATAAATTAAATGTAGAGTTTTGTAATAAATTTTATATATTATTTTGCAATTTTGTATACTGTGAAGTTTCAAAAACGTGGGCTGCCTCATGCACATATCTTGGTTTTTCTAGAAAATTATAATGATGCTCCTTCACGTGATGATATTGATCGCATAATTTCAGCTGAATTACCAGATGAGTGAATGATAAATAATACTTTGAAGCTATTTGTGATTTTATGATGCATGGTCCTTGTGGTCCAACTGTTAAGTACTCTCCGTGATATCTTGACAAAGGTGAATGTACAAAGAAATTTCCAAAGAAATTTTCGTCCGAGAGTTCATTTGATGATGATGATGGATATCATATTTATAGACAAAGAGACGATGGAAAAACCGTGAAGAAAAAGAATTTTGTTTTGGACAATAAATTTGTTGTTCCTCATAACAGACATCTTCTCTTAAAATATGGTGCGCATATTTATGTTGAATGGTGCAATCAATCTAGAGCCATTAAATACTTATTCAAGTATATCAACAAGGGTCATGATAGTGTGACTACTAATTTTGTTAAAATAATGGGGAATCTAATCCCACATCAGATGTTGATGAGATCAAGATGTATTATGATTGTAGGTATATTTTGCCTTGTGAAGCTTCTTGGAGATTATTTGATTTTGAAATTAACTACAGGTATCCGTCTGTTGAACGTTTGACATTTCATCTTCCAGAAAAATAAAATGTTGTGTTCAGGGACACAAATTTGTTGGATTCTATTTTGGACAGACCGGGTGTGAAGACTAGCATGTTTTTAGCTTGGCTTGAATTGAATAAGCATTCTGATGAAGCTGCTGAGTTGACATACACTCAAATTCCTCAGTTTTTTTTTTTTAAAAGAAAAATAAGGACTTGGGAACCCAAAGAGAGGGGAGTTGTTGTTGGTCATATTTCTTATGTACCACCTGGTATTGGTGAGGCATATTATCTGAGGATTCTGTTGAACGTTGTTACTGAACCTAAGTGTTTTGATGATATAAAAAAATTTAGAGTAATATTTTATCCCACACTTCGTGGTTCATGCCTTGTTAGGGGGTTGTTGGATGATGATATAGAATTTATTGATAAGAACCTTCGGATTTTGGTTTTGGGCCCAAGATCGACTGGAATGTTGATGAACTTGAACAAACTAGCGTTCGGGCCTCTGCATCTTCAAAGAGATATCTTTTTGTTACTCTTCTCAATTTCGGATCTTTAAATAATCCGTGTAAGATATGGGATAAATGTTGAAAATACTTGTCTGATGATATTTTGTACAAGAGAAAAAAAATAATGTAGTATCCATGTATTTTTATTTTTATTTTTTATATTATACATTCTTTAAATTAAATTCCCTCCGCCCCATTAGTTTTCGCTCACTTTCCTTATTTTTCCGCACCAAAGTTATTTGCATGATTTCTTTATTTAGGCGTTTTATATAATTAATAATAATTATATTATTATAAATGTTTTAAATTTTTTAAGTGCTATGAAGTTGAGGATTACAAGGGTTTCCTTATGAGAGTTATGGAGACCTTCAGTGGCGACGAAATTGAACGGGTCATGGAAACATGTTAGTCGATTTGGCATAACCGGAATAAAATAATGTGGCAAGGGGAGCCCGTTACGCTACACCAAGTCAGAAGCAACGCGGTTTGGGCTATCATGGAATGGAAGGGAGTTTGCATGGCGCCGTTAGAAAAAAGATCGAGTAATCGTTGTACATTATGGCACAAACCAGAACATGGAGTTGTTAAAATAAACTTAGATGCAAGTTTCTTCGAATCCAGCTTGCACACAGGGGTTGGGATGTCTATACGGGATGACACTGGTGCGCCTATTATCCTTCGTACTATGACGCGTGAAGGACTTTTAAGAGTGGACGAAGGCGAAGCATGGGGCGTGTTTGAGGCAATTAAGTGGGCTATTGAGCAAGGGGTTCACATGGCGGTTGTTGAGACTGATTCTCAGCACGTTCAAACCGCCTATGCTGCTATGGAGACGGACGAGAGCATTTTTGGAGATTACATTGCTGCAGAGAATAGCCTTTTAAGAGAGACGTATAGAGATTTTTGCATCACTTGGGTGTGTCGAAATGCCAATAAATTGACACATATGCTTGCTAGGGTTGCTCGTGAGTTTGAGAGCCCTCATAGTTGGGTCGAGCCTCCAGAATTTGTGGATGGCCTTCTTGACTGGTGTGTTACTTGTGTGTAACCTTTTTTTCGAAAAAAAAAAAAATATATATATATTTTTTAATTATTGGTGTATATATTGTCATGTTATATATAAATATTATTTGTAATTATTTGATTTCTTATTAAAAATAATCATTTATTACTTTATGTATATTTTTTAATGATGTTTTTTTTCTTCTTATGTTTGTAGAATTAAGAATGACGGATGGTGAGATCAAGAATTGTTATCTTTTGGAAATCGATAATATGTTGCATTCTCTTGGTAAGAGTTTGAATGATTTTGATGGGATGCATGTGGTAGTTGTTGATAACATTATAACATCCCCTAATAGGATGATTTTGACTGAGTTATCGTATAATAGAGATGACCTAAGGATGGAGTATGAAGTTTTGCTAAGGAGATTAAATGATGAGCAGTGCATTATTTTTTGATAAAATAATTAGATCGGTATTGTCAGATTTAGGTGGAGTGTTTTTTGTATATGATTATGGAGGTACTGGAAAAACTTTTTTTTATGGAGGACACTATCTGCTGGACTGCGATCTGATGGTGGGATAATATTGAATTAGCATCCAGTGACATAACATCACTTTTACTTCCTGGTGGACGCACAACGCTTTCTAGGTTTTGTATTCCAATCAATTGTATGGAGGACTCTATGTGTAACATTAATCAAGGTAGTCAGTTCGCTGAACTTTTGATTAAGTCCAAGCTCATGGTATGGGATGAAGCTCCAATGGTTCACAGACATTGTAGTGAAGCATTAAATACATCATTGATAGGTATCATGGAGCTGTTTGATCCATCACGGTCTGAAATACCATTTGGTGGAAAAACAATTGTTTTTGGGAGAGATTTTTTACAGATCTTGCCTGTCATTCCGAAAGGAAGGAGGCAGGACATTGTACATGCCACTATCAATTCATCTGATTCGTGGAATGCATACATTGTTTGAAATTGACAAGAAACATGAGGTTGATGCAATTTGATTCGGTTCCAGGGATGAATGAAATGAAGTTATTTTCTGAATGGATTGAATCAGTTGGTGAGGGAAGTAAATGGACAAGAATTGATAATGATTATGATATTATCATATTGGTGATGATCCAATTGCTTCTATTGTTGATTATATTTATCCTGATTTTAAATCTAGGATGTACAATTACAAATTTTTATAGGACAGAGCTATCATTGCCATGACACTTGATGTTGGCCATGTTTGTTTTCCACTGGGGAGATCCAGATGGGGGATGGACTTCCCCCAATTCCGGCCACTTTTCGGATTTGCACATCGCATCCTCCATCCAAATACACATCCACCCTATTATACATTTATACCCTAAAACTATCACATAACTACTTTTCTTATAACAATTCATTCTCTCTCTTATTTTTCTTATAACAATTCATTATCTCTCCTACTTTTCTTACATTTTTCTTTCATATAATCATTATCACACTAACTAACAATAATAAAATAATACACCATCATAATTAAAAAAATATTTATTTGACATAAAGCCTCATCCACCCTACCACATCCAACACAAAACAAACACAGATTATTATTCATAGGATTTGCCTCATCCAACTTTATTCCCCATCCGGATTTGCCCCATCCACCTCAAGCCAAAAACAAATGTGAATGATTACATGGTTCGGTTAAATCAAAAGAAGTCTCGCAAGTATCTCAGTTCCGATAGTGTTTGCAGGTCTAATTCCAATTTTGATTCTCTAGTTGATGTTCATACTCCTAAGTTCCTTAACACTTTGAAATTTTCCGGTGTGCCTAACCATGAACTTAATCTCAAAGTTGGAACACCTGTTTTGTTGTTGAGAAATATAGATCATTCAAGGGGATTATGTAACAGGATCAAATTATTTTATTTATTTATTTTTAAATTAAATTTATTATTTAGTAATATTTGTCATTTCTTATAAGATTGTTTTTATAATTTCTTTTTTTATATGTGTAGGTTGGTGATCACTAGGTTGAGTGATAGAGTAATCGAAGCTAAAGTTCTTGTTGGTAGCAGCGCTGATGAACTAGCATTGATACCTAGATTGTCAATGACTCCTTCTGGTCCTAGGTTAACTTTCAAGTTTACACGCAGACAGTTTTCGTTGATTGTTTCGTATGCTATGTCTATAAATAAAAGTCAATGACAATATTTTTTCCATGTTGGAGAATTTCTTAAGAAGTCGATGTTTAGCCATGGCCAACTCTATGTTGCAGTTTCGAGGGTTACCAGTCGACTTGGTTTGAGGATTATGTTGTGTAATAATAATAGCTTTGAACATAATACAACAAAGAATATTGTATTTCAAGACGTGTTCTAAAATGTTTAGATTTTTGGGATTATATTATGATTTTTTTTATTTGTTTATCTACATTATTTTTATTTGAAAGGGTGAATGTTATTTTTTAAAAAATGGTTGTTGTTATTTTATTTTTATTTTAAATTTAATTACTGCTATATGCATGTTTATTAATTTATGTTTGATATATTGTATCTATTTTGTTTATATTAAGAGTTAGAGAATGAGAATCACTTATGCATAAAAACTATCGTTTTTAAAATCAAATTGTCATGTGGTAAACAAAAGCTCTAATTATTGGATCTTTTGCAGTTGAAATTTCGGGAACCAAATAATTATTAAAATTCATTTTAACTAATATATATATATATATATATATTTAAAAAAAAATAATGATTAAATTACTAGTTAATATGTATAAAATTATTTATAATTTATAATTTGAAGTGATATTAAAAATAAATAAAATAAAATATAACAATATTAATGACTTCCGTGCAACGCACGGATTGACAAAAAACTAGTTTAAATAATAGTGATAATCAATCACTATGGTGTAAGATTGGAATAAAACCCTTTTTTTCTTTTGTTAGGAGACAAGTGAACAAGATTCTTCTTATATTAATAATGTGATCTTTTTATCGTGGTGGTCCAATCAGTTCAATCACTTGGTTTGAGCCACACAACTTTATTGGTCCTCTCTTATTGTTCGTATGTGCTAAATATGAACTTGGATCCCCTCTAGTAAATGGAGTGTTCACACATACACACACATACCTGTGCGGATGTGTATGAACTGGAGAGGATCCGCCTCTGCTAAATATACTTTGAGAAAGACAAAAACAAAGACAGAAACAAAACAAAAGGATGTGTTCCATTTAATTTTTTTTGTTAGACTTTACTCTAGTGTCAATAAAATTTGAGGTACACTTGCGTGAAACAGACTTATAATGAGACGAAATATAATTTGTGGATTAACACTCAACTTTCGAAGGGATATTTGTTGATTTATACTACACTGTAACTCGTCTCAGGCATAAAATCGTTTTATATAAATTTTTATCTTATAAATAAATAAAATTAGTGGTGCCAATTTGTATTCCAAACAAGAATTTTGTATATAGTGGTGGCGCACATCTCTAAACAAAGAAAATAAGGCACGTTATCACCTCAGTCCACGCCAAACCGCCTTTTCGTTCTTGATTTTTATAAAACTTAATTTTCAAAACAAACCGACCAAACGTGTCCTTACGATTATTTAAAGGTTAATTGCAGCTACACCTTAAATTATTATCATCTTCGTCATCCTCACTAGGGGTGAAAACGGATCGGATATTTTCGGAATCGATCCTGGAATTCAGATCCGTGCCCATCGAATTCGATATAAAAAAATTATTATCCGGACGGATACGGATAGTTGACTTCGGAATTCGGATTCATAAATCGGATTCTAATACATAATATATCGAATATTATTCGGAGTTAAATCCGGATATTTTAATGGATCTGGATATCCGGATTTTTAATTTTTAATTATTAAAAAAAAAATATTTTTTTTTTTTTTAATTATCAACAAAAGTTAGTTGTTAATAGTTAAGACACCAAGACCCAAATCTTTCCATTTAAATCACCAATCAACTTTTATAACTCCTATAACTCCAAATTGCTCCTTAAAAGGGAATCAAACCAGGTCTTCTTCCATTCAAAATGTGAGTCTAGTGGTGAGAATTAGCGGCCCCCGATTTTATATTTTATATATATATATATATATATATATATATATATTAGTTTCATATTAGTACTTAATACTTATGTAGGCGTTATGTTGTGCTGGAGTGGTGATGGTTACAAATGATATAAATTTTAGTTTCATATTATTAGCAGTAGATATAATTTTTATAATTTGCATTAGAACTTCTATGAAATATTGCATAGGTAGTTTTTTTTTATGTGTTTCAATCACATTTTGATTTTCGTTTGAAATATATTATCCGATTATAGTTATTCGAATCCGGCCCGGATTCGTCCGATATCCGTATACCGAATATTCGGAATTCGTATTTGAATCCGGCTTTTCCGTATTCGACTCCGAATTCGAGAAAAAAATATAATTTAGGATACGGTATAAGCATTATCTGTCTGTATCCAATCCGTTTTCACCCCTAATCGTCACTGTCTTTTTTTTTAGCAGCCAAAAGACAATATATTAAATCAAACTTGGAGTACAGGGGTACTCCCACCTTTACATCAAAAATATTTCCAATTCGTAAATGAGATCAATGGAATGACAAAATTACAACAGGTTTTTACTCAATTCTATAATTAAAGCTCCAAGACCCAAATGTAATATGGCTTGCCTTTGAGTATTTTGTTGTCACTACCTTGATTTCTTCGAAAATTTTTCTTGAATCCGAAGTAGTATTCTTGAAAATTCGTTCGTTCCTAGATTTTCAAATAGCCCAAGTAGTAACTGTCCAAATCGTAGATTCGATTTTGTTGAACACACGAGAACCGAGCACGGCTTCATGTTGAAAAAGGTGAGCAATGATGTCCTTGTGAGGTACCATGTGTTGAGGAAAATTAAATAAATAGATTATTCCCGACCCTCTCTACAAGCTCGAGTTTTTAGATGAGATGAAATTCTCTCATGGTATCAGAGCCCAGGATGTGGGTTCGATTAAAATGGAAGACTCCACCCATTTAAATTGTCCAATTTGTCTTTCCTCCTCACCGGAGAATAGAGACAATAATTCTACCACATGTGTGGAGTGTTGAGGAAAATTAAATAAATAGATTATTTTAGAATTTCTCTGCATTCAAGAAACTTTTTAGATGAGATTTAATTCTCTCACCATGACAAACCCTGATCAATTATAAATGTCGTTCCAGATTGACGTCTCAAACTTGCATTCGAGCACGAGGTGAGCGACATTCTCTTCAGACGAGCCGCACATGATGCAAGTTTGATCGCTGTCCACCGTCATTGTCACTACTTAATAGTTGTGAAGATAGTGTTGAGTGAGACAATGAGATGGAACGTCACTTTAATATTTGAGTCATATTTTTCGAATTACAATTGAATTTGGACTCATAAACGAAATTGATGCATAATATTAAGTAATTATTGTCATATGTGTTGATGTTTAGATATACAGCAAAGATGTCCCAATAAATAGTAGATACTAATTAAACACCATTTTAATATTAGACCAAGATCTTTAGGTATAAATTCATTTAAAGAATAAATAATTAAACGAATCTTGATTGTGAAATGGTGGGAAATTAATGATTAAACGAGTAACGTGCATCTACGGTAAACTGGAATCTTTTCCAACTTTATGTTGGTTTGGTTATCTAGGTTTTATGAGGAGGACAAGTATCCATTCAAACATTCTCGTAGATTTCTTTTTTTATATTTGCGTATGTATCTCTCACCCTGCAACTTATTTCTCTTTATTTTCTCATAAAGAATTTTACTTTTTCAACAAAGAAATAGCACTCACTATTTAACATGATGTACTAAATGCATCTCATGCTGATAATAATCTCGTCAATCACACAAAAAATAATATTATAAAATCTACATTAATGTATTCTGTATTTCTCTAAGCCAAGCATGTCAACAAAAGCATACAAATCGACAATAATAGATTCAAATGCACAATAGTGTTTATCAGTTGAATATGCATTATGAACATGTGAGCGTTTTGTTTAAATATTTTAATAAAATAATAATTATTATTATAAGAAAAATGATACTCCATACCTACATTGTTTAATACAAGATTACGATCTACATAAATAAAATAAAATTTCAATTGTATTTTTTATCGTGTATTTTATTTTTGAACATTACAAACATAACAAGAATAGTAAAGTTAAAACACGGTAGGAGGGAGGTCAAGTTTCTCGATGTTTCAATCCATCTAGCCAATCAATGCAAATAACCACTTAGGAAGGGCAAAAAACAAAAAACAAAAAAAAAAACAGAGCAGCAAATGATAATAATTTATCCTTTACCAATAAATGAAAAATATAAATAGGAGCATATCATATCTGCTGCTCCATCATTCTACTAAAATCCTCAAAACACACAAATCCGTCGTCGTTTTTATCCACACCTCTAATCATGCGCCGGCAATCCTCTAACGTGCACTGCGCGTCGCACCCAATCGTTTTGAAAACGCTGAAAAGCTCCTCCGCCGTAATCTTCCCATCCCGATCGGAGTCAAAGAAGTCAAACGTGTCCCTCAGCTCGCCGTCGCAGGCCGGCGGCGCGAAAACCGACCCGATCGCGTAGAATTCCTGCAGGCTAATGCAGCCGTCGCCGTCCGTATCGACTTCGGTCAACATTAATTTCAATTCCTCCTGGCTCGGCGGCTCGGCGCCGATCCGGCACAATAACCGCTCCATCTCCTCCTTCCGGACCTTGCCGTCGCCGTCGCTGTCGATCATCTCGAACGCCTGCTTCAATTCGAAGTAGACGTCGGCGGCGGGGAGGACGCTGGTCGGCGTGGATAGGCCGTTGGGCTTATTGTAACCGTCTTCTGATAGGGAAGAGGATGGGGACGACGTCGTTTGGGAGCTGAAGGACGATTGATCGGTCTCCGATCTGGAAACTGACCGCGATTTCCGTGGCTTTTTCAGGAGTTTTCCCGGAATGATTTTTGTGAGTTTGATCATTTTGAAATTAGATGCTGTGAAATTGAAGATAAGAATAATTTTACAACTGAAATGAGAGAGAAATTGTGGAATCAGAATGAGGGGATTGTGAGGGTTAAATGGAAGGGGGAGTGTGGGAACTGAGTGAGCTTCCAGGAAGTTTCCTAATTCCTAGAGAGAGAAATAATAGAGTTAATTAGGGAATTTGGTTTTGGTCCTATTTTTCAATTTGATTGGTGGACTCATGGTCAAATGTTAATCACCTAATTTCACAACATTTTATTATTTTAAATTGGATTTCTAAAATTAGGAAAAATGTATTTTATCTTTTCAGTTTTTGTTTTATTACTCCATGTGTTTTGGAATTCGGAGTAATCAATTTCCTATGATGCATAGGGTAGCATATATTTAAAAAATAAAATTGAAAAATTGAGGTATTAAAAAATATATAAAATTTGTAGTTAAGGATCTGAACAACAAAAATGCTAAGAGGCAACTACCTTACCTTATAGGAGTAGTTAATTAGTTATAGGTACGGTGTAGTTGAAAAAGTTTTAGAATAAGAAAAATTAGAAAAGCAAAAGGCAAATTGCTAATGCAAAATGTGTGTACTTATCATATAAGTACATTTTTTTACTGAGAAAATTCCGAATTGTTTGTTATTCCAAAATAACAATAATATATGTACGTATCTACTTGTAAGTTAACAAAGCTTATTAATAAAAGTTAAAATGGTTTAAGTTGAATTGAATTTAGGCGCCAACAGAGATGACCGCACGCCGAAAAAGGAAAGGTATATGGCGCCGTAAATGTCATGTCAAATACAGTACTAAACTACTACCTCCTGTCAAAAAAAAATATAAATCATTTATTATTATTTTAAAAAGACCAGGGTTATTTATTAATATTTTAAATTATAAAATGATTTTTAAAAATGATATTATAGATCTATCTCCCATCTATTGCATTATTTTTAAAAATTATTTTATTATTTAAATACTAATAAAAAACTCACTCGTAAAAACACGTGAAAACAGTAAACGTGTATGTTTTTTGGGGGAGGGAGTATAAACTATGGGCGTTCTCTGTGACCATATAATTTATCTATTCCTATCAGTAATGCCAAATCACATACAAATATATTCTTATATTTATTTGTTTATTAATATAAATACAATTTTTTTATTAATTTATTATTATTTCTTGGAGATAATTAAACTCAAGTTCGTTGTAACTGAGGATATTCTTCATTTCTTCTTAAATTTTTATCAACGAATTCATATATGTTAAGTGCAATCATTTATAAATAAATAAATGTTCATCATTTTTCTAGACATAAACTCGCATCTAAAAACAATACGACTCTTATTGAATTTTATAATATTTTTCGATTGACAAAGTACATGGTAAATAAGTTTCACATAAAAAATTATGAAATTAATTAAAGGGTGATTTATATTATGACAAAGTCTAGTGTGCAAATTTATATAGATGCAAAAACTTTAATTTTCAACCAAATTTATAATCTATTTAATGTATATTAAAAAAAAAAAAAGTGGTTAAATGAAATTGAGATCTAACCATTTTTATTTCATGATTCACCCAGCTCAAATAAGTCATAATTTAGGGTTAATTATTTAGTGTTTAGGGCGTAGTTGGTTGATTTAGGATAATTTTATAGATTTTCATCTATACAAATTTGCACACTAGACCTACTCTTATATTATTAAAGATAATATGATAAGTGAAGGGTATGTGTTACCTAAAGGGTGGAAATATGATAACTGCATAGTATATTTTTCACTACATAAAAAATATTACTCATAATATTGAAGGATGAAACTTAATTACAATAGGAGTATTAGTAGTAATAATTAAAAATATATTTTATATTATAAAAATATATTAATCGTGATAATTGAAGAGCCGTTCCTACAAGACTTGTTCTTCCAAATTTAGTATCTCGGTTGAATTATGATATTATATCAATATCCTCGTAAATTCACGACATCGGCAACAATTTACGTCAATTGTCTAAATTAATTTATGTCATCCTATTTTAGAATAATTATCAAGCAATCACACTACATATCTATTTAATACGAAATGCATATTAAAAATAATAAAATACGAGGAAACACAAATTGAAATATGAGATCTAACCACACGAATTCCGTGAATTCCCCAACATATACGAGATTTGTTGTCATTTTGGTTAAATTGATTTTTGTTTTTAAAAATATTGTGGCGTCATCATTTAATCAAAAACTGGATACAGCTTTTCGGGCCGACATGAAATACAGATTGCGCGTAAAACCTTAATAAGTCTCCTGCCATGGGTGCTTCACACAGAAGCAACACGCACTACGCAATGTCGCAACAAATTATGTATGACTTGATTACAAGTATGAAAGTTAAAAATTATTATAAAATAATTAACACAAACGTTTTATTATCATCCATTAAAAAACCCAATGTCGACAAATTGTTAGTAATTAAGTATAGAAATCTTATCAATTTCGAATTCTCGATCAATCAAGATAAGTAAACACTTTACATGTACAGTTATATGTACTCATGATCTTATTGATTAAGAGCTTTTGGAGTAAAATTATTTTTTGATATAAATTAAATAATTTTTCAATATCACCAATTTAAAATTAGTAATAGAATTTTTTTATTTATTTTGATCCTTATATTTCAAATACAATTAAGTTTAAAAGACTTTTGCCTCAAACTTATTATTGGAGATCAAAAGATATAAATTTATTTTTTAATCTAAAAACGAATGCTTATAACCAAAACTCTTGAAAAAAAAAATATTTTAAAGATCAAAGTGGTATAAGTTGGGGACAAAAAATTTTATTTGACACGTAATTTTAGGAATGGATTAAAATGAATTTTACTCGGAACTCGACGAGATTAAATCCCAATTTTCACTATAGCAAAAATAAAAATCATGTCATGTCGTGATGATCACTGAAACTTGCAAGACGAGAAAGATGCATTTGGACCACTAATTTAATGAAAGTGACTTTCAAGATATTTTACTCCTTAATTTGCATCATGAAATCATTGAACACTTATAAAGAAGCGAGGTTTAAATATTTGAATTATTGATGGGTACAATTTTGGACTTGACCTCTCACTAGTCAAGGTTTAAAAACTAAATTTTTTTTTTTTTTTTTTATATTAAGAAATCACCGGGAACTTCTTTTACACATAAAATGTGGTGTTGTTTATAATGTTTGAGACACGGTTCAGAAGAATACAACATGTAGACAATCCAATAAATGTCCTACTTAATTTGTCTGTGTACATCATATATATGAGCATATACATATTTGAACTTAATTTTTTTAAAACATATATAATTTTATAGTAATATGTAAAAGATTGAATTATTACAAGATGACAAAATGTATTTGAGTCATTATACATTGAGAAGGGAGCAACAACTTGTGATGTGTGACTAGTTAATCTACCTCCCTTTTTCTTTGTAGCATCTTTCCTTGAAGTTGCCTTTGAATTGTTTGCATTCATGTGCATATCAATCAAACATTGAGATTTATCTCCCAGTTGGGGCCATGCAAATTGTCCCAACTCCTTAATTTCTTTCACCCCTTTTGGACTCATTTACCTAGCGATATCCTCATAATTTGTGTTCATTTTGTAAAGAATTCGAAGTTTTGAGGCAATTATAGCTACTCTAGAACACTCTAGTACCGTTGTCTCGATTTACGTGACCAAAATAAATTATGGATTCGTGTGAGATACTTATTAGTTTTTCCATTCTTTTAGGTACGGTTTAGTTGAGAAAGTTTTAGAATAAAAAATTTATGGGAATAGTGATTAGAAAAAAGTTGTTTATTAGATTTTTATGTGATAAAGTGATAAAGTGATGGGTAGTTTCAAAAAAAGTTGTTTATTAGTATTTTATGTGATAAAGTGATAAAGTGGTGTGATATCTGATAAAGTGTATTTCATTTTTAGCATAAAAAAAAATTAAAGACGAGAAAAAAAAAAAAAAAAATATTAAAATATCAAACATTATCCCTCCTGGTGGAGTATATGTTACACTTGGAATCGAGTGATGTCGGCTGTAGTCTGTGGTCTATTTCACTTGGAATATGCATAATAAAATGACAAAATTCGTGTGAATTTATTATATTTATGTTCTATTATTATTTAAAAAGTAAAACATCATTCAAATTTCAAATATTGATTGTACATAAATATAACAGTGATAATATATATACGTAACATTAATAGAATTCAATGTGAATTTGAATTTACAGGAGATCTACTGTAATAAAACTACGAGTTGCCTAAGAGTGTATCATTATGAATATCATGACAGTAAAATAAATGCAGGGATAAGCATTTAATTGGCACAAAATAACGGAAAGAATTCAATAAAAGTCCTAACAACAATACTACACATCTTGAACTTCACTTTGGGAAAAATGACCAAAACAGGAACTCAAATTTCTTACAATTACATGCGAACAAACAAACCTCCCAATCCTTAGTCATCCATAGCAAGCCGATCACCAGCGCCACCGCCGGAGACACCTTCATCTCCGAAAACACGTTCCACATCTCCATCAACATCTCCGCCATTTTCAGACATGGAGCTATCACCCATCTCATTCTCAGGACATTCATGTTGCACCAACTCATCAACTGGAGAGCCATTGTTCTCCGAGTCATAACTCCTGGTAGAAGGCGTTATGCTCGTTTTTCTCAAGACGTTCAACACGATACCGTTGTCGATTCGCTCAGTCTGCAAGAGATCACCCTCAGCCACCACGATACTCGAGGCATTCGCAACAACAGTACCACTACATAAATCCCTATGATCCCATTCTGTATCTGATGATACACCTCTACTAATCATCCTCGAATCAACCTCCGAATTCTGTACAAAATCCACGGCCGTATCAGCTGAAGTCATCCTCATCAACGGGCCACCAGACCTCGTCCACGAGCTGAGATCAACGGCCTCAGACTCGTTATCACTTCCTTCGTACTTATGGAAGTTTCGTGCCGTTAGATCTTCATCAAGTGAGCCTGTGGAGTTCTCTCTTGCAATCACATTCCAAGATGGGATTCTCTTTGAAGCATTGAATTTCATGACTTTATTGGCTTGGCCATGCGACGAAAATGTCGCCCTCTCCGCGCTTTTCTTCAGACGACGCGTGTGGTTGAGCACGGCAACACACTCGTCCAGAGCCTGTTCGATTGCACAATTGGCTTTCATGGCAGAGATCTTCTCCCACGTGCACCTTCTTCCCTGATTTTCCGATTTCAGAAGCTCTACATAAGATGGATTCTGAATCACCTTTGATAACTGCAATCACAAACCAAGAATTGGACAAACAAAACAATCCATCAATGATCAACCTATCAAACCTCAGTCCCATTAGGCATAAGCAGCATATTCATGAAGAAAAGGCCAAATTTAACCCAAAAAAAGGCGATAAACGGGGAATGCTGATCTGTTTTTACCTGAGCTAAAGTAGCAGGCATGAAACAGTGATATCACCTTCCCAATCTTGAGCAAAGAGCTTAGTGATTCCTCCGAGAGGAAAACCGAGCTCCATTATTTGATTGCATCTGTGTTTTACCTCCATCTCAACTAATTGAGCAATCTGCATTCAGAAAAGGAACATCATTCATTACACATCACTAGTTCATTAACAATTTGGAACAGAAAATCTCAAACATACCTTTGCAGCAAAGTTACCTCCATAAGTTCTCACCATCTGCTTCAATCTCAGCAAAGGTGCAATATGAGGATTAGCTTGACTCACAATAAACTGGTTCACATTAAAGAGCTCTTTCAACTGTTTGATAGGCAAATCGATCTCCAAACTACCATCCCTCCAACGACGCGACGAACATCCAGCAGTATTAGTACTACCCTCTTCAGGATCCAAATGGAAGGGAGGATGATAAGGTACAATGTTGCCACTCCTATCTTTAGCCATAAGTTCTTGAGCTGTAAAGACCAGGAAAAGCGCAAGAAGCCGTTACAGCGCTCCATATAACCACATGAGGCGAAGTCAAGTAGTTGAGGCATCTAGGAGGCTCGTGCTTCCTCGGAGAACAAACCGTGATCCCCAAGATTCGCCCCGTCGTATCATAAGCTTCTTGGAAAGTTAGATTGTTAGTAAGGTGCCTCAACAACATCTGCAAATGCCTGATATCATGAACCGCGCCCTGCGTCATGATCCTCTTGGAAACGGTGAAAATCCCCCTATCTGGTCGAAAAACTGAATCGAATGCCATGAATCTTCGAAGAAACTCTGGAGCTCGGGCCAAGATCTCGTTCCAAGAACAGAACACATTGCAGATCCAACACTTGAACCCGCGATTATCCTAGGTAACAGCTTGTGTTCCACCAATGTCTTCACCACTCCCACATGAAAAGCTCACAAAGATGCGCCCCCGCTTAGTAGCAACGCTGTCCGACCAAAGGCATGCCTCGTTTCGTGCATAAACGCGAGCTTCTCCTCCAAAAGCTCCGAATCAGAATCGCACACCATTCTCAACTGTGTTGTGACTTCATCTATATATTCCTTTATCAGTTTTGGAACATGGAGTCTCCCCTTATGAAGCTCAGGGTTACACATATTGCCAAGATTTCTAATCAAATCAGCTCTCATGTAGAACATGATGTCCCTAGTTGAGCATTCTTCGCGACGGCGGCGAAGATCTTGAAGCTTATTTCTCACGAGCTCCTCATCATAAAGATCAGCTTCGTTCTTTCTGTGAGACTCTTTATCAAGCATCTTAGCTGCATGAAGCCACTCATCATAAGTTACAGCAGATCTCATCATATTGCTCCAGAATTTCCTCTTGTTTGACATCTCTCCTCTGGCTTTCACATTCGTGTACCGTCTCAAAAGAAAACCATCATTGCCACCATTACTAATACCCCTTGTGGATTCCTGGGATTAATCCATGAGATCAACGGTGATAGGTAGTTCCTCAAATATTTCTTGAATTTGTAAAAGCACATCTTCAACATTTTAAAGATTTGATCCCTCAAATGTGACGATGACTTGCAGAATAAGATCCTAAATGCAATGGTCCGACCCATGTAAGTCGATGGCCCAATTGAGAATGGATCAATACTAGCCTCATTAGTTATATCCATGCCTAAATAAAGAAGATATATTCTATACAAATGGTAGAAAAACAGAGTTAAAACCCAGAAATCAGAATGGACCAAAAACTAAAAAAAGACCAGATTTTTCTCCTCAAGATTCAAATTTGACACAACCCCTTTAATCAATGTAAAAAAGGGCCCTCGAATCAAACACAAAAAATCAATTTGTTACAGAGAAATGCAAGAAAATTTTCAGAAAACCAAGCTTTCTTGACATGGAAAAGAAGCAGACAGCTTAGGTTCAATAATAGCAGTAATAAACAAAATGCATTGGGATTCGGAAAATTGTGAAAGTTCTGGATCAGATTAGATAACGATATCCTTGATGCAGTGATGTTTCATGCAATCAGAAGTGGATGAACATGTTGTACTAATTTAGCATGTGTAGATACAGACATGTATGTATGCAGTGGATAAGGACAGCCATTTCGTTACTTATCTTCGAGTGTGTTCTTTCTAGTAGTTAATTGGAATTATTTGATGGGTTTAAGGATCGGTCAAATTCTCGTTATCTCAGTTTTTGGATTTGTGGGTGTTGACATAGTGACGTAGATGTTGCAGGGCGAAATGTCAAACCCGTTGAAAATAGGAAAGATCATCTTGACTGTTTTTCTTTTTTTTGTTTTCTAATTTTTGTAATTGTTCATTCAAAATGAAATCGTAATATCTTAAATTTGACTCAGAATTTGGAATTTGATTTCTGATTCCGTGATCCTTATAGTTAAAAAGGATATACTAATTTAATTTCTCCTTTTTAATCCATCGGAAAAATGAATACTCAATTTTAATTTTTTTATTTAGGACCACACCCCTTTGTAAAATCATCAACATCTCATATAAGACGATAAAAATTCATCAAATAATATATACGCAAACAAGTCATTATATATTTGAACCATGAGATGGAAGGTGATAAATATTTGCTCCAACAGGTCTTGAATTTGTACTGGTTCTTCAACAACATTCCAAAAATTTGATGCAACAAATGTGACAAAGATTTGCAGAATAAGATTCTAAAAGCAATTGTTCGATCATGGAAATTCGATGGCTCAATTGAGAATGGTACAATTTTAGCCTCATTAGTTATATTCATTCCTAAAGGAAGAAGCTTATCTTGAAGATATACAAATACTTACCAAAACAAAATTGTACTTGTTCCAAGAATCAATGAAGATTCAGATCAAGCAATGTAGCAAATAATTTTCCAAGAAATGGAATGCAGAAATTTCTGTATAAAATCGAAGAAAATTTAGGAAGAATCAAAGTTAAATATCCAGAAATGATGATGAGAAACAGACCAAATATTTCACCTCTAGAATAACATTCCCCATCAAACAAATTTAGAAATGGTCTTCAAAAAAACCTTAAAAGACATCACTTCTGTTAAGGAGAATGCAAGATTTTTCAAGAGAATCGATTCATCTTTCTGGAAAAGGAACTCGATCAAAACTACACAGCTTCATTATCATAGTAAAATTAATTTTAAATAAATGCATCGGGATAGTTCATACAGGGTGGTCAAGGCCGCCGCAGAAGGACTTGAATGAAAAAAGGCTTCTGATTTTCCCAGTAAAGGTTAGCAGATGGATAGCCAATGCCCAAAAACAAAAAAAAAAATCATACCATATATTGATTAATATAGCTCATCCTAAAGGCAACACAACACTAATCACCAGGACTCGAACTATCACTTGCTGATTTTGTTCAAATGATCAGAACTTCATATGAAAAGCGCTTCTCAATTAAGGTTGGATTCAACATTTAAGGAACCAAACAATTTTCGCAAATTTTCCCCCTTTTCAATATGAAGGCAATTGAATACAAGTAGAAGCAACATTATTAGTTTAACAATTTAGGTACACCTACATCCTTACTTGTGAGTTAACAATGTTGTTGCATTCCCAATGACAACTTTCATCATCATCGCTCATAACACACCTGCAAAAGAAATCGAAAACTCCAGCACAAGTTTAGGTTAGGATACGAAGCATGTAACATGGTCACACATTATAGAGATGAGCAGGATAAGGGATATCACATTTACTAAAACGCTGCAAAAAGAGCTTTACACAAGCTGATGCTACAAATTAAAGAAGCTGTATAGAGTCAAGCTCTATATGAGTTAATTTACAGCAACTTTCAAGAGCAAACCACAAAACATTTTCTTCATAGCACAAAAGCCAACTAGTTTTTCAAGCAAAATATAAGATCAACATTGATTCTTCCTCAAAAAGCCTATGGCACCATCTCCATCAAGGGCCACCATCTGGGCTTTGGAAATGTGAAACCCTTCCTCTGAATCATGTCAAACCAGTGCTCATTTTCATCATCTTCAGAGCCATCATCCGTTTTTCCAACACCAAGAGCAGCAATGACTAAATCCACAAAGTCCATTGATCCACTCGCTGTCCCCTCGTCTGCCTCCTCATCTTTCCCTTTCCCTTTCCCTGATCCAGTCATTGTCCCCTCGTCTGCCTCTTTCCCTTTCCCTGATCCTGATCCACCCGCTGTCCCCTCATCTTTCTCTTTCCCTTTCCATGATTCTGGCAATTTACGCTTTCCATTTCCATCACACTGAGGCATATTAATATCCTCAATCCCCTGTTCATCAGTTTTGATACCGTCGTCATCACCCAAATTGACAACCTCGGTTTCATCTACCATCTCAGTATCTTCGTGAACAATGGGCTCGGCCCTGGCTGATTCACATGCAACATCCTCATCATCTGAATCCGAAACCGAAACCATGAAAATCGCCGGAGGTAGGGAGGGCGTCGATTCCGGCGACGAGTCCGGCTCAGAATCCGTAACGCAACCAAAGGGTCGGTACATAGTAGGAGGGTAAACGAATTTGGCCTCATTGGAAGCCGTGGGTTTGCACTCTGCACTTAACCACGCATGTGGATCTTGCGCCATGGCTTCTGCCCCTGTTATAACCAAATCCAACTTAGGGTTTCGTCTACCAATATCTTAAACTTCCAATAATGATACATAAATACAGAATCTTTTCTCAGTCAAACATTAACATTTTCATTACTTGGATTAAATACTCAAACAACGATACACAAAATTCACACACACTTAGGGCACACAACACACATATAACGCACACAAAACAGAGAGAGAAGATGAGAATGGAGAACACACCTCGGTGGCGGCAGTGATGATTCTGAAAAGAAAATGTGGAGACTGGAGAAAAGAGCCCACGATTTCACCTACTGTAGTTGTACCGTTTCCTCTTCCTCTTTTTTTTTCAAACACAAACACACTGGATATTTTACTTTTACCCTGTTTTTGTTGTGTGATATAAGATACATCAAATCAAAAGATTTGATCTTTTGATTTGGGTTGTAATTATTCTCCTCCCATTATTTTTCTTATTTTCTGGGATTTTGTTAGCATAAGCTATTGGCAATTTGGGTTGCTTTATTCTGTATGCAGCACGTTGTACCTTCGTCAATCATATGGAGTGAAAATTACACATCATTTACACTCAAAATTTTGCCAATTACATGATAGTGATGCCCTAGAAATTAGGAAAATCTTCTTGTTTTACGCTGAAATCAATCATATCAAACTAAATTAGAAAATAACTTTTTTTAATTTGGTTTAAAAATTTTTATTATCATGAATCCGTTTAAAATAGAAAATAAAAAACTAACCAATTGACTTTTGTTTACAAAAATTTAAATAAAAATTGTCATTCCTACTCAATACTTGTATAAGAATTTGTCTTCAATTTTTTTTAAAGATACACAACATTATTCAACTCAAATATTTTTTAGAAATAAATGTACAGTATACACATCTATTTTAAAATTCAGAAATTTGTACCAATTCTTAGACATAAAGATTTAGAAATTATGAAACAACCTAAGATTTCAAATAAACTCTAACAGCATGCCTTGAACTTTGGTTTTGAACAAGGATGAAAACATTCTCACAACTATCATGTTGCACTAAAACATCATCATATGTTCTCTCTGGTGTTTGATTGGCCTAACACCTCTCTCCCCATTCTTGAATCAACCTTCAAATTCTGTACAAACTCTACGAATCTCTTCGATGAAACGGTCCTCATCAACGGGCCACCAGACCTCGTCCACGAGCAGTGATCAACGCTCTCCGCTCCTTGGTAAGGAGACAACGGGGGGTCGTCTGCCTTTAGGCCTTCTTCTTCTTCTTTAAGTGAAGCAGTGGAATTCTCTCTTGATCTGACATTCCAAGATGGGATTCTCTTTAAACCATTGAGTCTCACTGTGGGGGATAAAGCAACAGCAGCTGCTTTTTCAAGACTTTTCTTCAATCGAAAAGTGTGTTTGAGGGTCGTAACACACTCATCAAGAGCAAGTTCGATTGCACAGTTTGCTTTTATGGCTGACACCTTCTCCCAAGTGCATCGTCTTCCCTGGTTGATCGATATCTGGAGGTCGACGTGCGATGGATTCTGTATCGCCTTGGATAACTGAAATCACAAAACAAGAGTTGGAAAAACACTCAGTCTATCAAACCATATTCATAACTTAGTTTCAAAAAAAGAAGCCAAATTCAATCAGTTTTTACCTGATGTAAAGTTACAGGCATGAAAATAGTTATATCACCCTCCCAATCTTGAGAAAATAGCTTAGCAACTCTCCCAAATGGACAACTGAGCTCCAATATCTGATTGCATCTGTGTTTTACCTCCATCTCAGCCAGTTGAGCAATCTGCATTTTCAAAATAGCTTAAAAATCTATGTATTCATTCATTCATTCCAAGAAAAAAAAAATAGAGGATCTCAAACACAACATACCTTTGAAGCAAAGTTACCTCCATAAGTTCTAATTATCTGCTTCATTCTCAGTAGAGGTGCAATATGAGGATTAGCTTGGCTCACAATAAAATGATTCACATTAAAGAGTTCTTTCAACTGTTTGATAGGCAAATCGATTTCCAAGCTCCCATCCATCCAACGGCGTGTTGAAAATCCAGAATCAGCCTCTTTAGGATTCAAATGGAAGGGTGGATGATAAGGCACAATGTTGCCACTACTATCTTTCGCCATAAGTTCTTGAGCTTCGAAAAGACCAGGAAACGCGCAAGAAGCCGTTACTGCACTCCATATGACCACATGAGGCGAAGTCAAGTAGTTGAGGCACCTAGGAGGCTCTTGCTTCCTCGGAGAACAAACCGTAATCCCCAAGATTCGCCCCGTCATATCATAAGCTTCTTGGAATGTCAGATTCTTTGTAAGATTTCTCAACATCATCTGCATCCGTCTGATGTCGTGTACTGCACCCTGCGTCATGATCCTCTTGAAAACAACGAAAATCCCTCCCATTTGATCGAAAAACTGCATACAATTCAACGAATCCTTGAAGAAACTCTGAAGCTCGGGAGATGTCCTCGTTCCAGCAATAGCACACACAGCTGAGCCAATGCTGGAACCCGAGATTATCCTAGGTAGCAGCTTCTGTTCGACCAACGTTTTCACCACCCCCAAATGAAACGCCCCCAAAGACGCACCCCCGCTTAGAAGCAACGCTGTCCTACCAAAGGCGTGCCTCGTTTCATGCATAAACGCGAGCTTCTCCTCCAACAGTATCAGCTCCTCTGAATCAGAGTCACACACCATTCTCAACTGTGTTGTAACTTCATCTATGTACTCCTTTATCAATCTCGGCACATTAAGTCTCCCCTTATGAAGTTCAGGATTACACATATTCCCAAGATTTCTAATCAAATCAGCTCTCATATAGAACATGATGTCCCTAATAGAACCCTCCTGGCGACGAATACGAAGCTCTCGGAACTTGTTCCTCACGAGCTCCTCGTCGAAAAGTTCAGCTTCGTTCGTTTTCCGATACTCTTTATCAAGCATCTTAGCTGCATGAGCCCACTCATCATAAGTTAATGAGGATCTCATCATGTTGCTCCAAAACTTCCTCTTATATGCAATCTCTGCCCTTGTTTTCACATTCGTGTATCGTCTTACTAAGAAGGCAATCATGGCTACCATTACTAATATCCCTTGTGGATTACTAGGATTGAACCATGAGATTGAAGGTGATAAATAGTTCCTCCAATAGTTCTTAAACTTCTGCAGGTTCTTGAACAAAATATCTAACATCAGATGTGACAAAGATTTGCAGAATAAAATTCTTAAAGCGATTGTTCTACCAAGAAAAGTAGATGGGCCAATTGAGAATGGCACAATTTTAGCCTCATTAGTTATATCCATGCCTAAACAAAGGAGCTAGCTAATCTTGAAGATACAAATGGTGAAAGAATATTAATGTTTCTGGAAATGGTGGCCTGTGTTTCAAACCTTCATATAAGCAAGATTTTTTTATTTTTTTATTCAAAAAATCAACTGAAATAAAACAAATGCATCATCATCAGGAATGGAAAATTCATATTAGGCGACTGTAGGGCAGTCAAGGCGCCCACCACATAAGGCCAGAATGTAGAGTGAAAGTTCAAATATGACACCTTTTTTAACTTTTTTTAAAGCCTCTGTTTAGTCACGTGACACGTGGCTCATTTAGGGGACTATTTGTTGACTAATTAATGTCTGAACTTAGTGGGAGTGTAGGCTGTTATTGGTGGACTCCCTCTTAAAAAATTGATGACATCAAGAGATTTGGACACTTAAATTGAAAAAAAAAGATCTTTTTTAAATCTAGTTGATTTAAATCTCAAAACCACTTTAAAAAAACCTTTGGATTTTCAAATATGAGACTTACCCCCTCGGTCAAATTCCAAAAAAGCCTCTGTTTAGTCACGTGACACGTGTCTCATATAGGGACTATTTGTTATTACAACTATTAAGTCCCGTTGTTAATGTCTGAACTTAGTGGAAGTGTAGGTTGTTATTGGTGGACGGTCCCATGCTTAAAACTAAGATATTATCATTTGGACACTTGTGCGTTTAGTTTCTGAACGATGGAGGCGTTTAGTAGTTAGTAATTAGCTTTATAGTGTGTTTTAAAACACTAAAAATAACTTTTAGAAGCACTTATTTTTAAAAACTGTAAAAAATAATTTTAAAAATAAATGTTTTTAGAAATTATTTTAAGTGATTCAAAACACACCATATTATTCTACGAGAACCAGTGTCAATTTTTTTTCTTTGCGTGCGGATCAGAGTCACATTACAATAAAGTGCACTTGGACAAATTTGTACTCGTAACAGCTGATCCAAGTAGAAAAAACATATAAATCACATTATATGAATATAATATAAACTTACCCAGTTACCCACCAATCCGAACATCCATTAGTGGCAATATTAGAAACAAATTGTGTGTCTATATATATATTTTAAAATCAGGGTTAAAAACAACGACCATAAACCATTTATTCTTAAAAATTGCAAATATTATGAAGAATTATAAGCACAATTCATTTATATTTTCATTTTCCTTTTGTTGATTGAACTAAACCAAGAGTCAAAACTATTGTAATTGGCTTCATCTACACAATCACGAAAATGTTGCATGAAAATGAAAATCTGGTAAAATGGAGATTCATGTAAAAATTTGACATGAAAAATCTTACGCTAACATCATTGGAAGGAGAGCAAAGGTGAAGCATAAGATAGACAACCGAGATTAAAGGTTTGTTAAAATTTTTAAGGGTGAACTTCATAACTAACTGAAGTGTAACAACCTAAAAAGAATGTCGTGAACCTGTCAAATTCATTAGGTATGAGGAAGTGTCTTTTGTGCAAGTAAATTTGAGCACTCAAAAGAAAAAACCAAAGTTAGAGTAAGCTTAGTATTTGTGTTTTCTGCATGCCAAAATTGAGTCATGGCAAAGACGCCAATATTCTCTCCAGGAGATTACTATCCACGGCAACTTCATAGGGAGACTAGGGCCCAAAGCATACAGAGTGCTGCAGACAGAGCGGAAAACATAATCAAGGCTTCGTAATAGGTCCTGATATAACGTACAAACAATAAGAGTTGGGTGTGTAGATGAAAAATACCTTCTTCCAGTGAGAAGCCCATAAGCTGATGTGCCAATTGATGATCTAGAAAAAGCTGAATACAAGTGTCTGTAGTGCTGCTGGACTACCTCTCCTGAAAAAAGAATTATCATAGGTTCAAATTATAACAAAAATAAAAGTTCAATTGTTTAGCTAAAGATTGATTTTACCTAAGTTCAAGTAATTGCTGTGAAGAAATGAAACCAAAGTAATTGATTGACTAGTGCTACTTGGATAAGCTGTAGTGTGCACATTCCTGGGAGATGATGAAGTAATGCCAGTAATATCTCCATTCTCTGAATTTTGACATAATGTGACTTTAAACCATATCCCAGATGGAAATCTCTCCTTCCTCCTCAACCAAAGGAAGACTTTAGCATATGGAGTGGAATGAATAAAAGATATGGACACCTCAACCACTATGCAGATAAAGCTAATTGTTGTGTGCATAATTGTGAAAAAGATATAGAACACGGATGTTGTTGGCAGAAGAAGTAAAATTGGGGTAAACAAAAGAGATCCAACTACATGTTGCTCAACAGTATAGTCATAGCTGTCCAATCTGTGCCTTAACGGATTTTGCTTCCTACCCCTGCAATCATTTCAGCATTTATGTCATCAGATTGGATCATCACCACACATTCCAGTAGAAAGATATACTAAACTTGAAAATAATAAAAGTCTTCATTAGTTCCAGCATAAACCCCCGAATGATCAACTCATAATTTTTTTTATTTTAAAGAAAGAGATGGAAGATTGCATAAGGCACAAATTGAACTTCAAAGGAGTGTTACCTGAAAAGGCGCCACAAAGCTGCTACTGCCTGTATCTGAGTTGAATAGAGAAGCGACAAAAATAAATGAAGAGCCAAAACATGCATTGTTACTAGTGAAATCATGTCGGTGATCAGAGCTGCTGCTGAAGTTAAACCAAACATAATCCCACATAATGCAAGACCTTTTGTGATATGAACGAGGAGAAAACCCATAAAAGCCCAAAGAGTTGACCAAATTTGGATCGCATTTAGAGAAACCATGCCAAGAACTCCTGCTAACTCGGTGTTCAACTTAAAACCAGCAGGATTTCCCATCAGCCACACACAACCAATACGCAACCAATCATTCGTGAAGTCATTCGCAAAGTTAGAAACCCATATGCGAGCAGGTTCAGCCACAAACCACAGGGTAATGCCCACAATGTTTCCCAGGAGAATATCAACAACAATATTTGACCATAATGTGTGCCTGAGGAATGTGGCTTTCTCTGCAAACTCAACACATGACCAATACCTATATAAATAAGAAAATAATAAGGATACCAGTCTCACAATCCATTTCTACAGAAAATTAGTGCAGCAAAGAATACTGACTCCAGGCACCAGAAGCACATAGCTGGATAATAAATAACTTGCAGAATGCCAAAATGTTTCAATGTAGATATGCAAAGAATGAAGAGATGTCATGGAAATTAAAGTTTCCTAGTAACCCAGTGACAGCTTTTTTTCACTCCATGACCAAATTTCACTAGAATAAACAAATTGTAGGGTTAAGGATCGTTTGCAGATTGTGTTGTGAGCATCATTTATCTATATTTACATGCTTTTTTTATTTAACCTAGAAATGCTAGCAGCATACACATGTCTGGCTAATTGTTGTGCCCAACCAAGCATTGTCATTAGAAGATGTGAAAGAGAAATCTCCTGAACAGACTCAATCATGAAAGCAAATAGATGAGTATTAACAAAGAAACTGAAAAAGCCAGATTATCATGATACCTTATACCCTGATCCTGGAGAAAGAAAGGCCAATACAAGAGCTGGCAGCAGCGGAAGTGGATATTCTTCAACGTATTGCTAAAGGCTTTGATGAATAAGATATCAATACTTGTACAGGATAACCAATTATAAAGAATACAGGATGTCTGAAGAACAATGTAAATGACAGTTGAAAGTGAAGCGAGAGATGCAGCAGACAGATTCCATGCAAAGGTAGAGAGCCTGACAAGTCATAGAGAAGCTGTCATAGAAATGAGGAAAGAATGAGAAAGAAGAGGTAAGGGTTATCCTAATTACATTTGAACAATGGGTAACAGAACACCAGGCTCAGCATGACGACATCCATCAAACAATACTTGAGCAGCATCAGCACTGTTAATTGCCTGGATGACAGTATCCTTTTGACAAAGATATTAAAGGAACTGATTCAGGAAAATGAATTTCAGATATGATAGATTATTATAATAAAGAAGATTTACCAAGTTAAGATTTGTGTCTCTTTGGTGAAGATCGTTAAACCACTTAGGTTTCTTGCAAGGAGATTTCGCTAGGTTTGACAAACAGTTGTCTCCCAGGGAGTAATGGTGGCCACCAAAAGTTGGTTTTTCATAAAATATTACCTATATTTATCAGGAAGCCAAATCAGACATAATAAGTCCTAAAAAAATAAAACTCAAGCGTTTCTGTACAAGTGAACATGACTTACATACGTGGAGATCTAGAAGGGCTATGGATTCATTGTTCAAATGCAGATGATCCAATTTAGGGATTACAAGAACTCTACCATCCGTAGTGTCTGAAAGACTATATACGAGCTTGATCCAGATGTTCCTCAGAGCAGCTAGTCTACTTTGTTCCACTATCCTATCATGTTTGGGGCATCCACAGCTCCAGCTCCTATTATTATCATTCATATGTGTATCTAACTGTTGATCACTGGTAGAGTTCATATAGCTAGTTCTATCATTTCCACATTTAATTAACTCTATGTTTTCATTAAAATCTGCTTCAAAATATCCCAGCAGAGAGATCTTGCATTTCTCTTGAAGAAGTGCAGGCATGTACTTGTTTGTCCCTTGAAGGATTTCCTTAAAATTAAAAAACAATGACAATATAAGTACATCATCAAAGAGGGGCATTCATCATCAAGTTATTTCACAAAAAGGAAAGGAATTAATAAAGTTGCTTAAGGCCGTATTACATTTAACTCAATCAAAATTGAATCTAGATTTATTTGGACATCGTACTTGTGACTTCCAATTCGAGATTGCACAGCACACATTTCATCGTCTTGAACAATACTATGTAAATGAAATGTCGAGAATGTGATTAGGGTTTATCAATTACGGAAAAGAGATGGAGATAACCTACAAATTAAGCGCAACCCAACACAGAATTTCATATATAATTCGCGTCCAAGCCACCAATCAAAAAAAAAAAAAAGTAGTATTATATATTTTTAAAAAACAAGAAGCAACTACATTTAGTAATTGGAAATAGGAAACGTACTAGAAGATCCGAACCGGAATTGAGTGAAGAAGTAAGGTTGAGCTCATCGGAGGCAAAAGCGACGACGACATCGAATGAAGAAGGAAGAAACCATCCAAACAAGAAAGTGGAATTGGGCGGAGTTTGAGAGAACAGATTACTCGGCCACCAAAGCCTGCAATTTCTTCTTCTTCCTCCCATCTAAACAGTTCAATTACCGCTACTTCATCAGTCAAAAGTGCGATTAGCTTCACGCGCTACCGCGAGCGGCGAAGAGATGTGGCAGCCAGATACGGCCGTCGTCAACCTCAGTCTAAACCCGATTTCTGTTGTAACTTGTGTGCCTGACTTTACATTTTCTTGTGGATTTTTTTATTGAGTGGATGAATTTCTGGTTCCATTTGACCACTTTTATTACTACTAGGTTCTAACTTTTAAAAAATTACTACTAGGTTTCAAAAGTAGATAAATTGACATAAATACCCTTAAATGAGTCTTCCTTTCCTTCTAGCTTGTGTCCAAAATACTACTCCCAATAAAGTACTTTTTCCACACATTTTTTACATCATTCATCTTCTATTTTACATCACATTTTATTTATGGTAATTTTCTCCCTACATTATATTTGATTTACAAATTACAAAATTTTATATATATAAGACAAAAATATCAAAATTTACATATATAAAATGAGTGTTTATATATTTTCGTCAAAAATTTAAAAAATTACATATTTTCGTCAACTTCGATATGCACATATACACAAATATGCATGTACATATGCACAAATATTCATGCATATATGCACAAATACATGAACATATGCATATAAATCTAAAAAAAAAAAATCCAGAAACTTAACAGGTACATCTTTATCTTCTTCCTCCATCTTCAAATCTTCAAATCTCATCTTCCGCATCTTCAAATTTTCATAAAGCAAAAACTTATGAATGAACCACCATCAAATTTCTTCAATATGACAACCCCCACTTCTCCCCATTCCTAATTAGAATATCTGGAAGAATAAAATGACAAGAAATCAGTAAAAACCATTTTTCAATCAAAAAATAAGGAAAAAGAAAGCAGCTTTATACCAGTTCAGGCAAATTCCTCAACAATTTGTGTTTGAAATCTTGATTAATACTCATTTTCATCAAATGTAAAGCGTTAATTCTACATAATGAAGAACAGATCTGTGATTAATGCCCTTATAAATAAACTTCCCTGAAATTGCGAAACCGTGCCATACTAAATATGTTCTTGGTAAAGTTTAATTTATTTCTTTTATTTCAAATATCAATGAAGCAACCCCCAAAAGAGGAACAGAAGAATAAATTGTACTAATTTTGATACAGGAACACTTAATTCAGGACACTCAGGAACATGTATGCAGCAAATCCCATAAATCAAAATTCACTAAAACCCATTAAAGAATCGAAGAGAAAACAGAGATTACCATGAACCCATAACAGAAAATTTGCAGAAAACAAAATGAATCGAGCGCGTGGACCACGTGCGTCTCCTGGTTCGTCTTCCTCGTTTTCGCGATTCTGGTCCCGGCGTCGCTCCTCCGCCTCTGCAATCACCGCCAACATCGACCTTTCCCTCGTCCGCCTCGGCTTCTCTGTCGTCGCCATCGACGCCTTTCCCTCGGTGCCACCTCTGTTTTTTCCTTCTCGGGCTTCAATTTCTGAAGCTGGTCCTGCATTTCCTGCAACTGTTTCTCGAAAGAAGACGCATCAGACGCCTGCTGCTGCATCCCCCCTTCGAAACCGGCTTCTTGGTTTTCTTCCGGCTCTCGTGATTCTCTTTCCCGGTGGAGTTTTTCATCGGCAGAGCGGCGGCAGGGGAGAGGGTTCCGGCGATGATGTTTGGGTTTTGCAGATTTAGGGTTTGAATTTGGCTGATGGTGGGGGATTTGGATTTTGTAGATTGGGGGTTTGAATTTGGCTGATGGTGGGTGATTAGGATTTTGTAGATTGGGGTTTGAATTTGAAATTTGGTAGGAAGAAGATGTTTTTGAATTTGGGGATTTAAGTGGATTTGTGTGGGGATTTTATTGGGAGGCAGAATATTAAAAGGAGTTTTTTTGGATTTAAGGGTATAATGGATAATTCATCTTATTTTTGAACCTACTAGTAATATCAAAAATAGTTGGAACCTATTAGCAATATTGTTGACATTTTGGAACCTCATAGTAATTATCTCTTTTTTATTTCATAAGCACCATTATTTGAAAATATGTTATGATATGAATATTCAATTAAGGTTAATTAAATTCTATTGAACAAATCTATATCTATATCTATATCTATATCTTGAGTTTATATGCTGTGAAACTTGTTCGCCGTGAAATTGAATTTTTTTTTACAGACATACTCTTTAGTAATATAAGTCACACTCTTCAGTTATCACTACAACACTCTTTGCAATAATATAAGTCACACCCTTCTTTTTTATGAGTAATACTCTTTATAGTAAAACGTCACACCCTTTACAATAAAAAGTCACACTCTTTAGTAATATAAGTCACACTTCTGAACCAGTTTCACTGTAAAACAGGTTCACACTATACTTTGCCCTATATCTATACTATATTAAAAAGAGCTTGGTTTGTGAAATCATTTTTAGAGAACTTTGCCCTTCTACTAATTTAAATTGTACAAATAAGTCCTGCTAATTCTTACAAAAAGAAAACGACGGTCCACATGTACTGATTTGAGAGAAATATTAAAACTATCTCACACGACCGACGCTAGATGGAGGGTATGGCGCGGCCGCGGCGATGGCTACAGATCGGTGAGAATAGCACAACAGGGCACGACATCGATGGGAAGGTCGACGGCGAAAACGCTAGATGGAGGGTAGGGCGCGGGCGTGGAAGCGGCCACTGCCACGGCTACTGATCAGTGAAAAGAGCACAATAGGGCACTACGACGATGGGTAGCATATGCACGAAGGCGAGAGTGCCTGAGGGAGGGGACGGCGCAACGACAACGACGGTGAGAACGCTTGATGGAGGGGAGGGCGCGGGCGCAGCGAACGACGACGAAACACAAACGATTGCGGTTGCGGAACAATGGCGAGAACGTTTGAGTTAGGGAAAGGCGGGCGACGAACAACGATATGCCTGGACCAGAAGGGGTCAATCAAATTACGTCGAGGGTGTATTTTTCATGACAGTAAGCTTATTCTCTTTTAGAAAACCTTGCCTCTTGCATATAATTTTATGCATACTTTGGAATTGCTTATTTGATTTATGATGGAATCTACTCTCATTGTAAATTTCTCTTGATCGTGTGAGTGAAAACTGTGTGATTGAGATGTTAGAAGTATGAACGATTCAAACATCTGTTTCAAATATCTGTCTCCGAGGGTGTAAAGGCATATGTAACTTATGTTCAGTTCGAGGCAGCAACAAATGAGGTAATAGTATTTAATGGAAATCGTTTTTCTTTTCTTACTTCCCTCATTTTTCTTTCCTTTCTTCGTCTTCCTTTGACACATTTCTTTCATCTCTTCTGGAATTCTACCCATAGTGTGGCACCTTTCCTCCTTTTTTTTATTGTTAGTTAGCTCAGGTTCTGTTGTGTTGTATGTGAGTTTTACATTTATTCAGTCAATATTGCTAAAATAATTTGCAAGTTGCAGCTTAAGCCAATATTGGAGGAAATTGAAAGTAGATAACCATTTATAAATTGACTCCGGTATTCTCATTCAATTTTAAATTTTGTCTTTTTTATCTTGAACAAACATGTTGTTGTTTTCATTTTTTATATTCTCTTTTTCATCTCTGGTTACTCCAGGTGAGGGGCATAGTACAACAACGGATCTCTGAATTTGCCTTAGAGACAATCTATTGTAAGGACATAATACTCGATGATATTCAGTTTGATTAATATTATAGATTACTTAATATTAATGCATGGCAATACACTTGTTTGAATATTATGTTTGATTGTTTGCATTTATTTATACAAGTGTTTCCATGAGTCATTGTTGTCATTGAGGTTGTGAGAACTCAGATGACTTAAGCATAATTCTCAAATAGCCCCGATCAAGGATCATCAAGAATGGGATATTGATGATCTGATAGAGATTGGTGTCGATCTGATCATCTTTCTTAGAGAGTGTAGTAAGATCTCTCACTTCTTACGAGATCTTAGGTATCTCATGATGGATCAAAAATACCTTAGAGGGTATTGGTATACCCATCCAAAACCGATTTGATGTAAGTCCACAATATGTGTCTGGTGTGTCTCTGTTAGTGGGGGCGATGAGATACTCCTTTGACTTGAGGTCAATCATACGACATGTGTGGAGTGATGAACTTTGACCATGACCAACGCCTTTACCCCTTCCATGGGTAGATCGACTTGGATTGGGTTCATCACTGAAGTGCGTGTGCGTGGTAGTTGAGCAAAAATATGATTCATTCCTCAATGTGGATTTAGAGAATCTTTCATCTTCTCATCATAATTGGATCAAAAGTCATTCGGTAGATGCGACGTCAACTTAGACTTTGTGGTTAAGTGTGACATACATGATCAATTAGTGATTAGAGATAATATGATTAAGTTATTTGAATAGACACTTCATCATGTTCAAGACTTAATCAGTATTCGCGAATGGAATGAGGAAATCGTAATAGTCCATGTTTGATTCACGGTAGTTGCACGTTTTCATAACGCACCTCATATATTGAGAATGTCCGATTTATTGTCAGGGTTCAATTAAGGCCAGATTAGTTTGATTAATCGTTCGATATATGAAACTTATGGGTCACACAACAAGTAGTTTATTTTTTACGGATTATAGTTGGTTGATTAAATGTTAAATTGAATTTAATATTTAATTTATGGAGAATTAATTAATAATAGATTAATTTAAAATTAATTATTATTAATGTTTAATTAAATTAGATTTAATTAAATAGGATTCCCAATAATAATATATGGAAATATTATTATAGGATTTAATATAGAGTGAGTGAATTTCTAGTACCATTTGACCCCTTTTATTGCATCTAGGTTCCAATTATTTTTTGGATTACTAAGAGGTTCAATTTTGTGGTGTTGTTACATAAATACCCTTAAGTTAGACTTTTAGCTTGTGTCCAAATTTTTTCTCCTACTTTTTTGTCTTCTTGCTCCTATTTTCTATCTTGTATTTATTTATTCATATTTTATCTTGTGTCTATTTTTCTTTATTTATTCCTAATTTTTTTATATATAGTGTACAATAAGGAGATTGTTGATAATTTTTTAATATTTTCCTTTATTTAAAATAAGATAATAATTTCGTATAGAATTATGTAATGTATACACATTCAGAACTTCATATCTAAATCGATTAAATAAAAAAAATTACATATTCTCATCAAAATCCTAAAAAAATTTACATATTTTAAATCTTTTTGGCGTTTTATATATGATCAAAGACATTTATTATATCGCAAAAAAAGTCTTGCACATATACATATAAATTTGAAAAAAAAATCCAGAAACTTTATAGATCCATCTCCATCTTCATCTTCTTCCACCATCTCCAAATCTGTATCATTAGCATCATCAAATCCATCTTCTTCCACCATATTTTTCCCCCAATTTCTTTGATCCTTCCTTTCCCACGGCAGAATTTTAGCAAAAAACCACCAACTATCAAATGAAGAAATTGTTAAAAAATAAATAAATGTTCAAATCAACTAACAAATGCAAGAGAAAGAAAGGGCAAAAAATGAAAGAAACATCCAAATCCAAATCCCCAACTATCAATTGAAGAAATTGCACAAAAATGAAGAAATTGTTCGAATCTACCCCATCCCCATCAAGCTCCGCCATTGTTCCCTCCCCGTTCCCCCAATAATCAGACATTCCATGAAAACCCAGAAAGAAGAAACCAATTTCAAAAACCCAGAAACCCAGATCCGTCGGTTTGAGTAATAACTCAAACCCAATTTCATCAAAACCCCCAAAAATCACCAAAAATAACTCAAACCCAAAATAAACAAAAATATTACAAATGTGTTCCAGAAAAAATCAATCAAACAAAATGTCTTCCCTTGCTTACCCATTGCGGACGGAAAACAAACAAAAATACCAAATCTCACCAACAGTTCTAAAATAATACTATACCCACACACTCAAAACTAGACTCAAAACCAGAAATGTTACAAACGTCTTCCACGGTTTCGAGCCAGTTCACCCCCCGCCGCGCGTCTCCACCTTCATCTTTGTCTCCGCCGCCAGTCTCAAAACTCACCACCACTTAAGCAGGCGGCGGGCGGCCGCAGGGAGGGGGGTTGCCGGCTACAAAACACCAAACGTTCTGGTTATGGTGTGGCAGCGGGCCTGCTTCGCTGAAGGTGGAGTTGCAGGTTTGGGATTTGCAGGTTTGAATTTTGCAGATTAGCTTTTGGAGGTGGTGGGAGCCGGTTTGAAATTGGGCTTTGGGATTTTGAAATAGAGAGGCAGTAATATTTATTAGATAAGGAGGGCAATAAAGTCATAACATTATAAATTGGAACATATTAGAAATGTTAAAAAGTCTTGGAACCTTATTGAAATAATAGTGTCAAATTGGAACCTAGTAGTAATTATCTCTTTAATATATATGGAATCAAATCTGTAGAGATTTGATATACATGAGAATTGAATCCGTATAGATTTTATATGTAGGAAATAAATATAAGAGATTTATTCAAATAAAGATTAAGGATTTTATTTCCTAATCATGTTAGCTTAAAATTTACGATGGCCCTCTCATATATATATGAACTCTTGGGAATCCATAAAACGTTTGTTCAAATTCTCTCCATAAAATCTAGAGTTAGAATTTTCTTAGCAAATTCATCTCGGGATTCAACGCTGACAAATCTGTGCAAGTCCGTGAACGGAGATTACGTGGATACCGTAGTTGAGAAATCTGCTCTCAAGTTACTGTAAAATTTCTTGTTATGATTATTATAATCATTTATGCAATTATATATTTCGTTGTTGGTGAACTGTTTAATTCCGCTGTGCATGTATTACGTGTTTACGTGCCTCTAAATTCCAATACATACTTAATGCATGTTGGCTTGGCTAATTACTTCCTTATTATAGTTCTAATTCAATGATTCATAGAAGTTAGACGTTGATGTTCTGTGGTGTCAAATATAAAAGTTCTTCCATTTTCTTTCTATATGTGATTAATAAACATGAATAGACATTTGAAGCTCAATCCTGTCATTTGACCTCACTGTGCTACTCGTGGGCATGAAACTTTTTCTTTGTTAATCAAGGCCAAGAAACTTAGCACTTTAGGAAAGTTGGTCATCCTTCTTTTCTAATTAGAGTTTAGTTCTCGAATTTAATGTTGATCAGGAAACACTTTGCCTTACTTTGCTTGTGTGTCCTGTACATAGAATGCTTCATGTTTCTTTAGATTGTTCAATCAATTCATTAAATCCATTACTTCCGCAGAAGATTGATTTTTTTTTTGTGAAGTTTTGGTTTTCTATAAATGACCTGTTACCTATTGTCTCTCTCAAAGTTATCATGGAGACTCACCAAAGATTTTCTTCTTTGGCAATTAAAAACTTGCACTTCAAAGGCTTATAAAGGTATATTCTGTACGACCTTGTCAATCTTTCATTGGGTGTTTTATTTTGTTATTTTATCATTTGATGAATTCTACGTCATATAAGGATTTTTATATTCTATCTTATGGCAAGTAACAAAAGAATGCATGTATAATTTGGGAGATGTAATTGCAATTAACCATGAAAATTAACTAGGACATTGTATAACTATTTAGCGAATGAAAGTATGATAAGCAGATTGTAAGTGGCCTGGGAAAATTGTTGGCATTCTCCTGTTATTCAGAATTTGAAGTAATAGCCTACTATTTTAAGGTTTTTTAAAGCTTTGAATAGATAAACTATATTGATCTTTATCACAGCTAAATTTCATATATTGTTTTATAACTCGCCATTCTTAATGTATTTCACTTGCAAATTTGATGTAATCTTTAATTGGAATTTTGCCAATTAATCCTGGCTTTCCCCCCTGGAGTGGAAGCATGTCAATGGAGGATCTGTTGCTTTTCTTGCATTAAAACTTATTTTTTCCTTACTTTTGTTTTCAGTGTAAATTCTTAAGATTTGTTGGCGGTCTTTTTCATCTTACTTGTAATTTTAGCATTTAGATATATTGATTGATTCTCAGGTAATGTGAATGTTTTAACCTGATGTGGGTTTACTTAAGCTATTGATTAACACCATCCTTAAAAATAATGTGGAACCTTAGTCCACTCAACGCAATCAATCAATTCTTATTGTGTTTTCTAATCATGCAGGAATCTCATGCGCATATTGATTGACCACTCTTTGAAAGTCGGGATCAAACTCGATTGACATAATATTGAGTAATAACAGTCAGATATGGTTTTTCTTTATGTTTTTCATTCTTAAACTGAAAAGGTGATATTCAAATTTTCAAATATTTCATCAGCAATGTTCCCCATGTTGAATATATCAATGATCTGATCTGATGGGGTTTTTCTTTATATTTTTTTTTTCTTATAAACGAGAGAGTTATAGCATTCAATTTTCAAATATTCAGTATTCCAAACACTGGTTATCACACATAAAGTTTTTTTTTTTTAATGCAACTACTTTATCTTATTTGATATAACAACTATCTAACTTTACTGCATTTAAGCTATGGAATTGAGACTAAAATACTATGAATTAACTATATTTAAGTAAAAGATGTATATATGTACTTATTGAACATTAAAGGTTGTTTGCACACACTTTTTCCTGTTTAAACCCAATTGATTTTAGGGCAAAATTAACCTAATTAAAGAACACAATGTCGATTTCCTGCCAACAGACTGTGCAATGGAAGCCGTTTGATTTGTCGCGGACATCTTATTCACGCCGAAATTGTGACAACATGTACCACCATATTTTGACAATTCGATACACAATTACACGTACCACGTGCAACGCACGTGTCAGAAATCTAGTTTACTAAAAAGTATTGAACAAACTTAAAATCTATTTTAATTTAGAAACAAATTAAATTCAAATATAATCCTGGCCCAAATAAAGTTTTAAAACTTATCAACAAGCCCAACAATGTATAAAATTGCTTAGTTCAGGATCCCTGGCCCAATACCCTCGTCGCGCAACGGGCCCAATTACTGGACCAACTTGTCTCAGCGGCTCTTGCCCAATATCCTTAAAGCAGCAAACCACATAATAATTTCAGCTGATAATTAAAAAGAAAACGAAAACGAATGTATTCTTGATAAAGCAGTAATGGTAGTACTGTACCATGTTAGTATTCTAATTAAAATTCTAAATAAGACCTTAATTTATTAGGAGGCAAGCAATTATGGCCTCTCATTTTGAGCACAAATGATTTTTTTTTTAAGTTTAATATTTCGAGCTTCATCAGCTCTACTTCCTATGATAACTACTACACCAGAATATTTTTTTTCAAATTATTATAATATAGGAGGAAGAGGGAACACTTGAATTTGAGATTCAAATTGGAGACACACCAATCTCTATAAGGATTTTTTCTTGGCAACGGTGTCATCTGCTTTAGTATGTTGTACTATGCACAATGCTGCAATAAAATATTGTATCACCTGTACTTATAATGTGTCACATTACAATAGATAGTATAACATTCCATTGTAATGTTCCGCACTATCCAGCGAAGCAGCATGTACAATACCATATTAATCCCCTGTATTATTAATAGAGGGTTAATTTTGATGACGTGTCATTTTGTGGTTTATTTGAATGATGTGTCATTTTGAAGTTAATTTGGATGAATTATCACATTTATTGTATTGATGTGTCATTTTTCTATTGGTTTGTAGTTAATATGTGGCATCCATGTGACATTTTAATGTGTAGTTTGATTTAAAAAAATGCAACAATTAAAGTTTGAACTTTGCACCTCTTACATCATATTTATGTTTAATTGCACTAAACTCACTAAACTATCACTGAAATTCCCATATATTACTAATAGAGAGTTAATTTTGATGATGTGTCATCTTGTGATTCATTTGGATGATGTGTCATTTTGAGGTTAATTTGGATGAATTATCACATTTATTGTATAGATGTGTCATTTTTCTATTAGTTTGTAGTTAATATGTTGCATCCATGTGACATTTTAATATGTAGTTTGATTTAAAAAAAAATACAAGAATTAAAGTTTGAACCTTGCACTTCTTACATCATATTTATGTTTAATTGTACTAAACCCACTAAACTATCACTGAAATTATATCTAAACCACCTTACTATTTTTTGTTGCACTAAACTATACAAATTATTATTTTATTACATTTAAACCACCGAACTAATTTTTCAAGCCAAATTTTCTCTCCATTTTATGCATGTGCACTACACGTGAATTTAAAAAGGCGTTTTCGTTAATTTTCATATATTAAGCACAATCCTTTTCTCATCACCCATTCAACAATCGATTTGCAAAAAAAAAAAAAACTCAATTTTTAATTTTTTAAGTCTTAAGAAATATTTAAAAAAAAAATACTCAAATTTAAATTAAAGATTCGTGAATCAATTGCAGAATTGATAGAATTTGACATAATTATTTTATTTCAATAATTATTTAACTAAATATATTAATATACACTCTGGACAATTATTATTTCATGTTTAGTGCATTTATGCACATAATTATATTTTATTATTAAATATATTATATATTATGAATATTATATTTTTAATTAAAAGAAGCGTGGCAGAAAGACTATTTAAAAGTAATCAAGGATATTTAAGGGGAATTTACGGTAGTGAGGAGTATAGATTGCTTATTTACGGTCCCTGGCCCAATATCATCACAAAGGGGCCCAATTAGTGACAAACTTTTGTCAGCATATGTGGCCCAACATCCTTAAAGCGGCGGCCGACGGGCAACATAATAATTTCAGTTGATAATTAAAAAATGAATGTATTTAAAAAGAAAAAAGTATTAAACCTGATATTTTTTCAAATTATAAGATAGAAGGAAAAAAAAATCGAACTTTTTTAAAAGACCTGAAATTTCTAGATTCAAATTTGAGACACACCAATGTATATATTTTTCTATTATTTGGATTTGAATGAACAGAGCATTCTCTCGGAAAGCCTTTAAAAGGATAGTGTGAATTTGTACCAATATGTTTCATGTCTGAAAATAAATCAACACTTATAATTGTTCAGCGTTAAGTTTCAAGAATATTCTGTGCACAATTATCCGAAAAACACAATTTGAAGAAAATTATTTATATTAATAAGATATACTCTCTCCATTTCTTAGCGATTTGCACCTTAAAAATGATACACATATTAAGAAAAAATAATTTTTTGATGTTTTGTTGATTTTTCAAAGAAGGTGGAGGATGGAGATTGTAAGGGTGAAGATTGTGAGATTCTTTGTCATTTTAAGAAGTGCAAATTAATAAGGGACAAATCAAAAAGAAAAGTGTACAAATTGTTAAAGGACGGGGGAGTATAAAACTAGACAAAAATGTGTATGTCATATTGCATACAAGTGATATGTGCATTTGAATTTTATTTTTTTTCGCGGTCAGATGGGGCACGAGTTAGGGCAGATTATTGGTGGGTCATTGGACTTCTTCATCTTCTTCCTCGCACAGCCGATGCGGATTGATTTTGATTTCTCTTATTCCTCTTCTCTTCTAGCGGATCTCCGATTTCCATATTTCTCTTCTTCCTCTTCTCTTCTGGTGGATCTCATGGACTTTCTTCTTCCTCGTTCGTGCCATAATTTTTTTTTTCGCTCCGATTATTGGATGAAAGTGTGTGATGAAATTTAGATCATTCTGCACTATTTTCACGCTGTTCTGTAAATCTGTAATTTTGGACTGATGTTTTTTTTTGCGTCTGTACTGATTTTTGTCATGTAGTAACAATATTTTGCTCATATGGTAACACCCTTTTTGTTCATGTATTAACACATCAAGTTGTTCTTTAAATCTGTAATTTTGGACTGAGAATTTATTTTCGCGCTTATACTGGTTTTATTCATGTGGTAACACATTTTTCTTCATATGGTAACACTTTTTGTTCATGTAGTAATACATATTTTTTTAGTAATATGTAACACTGTTCATATATCGTCGTAATACTATGTGAATACTCATGTGTTACCATATGAACAATAATGTGTTACCATGTAACCCATGTTACGTTATGAATATTTATGTGTTACAATATATTTAATTACGTGTTACGTAAAATATGAAGTTTTTCAATATAACAATGTAGTAACACTTGTACATAAATATAGTAACATACAAAAATTTGACAAAAAAAAAATCAATATAACAATGTAGTAACACTCATATATAGATATAGTAACACACTAAAAATTTTAAAAAATAAAATTATGTGTTCAGTAGGAATCGAACTTATGACCAAACATATTAAGAACAGACCTAAATCACTGAGTTACAACACACAATCAATAATAATATGTATCTATTAATATATATCCACCCTGTTCGTCCAATCCACACAACTTGCCTATAATACCCCACACAAATCATCCCCCCCCCACGAAATTTAGTCTATTTTTATTTTATTTATATTATATTACACATAATACTAGTGTGCAATATTTTAGATAAATTTTTCTCAAAAAACTATCCATAATACTCTATTCATTTTTTATTTTATTTTTTACATCCAATCATGTACTTATATGTCTACTTTATCGAATGTAGAGATCGATGAATTTGATAGCATATACAGCGGCTTTATTATATGGCCCACTGCTTCTATTATTGCTATGTATAATTAACATATGCAATTCTTTTTAGTACCAAAAGCATGATAGAATATATAGTAAATAATTAGTACTAACTCCACTTTAATTTTGATTGACCAAATATTATATTATACACACGATTTTTTTAAAAAAAAAGTACTCTCTCTATTTCGGAACATTTTGTATTAATTTTTGGACATAAAAATTAAGAAAAATTGCTTTATGGGGTAGTAAATGTGTGTTATAAGATTATAATGTAGAATAATATATTCAAAAATGGGTGTGCAAAGTCTTATGGGACACACTAAAAAAGTGTATTAAGTCTTTTGGGACGGAGGGAGTAAAAAGTAATAGTATTAAGACAAAAACTCATATGAAACAATCTTATACATGAGACGGAGTACAACCTAAATCACACACATTCCTTCCAAAGTGTTAAAACGTCAATATCAATTTATGCTCCGTCTCACCGTGAGATCATCTCTTGTAAATGTGCCTCTAGTATTAAATAGTGTAAAGTGGATTAAATGAATTTGGTGGAGAAAAATAATAGTATTAAATGATGTAAAATGTATTTAATGGAGAAAAATAATAGTATTAAATAATATTAAATAGTTATTTTATTTTCTTTTTAAAAAATAAACAAATAAAATAAAGACAATTAAATCACAACAACAATAACGCAATATGAGCATATCGGGGACTACTAGCTCCTATGATTCTAATACAAATCAATTTTCGAGCCCTGCTATTATTTGCTACATTTAAATGTGTATGAAGTTGAATCATATTAATTTTTGAATCTATTCTTCCAATGCAAAGGATGAAGAAAATAAAAGAAATATTTTTTGTCCAAAAAAAATGAAAATTGACCAATCAAAATTAGATAACGATTGGTGATATCTTACGCACCAACCCTACCCATGTGCATGACGCGGATTTGAGCTGAGCTATTACCCGGTGGGTCCCACCGTCAAGCACCTTTCCCGTTGATTATGTAGGCCGGTTTTGTAGCCGTTGGATTAACACGACAATTATTAGAATGTTACAGTCCATGCGCGGTGGGACCCAGGCTTTGGTCACCGCATAATTCCAACACCAATACCTATTATACACGCTTATCCTCTTTTGTCACCGCCTATGGCCGGTAACCTCACCGACTTCTTTGGTGAATTTGGATAGGTATTAGTTCGTACACGGTGGTCACTGTTGGCGTTCTGGAGCCTGTTTGGCTTTGCTTTAATTCTTTTGTATACAATGTTAAATTAATCAATTGCTTCATTTTCTTTTCTTTGTAAAAGCTCGATTTCAAAAGCAAAAGTAGATCATAGGAGTTTAAATTGATGATCCAATTCTTTAGCTATTTCCTTTTCATTTGTAAATTATTTTCATAGGCTAATCAAATACAAAATTTGATGTAAACATAAGAATTTTTTAAAACAGATTGCATGCATTTTTACTTTTAAAAAAAAATAGATAACATATCACATTTTTCAAAAACTAGTTTGTACTGAAAATGTTAAGAGGATGAAATAATAAGTATAATGTGCTTGTAATCTATAAACAATTCCATACAATCAAAATGTGTCACTTGTCAGAATTCTCTCTTAAATATTATTATGAAATAAAATTAACAAAGAAATTATCCTTTTATCGCTATATCGATACTCTTGTATAATTAACAAGAAAATGATAATTAAATAATTATTTTCATTATTGTACATTGTACAATATACTTGTTGTGTACTAAAATATGAGAATTATGGATTAAGATGTGGCTTGATGATCTTAGTGACACAAATAATAAATGTTTAAAATGAATTGTATTTATGTTATATGATTGCTTGATAGAGTAAGAGTTTGAAAGAATAGATTTTGAGGTTTGGTAAGGTATTGATTTCTTTCTATCTCTTTCTTGGTCATAAATGACCCCTATTTAAGGTTTGGGAGAGTGGAGCTATCACTCTCCGATTTCTAAGGACAAGTAGTAGGAAATAGCTCGTAAAACATTAAACGCTTCATGATTGATGTGACTAGGATCGGAGGTCGTTGGGAGGTCATTTCGAGGATCAAGAGCTTCGTATTTCCTCATTTGGGGCGTCCCCGAGGTAAACCGGATTTTTGAGGATTTAAATTGTCTATCTACTCATACTACTCATCATTCCTGTCATTTACTGACACATCTCTAATTGAGACCATTCTTAGGTAAGGTCCCTGTGCTTCACCTGCCACGGGTCCCATCCCCATTAATGCTTCCGTCTTTGTGGGTAATGCGGCCTGCGGAGGCGTCTTGAAAATGGAAGTCTTGGCATGCCTTCGTTTCCATCCTTTTGGCAAGGTGTTATCTGAAAATGTGATTTGTTTCTCCTCTTTTTTTTCTTTCCAAAATCCGACCATATATATGCCCACAACAAAGATCTTATGTAAATTAAACTTAAAATACTTGAGTAAATTAGAATATTGATTATTGATGGATTGAACTATTACATATGATTACATTAAGATTAAATTATATCATAAACAATCAATAAAGATTGTTAAATTTCATTATAAAAAGTTAAATGGCAATTACCAATCTAATTTCAAAACTTAACTGCCCATAGAGAAAAGATGTGGACGCACACCAAACAAGGCCCTGACTTATAAATTATTGCAAGTCTTCTCAAGGGTCAATCAGTGGGCAGGTTCGGCTTATACCCGAACCTAAGGTTCGGTGGCCAAACCGTCAGGCTTGGGCTCTAACTTCTCTGATCTATAAATAATAACTCCTTATTCCTTCAAACGAGTCATTGCTCAATACTCATTACGTGTGATTCTCAAAAAGTCGACGTTAGAGTGGAGATATTTTGCTTGGAAGGTACTGCTCATGGATTCTGCTTTTGTTCAATTTTTGTTTAATTTTACTTTCGATTGATCGAGTTTTTAGATTTGAATGTGTAGATCTGAAGATCAATGGTCAGATTGTTGTGAAAATATAAGAATATTGTTAAATGGTTTGCCGATCTTGTTAAATTTATTAGAACAGTTGTTTGGTAGGGGAAAACAGAGTATTTTGGCGGTATTTCACTTGATCCTTGATTTTAATTGGGATCGATGAGATGTCAGTTAACTAAGTGAAATTCTGAAAGAAGAAACACTTTGGGTTACTGAGATTTTAGCTTTGATCAGTTCCGTTTGATTATTTATGTTTAATTTAAATAAATATTGTAGTTAAGGTTTTGAAAATGTGAAATTTTGTTATTATCGAACGGTGAAAGTTAATTAACTGGCGAGATTGAGATATATGAATTTGATCTCGATATTGTGGTATGGAAGTAGAAAAAGCGCGGTCCTTTTGTGAAGATAAAGAGAATTTTTACGAAATTTTAAATATTTGTTTCCGTTTTTTGTTTTCCTGCCTTTTTATGTCTTCAATTTCCTGTTGATCAAGTTTCAAATCTCAATAGATAAGTTAATAACGATCTGTTACATCTCAGGTGATTTGATCTGAAAACAAAAGAAATCATGGCTCTTGTATCTGAAGTTAGGTCCAGTCTAAACCCAAACGCGCCGCTATTCATTCCGGCGGCGGTGCGGCAAGTGGAGGACTTCTCACCGGAGTGGTGGAACCTTGTCACCACGGCGACATGGTTCCGCGACTACTGGATTAGCGAGAACAACGGAGAAGACATCTTCGAGGAGTTGAATGACAATGAAAACGATGTCGTTGGGTTGTTGCCCGATACAATTGACGTTGGTGTTGATGAGGATATCTTGAAAATGGAAGAACAATTTGAGGAATTTCTCCAATCATCTGAGCCTCATGACTATTTTGGGAGCAAGGCCACCAAAGGAATCACTGAAAATGGTATATACTGCTGATTTATCATATGATTTTTGTCCATTTTTAAAAACATTATCCTATCAATAATTGATTAGGAGATAACTTTATACAATTGTTAAAATGTCACATCATGTTTATCAACTTGGAAAGGGAAAAGCCACTATCCAAATATAAAGCAGGTGGACCATTAGGTGAAAGTATTTAATACCTGATAGATATGTATGCTCTACCTAATCAAGAATTAGAAAATTGGGATAATTCCCAATTGTGGTCCTACTTCTTTTGGTTGAGAATTGGGATATAGGTCTGGTACATTGCATATAAGATAGTACTATTATTGAAAGTGACATAAAATCACTTAGATTAGATAACATCACAAATGTACACATGACATGTATTGAAAGTTAATTGACACAATTGTGTATATGATGTTGTTTATCAGGTGTTGGTAAGAATGCAGGGGCACTTGTGAAGACTTTGAGCATGCCAAAAGAGAGAGGAGTGATGAGAGAGGCGGTGAAGAATTGGGAGAAGCCGGCGAAGATCATGAGCCCAAGGTGCAGCCCTCGATCCATCCAGCAACCCCGTTGAGATGTGTTTGGTTGTTTAGGTTATTTTAGTTGAGGAAGCAGCTGCCTGCCCTTTTTAGTATTTTCATGTAACTTTTGTATCTTGTATAGAGCAAGGTTTGCACCTTCGTTAAGTTTAGCCTTGTTCATATACTGACGTCCGTTGTTTAGTTTTAACCATAAAGAAAAAATGTAAAAAAGATATTGTAAGAATTTTATATGGAAGGAAAGTATTTGCTCCATGTTATCTACACCTCGGCTTCGGTACATTCAACTTTCAGCTATTTTTGCATTGCCCAGAACTTATGAATTAATGGACGTATAAGGGATGGCCTACCCCGGTTAATCTACCTTTCAGGAAAAATTCAATAAGAACTCGAACTCATAGCCGGTATCTTTTACTTGAATTTGTTTATTTATCTAATTGGATAGTATAGTAAAATATATTACATATTTAATTGTAAATGGATTGAATTGTTAATTTCTAGGCAGATTTGAAGTGGACACGAATAGTATTATTTCTAAGTGGACAATAGTTTGGACCATTTTCTGAATTTTTGGACTCACTATTATGTCGATTTGGTGGATATTTTTGGTGTTCCAAATATCACATATTCAGACCTACTGAACATAAAGTGTGGAAGACTAAAAATGATTCAGATGAATGATGATGTCATTCAAATATCATAAAATAAACGGATATTCCGGAGACGTCAAAGAGTCCAATACTACAAAACACATGCAAAAAATAAAACAAAACAAAACAGTACATTTCTAAGAATCCATTACTACAGAACATATGCAAAAAATAAAACAAAACAGTACGTTTCAAGAACGTCGTCATCCTAATTAATTCACCAAACTTAAAACAAATTACAGGGCACACCCAATGAAATGTTTTAGTTCCAGATTTTATACAATCCCCATTTCCACTATATACAGATTATACATGCCACAATACATTGCGCAAAACAGCAGTTTTAACTGGTTTGCCCTAGGAGTTGGGCCATCTCCAACTCTCTACTACTAAATTCAGAACTATGGGCTTTCACACTCATAGTTGGGCTTTCTATAACATTTAATACTAGATCCGGGCAGGGATCGCGCGAACGCAGGCCCCCTTTGATACGAATTATGACGTAGGCTCAACCACTTGGGCTGACCTTAGGCAGGCGCCCCACCTCAGTGCAATGGAGGTCACCAACCTAGGCCATGAGCCTTATTGATCGCTCATTGACACCCGTACAGGTAAGTAAGGATCATCATGTACCACCGCCCCTTTTTATATTGAATTCTCTCATGTTTTCTCCACTAAGTAATCGACGTGGGATAAAGTTCACATATATGTTTCTCCCCTTTTGCCATCAAATTAACTCTTCCCCTACGAAAACCTTCAAGATGCCGAAACTCATATTAATCTACCAAAAAAATTAATATACCAAAAAAAATTTGTTCCTAAAGTTGCCAAAATTTAATTTAAATCGATAATTTGTTGGTTAATTTCGTGATATAAACTGCCGATTAAACCAGGGTAGTACGTGGCAGATCCTGGGAGCAGCAAGTGTCGATGGCATTATCCGACGTGGCAAACTCCCACAAAACCGCTCAATCAAACAACACGTGTCAATGCCTCCATAAAAATAAAATGTCCTCCCATTTCCTGCAAATTTACACTTCTTCAAAGAAACCCAAATTTCGTACAACATGTTCCACAAAACCTCCGATGAGAAGATGAAAAACACCTCAGCGCCGCCGTGGCAAGTTCTGGATCTTGTATCCCACCGCCTCGACCCGGAAACCCTAGCCACCGCCTCCTGCGTCTCCAAATCCTGGTCAATCTTCCTCTCCGGCGACCACCTCTGGCGCCCCATCTGCTCCGCCGCATTCCCCTCCCTAATCAACCTCCGCGCCGCCGCCGAGAAGCGCCGCCTCCAAACCCCTCCTCTCCATGCCCGACCTCATCTTCGCAATGGACATCCAAAACAACCGCGGCCGCGTCGCCACCGTCGTAGCCCCCGGCGGCGATCTGAACCTCGACAAAAACGGAGTTTTCCGTTTCGATATCAAGGTTGATCATAGCGATGGTGATAAGATGGTGGCGTTTGAGGAGGTGGACGATTTGAGAATAACGTGGAACGTGGTGTTGTTGCGGGGGTGTTTAGGATGATGGATTGTAGTGGGAAAGGGAGCTTTGTGTTGGGGCTGGAGGGGTGGTTTTATAAGGAGCTGCCGTCGGAGGGGTGTTGCTCCGGCGGCGGGGATGAGGGAGAGCGGAGGGAAGGTGGTGGTGGAGAAAATGAGTGTGGGGGTGTTGAGAATTGTGAGTTGGAGATATGTTTGTGTGGATGATGCTCTTAGGTACTTGCAGCATTTTCTTTTGTGACCAACCATCTAATTAACATCTCACTTTAATTTGGACATATAATGAATGTTATCCAAGTTTTTGTATTTTGGTTCGAGTGTACTTAAATTGTAAACAAGTGAACAATAGGAGACGTTTCTCTAATATATCAGCTTACAATGAGATTGTCATGGAATTTGTTCACATTTATAAACTTGAAACAACATACCTAAAATGCACTGTTAAATTTGAAAATATTAATGTACGTAAAATATTTTATTAATTTGAAGGTTCAAATTCAGTGACATGTGATGGGGTAAAAGCAATATTGCGTAAAATCACATTGTGGTTTTAATTTCATATTCGTCCTAATGGAGAAATTAAATATTATTTTTCAGTGAAAAATAATATCAATTTAAAAGTAAAATATCGATGTGTGTTTTTTTCTTGAGAAAGATCGATGTGTTTCGAGTGTAAAAAATAAGATCTTCGTAGTGTTTATCAATATATATAGGTGAATGGTGATTCTCAATACAAGTAAGCACAATTGGTGTTTCTCGGTATATACAAGTGACTGTGTTCATAGCAGGCGTATTTTGTAAAAATCGAGTGGAAGATGCTAATTATTTATTTTATGAAGAAAATACACAATTGAATGTTATTTAGTTTAGAAGAAATTAATGTTATAATGAGCCTTAAAAATGCCGGAATGTCAGAGAATGTAAAATCAAATTTGGACAAGACATTTGAAGGTATCTTATGATTGGTGTACACATCAAATTTTATGTACATTCAATAATCTTTAATTAAAAAGATATCATGTAAAGATTGAAAACCCCAGATAATAAATTACTTTTGTTAAATTACATTCAATAAGCTTTTACCATTAAATAAAGAAAACCAAAGTTTTGTGAAAATTGAGTATTACTTTTGAAGCAGAGTTCCTAGAGTCCTAGACTCATTATTTACAAATTTTACAATTAATGAATGAGAGAAAAGAAAGAACCAATCTCCTAACCTATATAGAAGATGAAAAGCTTGCTATCAGCACCAGCAGTTTTAAGACAATTAGTTTGTAATTGAAGACATAAAAATCTGAAAGCCCATTCATATCTCCTCCTCTTTGTCTGGCAAAGAGCGCGGCGGCGACACATCGTCCAACCAATCAGCATAAATACGGTTGACCTTTTTTGTTAGCTTCCACTTTGATTTGGCCTTTTCTTCTGCATCTACGGTTATAGGAGCAGCAGCAGCCACCGGATTTGCAGGAGGGGTGATGAATGAAGGCACAGAAGCAGCTGTCTTTTTTTGAGCAGGGACCAGTTCTGCCTCGTCGGGCCTTAACTCTGTCAGAAGAGTAAAGTAGATGACATTTGTAAGCTGAACACATTGTTTAAATAAGCTGTGATCCTCAACATGTTCTGAGAGACTCAGTAGATTAGTAAGAAGATGAGTTGTCTGAGGTAAAGAAGAAAGATAGCATAGCATCTTCTTTTTTTTTTTGACAGGAAAAGATAGCATAGCGTCAAGAACAGTATCATTGACAGTTTTCTAACACTTATTTATATCCAAACGATGGGATATCTAACTGTGTAGATTTGTAATTGTAAGTACCATAACTGTAAAGAGATGATAAAAACAATGGGATATCTAACTATGCAGATTTGTAATTTGTAAGTACCATTACAATAATGAGAGCTGGTTCTGGTATTCTTTTGGCCAGAGGCGAACCACCTTCCAAAGATGCTCAAACGGTTTGAACCACCGGTTACAATTTTGAAAATATACAAATAGGGAACCAAACCGCCTAATAATAGGTTTCGAATATTTCGATTCCCAAATTGGCGGTTCCAGTTCTAACTGGACAAATACTGAAAAATGATCCCATTAGTTAATCTCAAACAATAATCAATTTTTTTTTTATCAGAAAAAATGATATTATTAACACCAAACCGGACCGGAATATAAGGAATATTCCGATCCGGCCAGAAAGAATTACATCAGATTGTTACACAAGTATGAAACTCCAAACGGAACTGAATAGCACTTAACACAAAACTATTTATGAACCAATACTCACACCTAACTCTCTCGGATTCATGAGCCATCGAACAAAAGAAGGAATCCGAAACTTGCCTTTTCTAACTGATAGCCACGACCAGGTTCTTGCAATGATTTCATCCCAAACTTTCGCTGAGTCAATGTTATCAAACAATAATCAAATTGACCCATTAAAAAAATCAGTGTCCTCCCTATGGCCAGGAAGGTTGCCCCTCTCGCCTAATCTTAGGGCTACCCCTGACAATAAAAATTACCTTAACCTTAAAAATGGTAAAACCCGGTGTTTAAATGCGTGGACAGTTCGGCCAAGAAGGGTAATGACGTCCAGAAAAAAACACGTGCTAAAAGAGTACATTTTTACATTTACAACGGCCTTGAAAGACAATCAGATGAAATAAATGTAGACACATACCAAAACTAGACAAAACAATTGCTAACTCAAGACTCTTAGCAGGAAAGATCATTGATTTAATCTTTTACTTGCTATTATGCTACAGCTTAAGATTGAAACCCCATCCAGGAAAAACTATGAATCATGTAATAAGATCAATAACACTACTATACAAACAAAAAATGCATTAAACTAAAGTAAACCCAATAAGTACTTAGTGTCATATATACCTGTTTGTCCATGAGCAAAATGACATCTTTCACCAAAGGGGCACTGCCCCATCTCCCATTTGCTACAAAGCCTCGTTTTCCAAAACCCCGTCTGCTCAAAATCGACAGCTGTGGTTCCAATGCTTATAGCAGAGCTCTCCCTCTGCCCAGGGACATCAACCTTAAGCTTCTTCATTGGCGGAGAAGGCCGTTCGTGGAGGAAATTGCACTTGTCACCATAAGGACACTCTTCTCCATTGTAATACTTCTTGCAAATCTTCATCCTATGAATCATTCTCTGATCATCACCCCAGCTCTCCTCCCATTCCTTGTCCCTAATGAGGTCCTGCCAATTCGGAGGGGGCTCGCGTAAATCCTCCTCGCCGTGAGCAAACGTGCATTGTTCCCCATTACGACACGTTCCTTCCTTGAATTTTGCGCATATTCGAGTTTTGTAGAATATGTGGCTAGTCCCCTTGTTGCTTGGTGGATTCATTCTTGGATTCATTGAGGGGAAAGGTGGGAAATTTGGTGGTTTCTCGGATGTTCTTGGTTTTTTCAGAAGATGGGATTGATCGAATTGCGGCGTAATACTCATATCAAGATGTTGTTGCTGTTGTTGTTGTTGTTGATCGTTGCCCATCCAGAATGGAGTCTCGCCGGAAAAAGGTGATGGTGATATATATGGATATGAATGCGCCGGCGCTGTTGGATCCGGAAAACTCATTCTTTTTTCCTCTCAATGGTATCTATTCGCTTGAAGATTTCTGGAAAAAAAAATCAACAACAAAAAACTCCAATCTTTCTCAGAAAAAAATCCAATCAAAATCAATTCTCGTATATACACATACACACACATATACCTTCGGATAACAATCGGATAACGAACAGACTTGCAGGTGATGGAATCAAAATTGAAATCGCAATAAGAAAAGATCAATAAAAATCGAAAGACGTAAAAACCGAGAATCAATCAATAATCAAGGTTCATCAAACAGAGTAATTGTCACCATTGATTCGAAGAACACATTTGAATTGCATGAATGAGTAAACACGTTATCAATCAAATCAAGAAATATGTCTAAAGATGATGATCAATGAGATGAAGAAATTACCAACCTGGTAGAATCAGTTCCCCAATTTAAACAAATAAATGAGAGATTATTTTCAAATTTTCATAATTGTACCCAAATTACAGGGTAAAACTAAACAAAATCTGATTTGGAAAAATAACATAACAATGATTATATATACTGGAAGGCCGCCGCCTCAAATTGGAAAAAAAAAAAAGTTAAATTGGAGAGACCCAAAACCCTAACGGCTAAAACCCCACAACAGTTTCTTGGTATTAATCTTTAATTACCAATATTAGATACGGATTATTTGCAATACAAAACGCTGTCGTAATCGGTGCGACCTTTTTAAGCATGTGACAAAATCCTAATCAGAATATGGATAATAAAATCTATGAATTGATTAGTAAGGATTGCAATTGCAATGATTTGAACGAAAAAAGTTTTTATAGATGAAACCGAATGACTTTTTTTTTACCTTTAAAAATTATATGGTGTTTAGGGATCTTCATGTATTAAATTAATGTTGAGAAAGGTCGGTCGGTTATTTATTTTTAATCTAGATGTGCTTGCATGTAAAGCTTGTTGGAAATTCAGGTTTTGAGGGTGTTCTAACGGGAATAAAACCAAAATCACCTCATAACTAGACATTTTTATTGAAATGATCTCATAATTATTAATTTTTTTAATTTAGTCTCATGTATTGAATTTGATCCAGTTTAATCTCAAATCGCCAGAGGTCGCTCAAAATTATCCAAAACGACATCGTTTTATGACTAAACTGGATCAGACTAAATTGAAAAAGTTGATAATTATGCGACCATTTCAATAAATGTGCAAAGTTATGAGACGATTTTGGTTTAAATCCCGTGTTCTAACACCCATGTTTGACCAAATTATTGAAGAATTAAAACGTTAATTTTTTGGAAATTAAACGTGACGAGATCGTTCTACCCGCGGAGTAGATGATCGTGGTATATTTATTATCCCAAAATCGAATTTCGGTAAGTGAGAATTTCATATGGGAAGATGAAAGGTCACAACCTTTTGAGAGAGGAATTTAAGTGAGTGGAGGAAGACTTGTGTAGTCTTTTATCCCACATAGAAAACAAGGAAGGAAATTTTTTTGTATAAAGATAAACATGTGTTCATGTTCTCCAAAAAGGTGCATGTGACCCTATTCATGGACCACACGCATGCGCGTCCCTCGCCTGAGCCCGGACGTGACTTCCTCCTCAAGAATGGGCCGCAGTGAAACCATTTTACTTTTTGGGGTATTTACGCACGATCTTGTGAGCGCTATCCAGGGCATAATTTGTCTTGAGGGAAAATGATTTTTCCTTGACTCGATTTCGACTTTGTTCTGTGTGTGCGTCTGTGTTTGTTGCGTGAAAACAATGTAGTACTAGATTGATAATAACAAAGCTCTCGACGTCAAATATTTTTTAAGGGGAATTTTCTTAATGTCAAGAGGGCGTGATCTGAGTTTTAGGGAGCAACAACGACATATGAAAATTGGCAGAGATCTCCAATGTTATCTTTAAATTACTTATGGATGCAATATTCTTTGGAGAGTCTTTGCAAATGGAGATTGAGAGGATTTTACGAGATGATGACGGTTTGTTTATCGCTTGTAAATCATTTCGAATACCGGGGACATTTAGCATTAACGAATGAGAGGTTATAAGGTTGCATGAAGCTCTGACGTAAGTTAAAGTCTAGGTTTGTAGAATCTTATTTTTGAAGTTGATGCAAAAAGGGTATTCGATTCTATTAACACAAATATAGTGGATGATCCAATCTTAAAAATATTTTACATTTGAATTTTTATTTTTTCTATCAAATGGGTTCGTTGTGATATCAATGTTGTGACATCCTTAATTGCTATGGCTTCTCATTCAGGATCTTTATTGTTGGATTGTACTTCCGTTTTTTTTGGATAACTTTCTTGATAACATTTATTTCTGTTATCTTTTTTCAGAATTTGAGATGTGCAACAACGGATCGGAGTTGGTTCCTTTTTTTTTTCCAAATGTCAATGTATTACAAATTATATTACCGTTATATTTTTGTATGTTAATGAATTGACTGCTATTTCCTAAATATTGTAATACATTTTTAAAAAAATCTAAAATATGTGAATGTATTTATATATTTTGCCCAAACACTTATATGACTATTTTTACTATCAATTTGGGCTGAGTTTAATGTATTAACTTCTAAACTTGTTTATGCTATATTAGGTTGGGGTAGATGTTTGTGTCAGACCATCCCACAAACTCTAAACGAAAATTTGAATTAAAAATTTACTCATTTTTACTTAGAAAATTGTCCCATTTTGACTAAAAAAATTAACATCCGACTAAAAATACATCCATATAATAATCTCACACAATTTATTGGATAATTAGACAATATTTGTTTGAAAATGGGAATATAAAGTATTTCATTAAATGGTTAACTCACACGGACAAACAAGATTACTCATTTTTTATTTTTCTATCAAAGTGCCCACAAAAAAAAAAAGGTACGATTCATGATGCATCCTTACAAAAAATTGCCAAGCCTCGGAGATACAAGTAACAAGTTGCGCTGCATCTCCTCTCATCGAACAAAAGTATAACTGGAACTTCAAAAACAGGCCATAGCGACATTGAAATAGTATTCAATAAAAAAGTTGAGTACCTATTATACTGTCAGTTACCACAAAGATAGAAATTAAAATGTCTGGAAAATATTTTTATAAAATAATACACCACAAAACTCTAAGTCGTAGTTCAATTGGTAGCAGTTTCCCTGTATTGGACTTCTAGTTATGCATAAAATTTCAACATAAGTGCTTGTCAATTTTCTTACCCACTCTCATCCATCAACATAAGATCTTGTTCAATAAGAAATGACAAGCTTTGTTTCTTGTCAAATTATCCTAAGAAATTCATGATAACCAGATGAAGTACTAAATTGCAGAGCACGAAGTCAGCAAAAGCGCGTTCTGGAGGTAAATCCTGCAAATTGTGGACACAAAATTGAGTGAAAAGACCAAGAAATCTTATAACTCAGAGAAAAGTTTGAAGAATCAAGTGTAAAAAAATTTATACTTCAGTAGAGCTATTCAATATCATCACTAAACCAAAATACAAACCACTTCAATCAATCTGCTACTAAGATTAGGTTCAATAGTTAGATATGATCCAATGACTGCTTAGCTATCTACATAAGATTTTGTTCAAAGCCTTCCCAAAAGTTCAAACAGTTAACTAAGTAAATGCGGAAGCAATCTGGTTAGCAATTTCAACGCTTAGAATTTATGATCATCCAATCCACATCAATTACAAGATCATCAAAATTTTATTTCTCTTACTTAACAAGGGAATTAATAAAGGGTGTGTTACCTTGAATTCCTTGTTGTCTTTGTTCACTTGAATTCGAAGACTAACTGTCACCAAAGAAAGTAACACCTAGTTAATGTTCTGCTTCCCTGGATCTAAAAAATTATACCGACATAAAGGAAATGCAATCAACATACCAGCAAGGACGGCAGTCCCCACACATGAAAGTACACCCGAAAGGAAGGAGTTGAATGGGAATGATCCAACAATAGCCATGTAAACTACCTGATTTCAACAGAAATGGAGCAAAAAATATCAGCTTACTTGTGTTAAAAAAGGAGATCTGATTTGAAGATTAGTACGGGTAAAATCAGAAGCTGATTGTTTCGAACAAAAAAAAAATCAGCGCAGTTCTTCGAGTCTCAATTTGATATGCCTGATTTATGTGGAAAATATCATTAATCTCACACCTTAACCGAAAATGCATTGGTACATCAGATTTTCAGATCCCAAATTACCCAACCAAAACTGCAATTGAACAAGTCCTACAATCGAATCTACCACTACACAACAATCCATCCATTCAGAAAAGCTTAAATACCTAAGGAGAAACAGCTTTCTATTTTGACCTTATCCAATAAATTGGTATAAAATCCAAATATCAGCGTTCTTGGTATAAATCAGTTAACATTTAAGTGCCTAAATCTCAGAAACTGAATCTCTCAACCATGGAAATTGCAGTGACAATAAATCAGAAAAGAAGCATAACTAGCTAAATAAAATTAAATCGCAATCGAACCTGAATTACAGCAGTGACAATTGCGAATACAATGTAGAGATCGATGATCTGCAAATAAAACAAAACTGATTCAACTTCATTGCTCGCAACCCATCTCAATTTGGGGAAAAAACACCCAAAGTATACATGTAATATATAAGAACCATGAAAAGCAAGAGTGAGGCACCTTGAGATTATTGGGGGTAGCGACGTAAGCAGATCGGAGGGACTGAAAAAGATCCTGAGCATCCTTCGTCGCTCCCGATTTCCCCATTTCTCTACGCAGTTGTAAGAACACAAGAGTTTGCGGAAACAAGTCAAAACCCTCGTATCAAGACTTGAATAGCGATAAACGAATTGTACAGTGTTTTCATAATATAAACTAAATGCATCATAAATATTAAATTTATTACGAATAGTCAGTATAAATTTAATTTTTTGAGAAAAAATTTAATAAAATAAAACTGCTTCCCATGAGAAAAATCACATTTTTAAATTACATCTGAAATTAAAATTCTTAAGAAAATCACATATACCAGTATCAAAATATAAGCTGAACATCTGTGGGCTTGAATAGCTTAAATAGGCCCAGGTTATTAGCACCACCACAATTAGGAAATGCGCCCCAAAAATTTTTTGCAAAAATTGAAGTAAAATTTTTCACTTAAATCTTGAAAATAACCCCAAAAAAATTAGCAAAAATTGAAGTAAACAGAAATACACATGCAATTCTAGCCTTCAAGCCTGTTTATCTTTACAGATTTTGGTCACAGTGTCGAAAAATATCACAAATTTAAAAAAAAAAAACCCGAAAGAAATAACAAACCTGAGATCTGGTTTATCGAAAATAGAGAAGAGAAAAATAGAGGAGCTGGAGCGCGAGGCGGGAGAGGGAGGCACAGATTTGGAAAAAGAATTGAAGAAAGAAGAGGAAAAAGAATCGAAGAAAGAAGAGGAAACCTGGAGGAAGGCGACGGAGGCGGCGGCGGTGGCTGAAGAGAAGAGCGACAGATAGTGAGTGGACAGAGAGAAGGAGAGAGAGAGGAGCAGAAGAAATTAGTTACCAAATGGGGCGGTGCGAATAACCTGAGCACAAGCCCATCTTCTTCTCGCACCAAAGGCCCAAGCCCATCTTCTGCTCGTGGAACAAGCTATGCTAATATACGCACCGATGCCCGTTTCTTAACCTGCGCTCTCCATCGTTGTCGTTGCAAACCCAATGTTTCAAGCTCTCAAACTAGGATTCCCTAATTCAATTTCCGGCCGGTAGATACTCCTCATGGAAATAATATACGTAAAGTTTTGAAGAACCCTAAATATATCTGACATTTAATTTTTTTCCAGTTTTTCTGCAGTGCATTGTAGGGTGCCCAAATTCAGCGTGCCTTCGTATTTAAACATAACAATGGCTCCCAAACGACACCGTTCCAGTTCACAATCGTCGGCTACACGGAATTCAGAGAACGCAACAAGCACTGATGTGCCGAAACCTCGGAAGAATGCTTCAAAGGTTCCAATTTTTTACGCATTTTGTTAGTTGTATTTTTCTTCGAGTGCGAATATTTTTTGTTATTTGGAGTTCTTAGGGGATAAAAATTAATGAGTTTTTGCTTGGAATGCAGACAAGTGATGGGGTGGTTGTTGACGATGAGCCTGCTGTTTTCGACAAAATGACTCTTCAAGAGATGAAATCAAGTATAAGGTATATCTAATGTTTAGTTAAGTTTTAGTTGTTGTGTTTTGTGTCTGCAGATTTGCCTGTTGGATTGTTGGACAGTAGTAGAATTGTTGGATTGTCTAAATCTAGATATGCTCCTCTAGTATATTGCTTCAGGTTCTACATTGTATCTGTGAATGCATCTATTTGAATACATCAACTTAAGATGTTGGGATTTGGGTTCTCTTTTCAATAATCTTTGAACTTTCAGCAGTAACGGGGTTGCTGCCAATGGAAATTCTAAGAGAAAGGCTAAAGGAATATCTGAAAGTGATCATATGCAAATCTCGATCAAGGGTTCACCCAATTCTGGAGGTAAAAGGAGAACGAGGAAAGATAAACAATCACCTGCTGAGGACAGTGCTGACATAGAATCTTTACAGCGTGCAACTGAGCAAGAGCTGAGTGTCGAATCAACTGAGATGGAAGGTGTTTTGACTTGTTTCTGTCTCTTGGATTATGCGTGTATCTGTTTGTTTTTTATATTCTGCTCAATGTCTCATGAATTTTTGTTTGATGTTCATATCAAGGTGGAAAATCCATTCAAGTGAAAAGGAAAGCGTCTTCAAGGATCACTACCACCAATGCTAAAGCTCGAGTGAGTATTGGTGATTCTGTGGATGAACCCTGGACAGTTCTTACTCACAAGAAGCCACAAAAGGGGTGGACTGGCTACAATCCTAAAACTATGAGGCCACCTTCTATAGCTGCTGATATACCACATATCAAGTTATTGTCTTGGAACGTCAATGGGTTAAGGGCTTTGCTGAAGTTGGAAAGCTTTTCTGCTTTGAAACTTGCTCAAAGGGAAAACTTTGATATATTGTGCTTGCAAGAGACAAAACTACAGGCAAGCTTGCTTCTTTGACTCATTCTCTGCAATTCAGGAAGGCAATGTGGTTTTCTATGTATATTAAGTTAGATGAGCGAATGCTGTGCAACTTAAAACTAGCTTCACATTTTGAACACAATATAACTCCCCTGGAAAATGTTTTTTCACACTTTCAGAAGATAAAATACTGCAGGAACAATAAATTCAACTTTTTTATGAGTCTTCTTAAAACTGGCTAATTATGGTTGCTGAAAAATTAATAAGTTGGTAAATAAATCTAACTTTGCTATCTGGATCAGGAGAAAGATGTTGATGCAATCAGGCAGACTCTCCTAGAAGGTTATGACAATAGCTATTGGACATGTAGTGTCGCGAAGCTGGGGTACTCTGGAACAGCTATCATTTCACGTGTACATTCTTTAACCTTTTCTCTAGCAGTCGCAATTGCATTTTTTTCCCCTTAAATTTGTCGCATAATTATGCTTATAGCAATGAAGAGATACAATTAAAACATTTTAATTATGAAGCTTGTTACTGTGAATATGATTACCTTGGTCTAACTTATAAACCTCCTGCTTCAGTGGCTTATACAGTGAATTTTGTCTATGGCTTATAGAGTTCTTACTTCTTAATCCTGCGACTATAATTTCCCTGATGTGTTGATTTGACCATTTATTTATTGGGCTCTTTGAACTAGTATCAAAGTCTTTCACTTCTCCAAATAGTAAAACATAGAAATGATTCCCCCCATCTTTCTTTCTCTTGCAGATAAAACCACTTTCTGTTACATATGGTTTGGGCATCTCAGATCATGATAGTGAAGGACGCCTTGTGACAGTGGAATTCGATAACTTTTATTTGTTGAATACCTATGTTCCTAATTCTGGTGATGGTCTTAGACGACTGGTATGTGACCTGTGAGCTCCTATTGTGCACCTCTTTCTCCTACTCATGATATTCAGTGAAATCACAGATAAGTTTTTTCTTAGTCATACAGGATAACTGAATGGGATACTTCTCTAAGCAACTACATGAAAGTAAGTCTCTTTTTCCTGGATCTGGTATTCCTTATCTATTAAAATATTCATTATGCAGTATAATGTAAGTGGTTTCCTGTTCAGTAGTTGACACTCTTGATGTTTTAAGTATAAACATTAAATTTAAATTATTTATCGTATTAATCTATGAAAATGAAATGTCCTATACTTGTTAGAAACAATATTACCTGGAAGAATACTATTATCATACTTACATGAAGCTGGATGGAATGCAATTATACCCCTGATTATGCACAATCTAGTTAAACCGAAACCTGAAATTATTTCTTTTACAGGAACTGGAAAAGTCGAAGCCTGTTATTCTGACTGGCGACTTGAACTGTGCTCATCAAGAAATAGATATTTTTAATCCAGCAGTGAGTAAATTAGATCCTGACTTATCTCGTTTCAGTCTTGTTGACTACATTTAATAGGAAGAAGGTTGTAACTTGAGAAAATTTGGTATTATTGATGGTAGATTTGAATTTCTCATTTTCTGAACTGGCAAGATAGTTATCTATCAGAACTGGCAAGATAGTTTACTAATTTTCTTGTAATGGTTCAGGGAAACAAAAGAAGTGCAGGTTTTACAGATGAAGAAAGAAATTCATTTCAAACAAACTTTTTGGACAAGGGCTTTGTTGATACTTTTAGGAAACAACACCCTAATGTTGTTGGCTATACATATTGGGGTTACAGACACGGTGGACGAAGAACCAACAAAGGTACGTTACGAGTTGTACTATGTAATGATGCAAAGTGTTAATATCTTTCTTAGTGGCCTAAGTAAACATTGTCTAAATAAACCACTCTCTGCTCTCTGTTAGAATTGAACCTTATCTCGTGTTTTTACTAGGGTGGAGGCTCGACTATTTTCTTGCATCAAAATCAATCGCGGACCAAGTATATGACTCATACATTCTCCCTGATGTGGGAGGGAGTGATCATAGTCCTATAGGTCTCATTCTCAAGCTATAGGCTGGTTTTGGAAGTTGTATGAAGTACAACTCTGCTAACCGGAGCTTTTACATTTTGGATTTCGAAGACAATTGTAGACTCATTTTGGCTGATAACAAACTGCACATGAATGATCTTTTTGTTCTGTAGAAATGATCCGATCATTTTGATTGTATGAGGAAGAAGGGTAAACATGTAAAAAGAAAAGTTTAATTATTGATAGAAAGAACTTTTCGCACCTCAAAAGAAAACACCTCTCACTAAACAAACCAACAAATTTGCAAGAATTGGCTTAAAATAGGCATTTGTGCAGTGCCTACTTCTGTGACTAAATAGCATTTCTTTTTCAGGTGATTTTAAAGTCGACGAATCTTTCATTCCATTAAACTTTTCTAACTTGTGCTACAATTTCTTGTGTTCCTCCAGTGCTAACACCAGATTCTTCAAGCAAATCTCTGCATCTCCAGGTACACTTTTAGGCATCAAATTCTCAGCAACATCAGCAGGAGTTATCTCGACCTCTCCCAACAATCTTTCTATTCTTGGAAACAAATCATGCCACTCCAACTCAAGGTAATTCTTTGCCAATACCTTAAACCCTTCAAACCCACAATAAGACATCTCTATATGCTTGTCCATTCTACCTCTCCGAATCAACGCAGGGTCCAATTTTTCCACATAATTCGTCGTAAAAACAATGATTCTCTCTCCCCCACAAGCTGACCATAGTCCATCTATGAAGTTAAGCAGCCCCGAGAGCGTGATCTCACTGCTCTTCGAATCCGTTTCTTCCCTCACCATTTTTTGCACAACATCCTTATCATCTTTGTCTTTCTTCTCCCGTTTCCTCCCTCGTTGCCCTGTCAGATCTGTCGAGCAATCTATATCCTCGATCACAATCACTGCTTTACTAGAAGTAGCAATCAGTAGCTTCTTCAACTCCGTGTTGTCTTTAACTGCTGTTAGTTCAAGATCATAGAGATCATATCCAAGAAGATTAGCCATTGCTGCAATCATGGTGGATTTCCCTGTTCCAGGTGGCCCATATAGAAGGTACCCTCTCTTCCATGCCCTCCCAATTCTTGCATAGAAATCTTCACCTTTGCTGAATGCTAACAAATCATCCACAATGTCCTTCTTCTTCTCCGACTCCATTGCCAATGTCTGGAACGTTGCAGGATGTTCAAACTGCACGTGATTCCACGACGATCCGTTGTTGGTGTACAGTTTCCTCTGCCTATTCTTCACCTTGATTTCCTTCCCCTGTTTCAGGACATGATTCAGGTACGTTTCAGTGATGAAACTCCTCTGCTTTTTGTGGAATCTCAGAGTGTAGTACCGCTTCTCATCATTGTTAACCGGTTGGAAAGAAAAAGTTTGATTCTTGGAAATATTTTTCCCAGAAGCCCACCATACTTTGACCCCTCTGTATTCATCAGAAACTTCTTCATTGTCATCCATGCTCAGAGACACTGCTTGGCTACTGTTTTTGACCGTGTCGGCCTTGAGCCGCCGCGCCTGGGCGGAGGAGGTGGAGCTCAGGTAGGTGTCGATGGCGGAGTAGGCTTCGCTACGCATGAAACGCTCGCCGGTGAACTCGTTGAAGGTGATTTGTATATAGGGAGAGAGGAATGAGAAGAGTTTCTGATTATTTTTTGTGATGGAGTTTCTGAGTTGGTTTGGCAGATATTGTTCAAGAATTGCTTTCATGAACATCAACGCAGCTATGACTGATCCTAATTGAGCAAATATTTCTCCGAACCTCATTTTTCTGGATTTTTTTTGTGTTATTTTTGTTTCTTTTCTTGCAGCAAGATGGGCAAATATAAGTATATACTGTTTTGTGGGTTTTGTGTTATATATATACACGTTTTGTGTATGTCGGTAGGCATTGATTTCCAAGTAGTTTCTCGTTTCATGGTGACCACTTGTTTGCTATCTAATTTTACGTTAAGATAGCTATTATTACACGTTAGGAGATTTATGTGTCTTTGTCTCAATTTTGAATTTTGACTAAATTTTTTTATTCAAATCTTTAATTTAATAATTTTCCTGTGCTTCATATTGTTCCTCTGCTTTTAAATCTTTTAAAAAAAGCTGGTGATATGAAAATTTTATGAAAATAGTGTTTATATTTTTCAATTTGTATTTTTAAAAGTCCATTTCATAGAATGTGAAAGTTTAAAGGTCATACCCTATGTTTTTTTCTCAGTGCTCTGACTAAATTGTTTCCATTACTTTATTTTCTAGTTTTCCTTCTTCATACTGTTCCTCTGCTTTTAAATCTTTCCAATTAAAAGTCGTGCGAACAGTTTCCTCTGTTCATATTTTATTTTAAGAAAATTATAATCATAATAATATGTATCAAAGCCTTCTCCTAGCTCCTCCCTCAGTTGTATTTCAAGAAAAAAATAATGCAAAAAAAAGAAATACAGACTCAATTTTTACCAATACAAGAACCCAAATTTAATCTAAATGAAAGTACAATTATTTAGTTTCCACCTAATTATTAATTTTAAAGAAGAATATGCAGGGATGTAAACATATAATTTTTTCAAGAAATTATGTCATGAAAACATGATGTCATTTAATTATACATGGCCTGTATTAGTCAAATACTAAAAACATTGAGCAACACAAATTCACAAAATAAGCTATAGATGTTTCTGTAACACATGCTTGGTGAAATCTGTGATCCTCAACTAAACAAAAAGCCTGTATGCTGCTAACTCGCAATGCCTACAATTAGTATTTGTACCACCCAGTAAGAAGCCACCGCTAAAAAAAAGCAGAATCCACAGCATAATGCCTGCAATGCACATGTCAAATTATAATTCTGGCATAATATTCAAAAGCTCATGCACACAAAGTATGACATATGATGAAGAGATGTGATCCATATAAACGACCCCATTATTATTAAGGGGTAGTTAACTTAGTTTGTTGCGGTTGTTAGTTTATACACACAAGTATGGTGTATGTCCAATGCGTCTTCACTCTTTAGGTTACTATACTTTTATATGTATCAAAAGTTCCAAAAGGAAAAAAAAAACAGAGATCAGTTACCTGGAAAACTAGCAGTAGAATACAAAGAGACTTCTCAGACCTCTGACCAAACTGTCTCAGAAATAAGTTCACAAGAGTTCCATCATTTGTCCCAGTTAGTAGGCCAGACTGGGGGTCAAACCTGTAAATCATAAAAAAAATAATATATATATATATATACACATACAAACAGGGGAACTACTTTGAATCTAAAGTACACGCAAAATCACTGAATAACCTACTTTGGTAGTCGATGCCGTGGACAAGGTACAATACCAGCCAACTGAGAGAATGAAAAAAGGAATAGGTCAATGCATACATATCTTTGTGTTTACTCTCGTGTCACTTTTCATGAATTTTGAGTGAAGGAGAGAGTGTGGTTTATGTATGAGAGAGAACCTGAGGGAGCGAAAGCAGGAAGTTCAGAACTTGTGGAGCAAAGAATATCAGAAGTGTTTCACTGAAATGGAACTCGTAGAAACACATCCGAGTTAGTTGAGAGTTTAAATTATAATGAAGAAAAACAACAAAAAAGAAAACATGAATAGACGAGCAGTGATGGTGTGGGATGAGAAGAAGCAAACCTAAAATGGCCTAAGATGCCAACTACAGCCATGGTCATCCCGGCAAAGTAAGTATATGTGTCACCAACAAAAACAGAAGATGGAAACCTACGACAAAGAGGAAAACAGGGGTTAGCTGTTTGCATAGACGAGCATTCTCACTCTGTATTGAAGCATACCAGTTGAAAGCAAGTAGAGCTAAAGAAGTTGCAAGCAAGGGTTGAACAAGGTAGATGGAGAATGTATGGGCTTGTTGGTATTCCAGATCAGTTGATGTCCCGATTTGCATTATGTTATGCATTAAGATCTGCAAATCAACATGTCAGATTCAATACGAGGTTTCAAGTTTGATTCATGTAAAGGAACTCCTTTTGCTTACAGCACAAGAGATGACGACAGTCTGTCCAACTTCAAGGCCATTGATGCCAGCATGAATGTTAATTGAATTTGTACAGAAAATAGCCAATAACCACATGTAGAGCTTATATATCCACCCTATAAGCAAAAAAGCCAATAACAACAAAGAAAATTAAAGAAACAAGCAGAAATTTGGACAAAATATGTATACTACATCAAACAAATTCCCATGGACCGAATAATTTACCTAGATCCAAAATCTCTAGTCCAACATATGGAACAATTGGCTTTGGTATAACTATAGTCGTGTGTCCTGCATAAGCCATCAACAGCGGAAGAGCAGCAACAGATGGCAACACCAATTTCCTGTCTTCAAAAGTACACAAGAGCAGATAAGAATCTACCAAAGAGGTGATGTGAACATAATGCTGAACAGGACACACATCAAGAGAACTCACACTCTCCAAGGTACATCAAGGACGTCATCGACAAAACCTAGCAGCGTCATGAAGCAGATTGATGCTAGTGCAGCGTTGTATTCAACAAGCCACTTTTTAGGAAAAAAAGGAAACATATTATACTCTTACCAAAATTAGTGTAATAACATTCAGCTAGAAAAGTGTAAATTATCAGATACGAAACAGAAATGTCAACACATAGGGGCAAAAGTAAGATAAAGGAAAAGGTACACTGAAGGAAGTAGTTCTGCTATGAATTTCTGATGTGATGGAGAAGTTAATAGTTGACTTGTAGAGATATAATATAAGTAACAAGCAAAAATTATTTTATACTATTGCTTATCTTGTGTACACCAGATGTTCAAAGGATTAACATGGAGGCAACAAATCTTGCACAATTTACATGTTGCAAAATTATACAATTTGAAATGCAGATAGATAATATGCCCTGTAACAAAAGGTATTACAAGAGTAGCAAGGCAAGAAAAACTTACATTTGAATCTGCAGTGAAGTTAAAGTATTGAAATAATATAGTCACTGCTAGAAAAACTATCCCGACAACAATCCCAAGTGATTCAGGCCTGCATAAAATGAAATCACAAATTTAATCAAACAAGCCCTATAATAATTAAGAAAACTAACTCACATCCCATACATAAGGCCAGCCTGTAGTTATATACTAATTTCAATTCCAAGCTTTCTCAGAACCCACAATAATAATAATAATAATAATAATAATAATAATAATAATAATAATAATAATAATAATAATGATTTCTTATTAGCAATGTTGAGTCAATTAGAATTAAAGTCCACCTAGGCAAGCAAAATTATGCGTACTACAGATTCAATAAATCCAGAGACCACTTTTTGTTTAGATCAAACTTCATGATTCAACGCCAAAACTTTGTTATCTAGGCAAGATTATGTAAAATAAATTCAACAACAGATTCTCTAAGGAGGAAAATCCACATTTCTATGATTAATTAACTTAGCTTAATGAAAGAAAATGCATTCATTCATAAAACAGCCCATAATTACTGAAATATGACATTAAACATTACAAAAAACGCAACAGTATGCAAATGAACATCTGTGTGGGCAAGGGAAAAACAAAAAACCCACATTCGAATAAGGAATTCAGCTCAAAATTAATCAAACTCACAAAATCATAATTCTTATATCCTAATTGCAATACCAAATAATGAAATTACAAAAGGGTTTAATCAGATTAAACTTACACTTTAATCAATCCATCAGGGGTGCCTTTCTTGTTAATATCATACCCAAATAAATTCCTTCTCAGCACATACTTTGACGCCACAGGAATCATTTTAACTGTAATGAAAAACCCTACCGCGCTGACCAGCGCACTTATCAAGATCGACTTTTTGAGCCCATGATCAATTTTGTAGTGAAAGAAAATCAAGTAAAAATACGGGATCGAAAATACGAGCGAGAATTTCAAAATTGTGGAGAATTTAGCAGGCCGAATTGGGGGTTCTGTCGGTGGGGTTTCGGGCTTGGTTTTTTCCGGGCCGAGCTTCGGAGTGGTGGCTGTTGCGGCTGAAGGTCGCTTCCTAGCTGCCATTGTTGCGCTTGAATCCTGATCTTCGCAAATGGTCTCTCTCTCTCTCTCTAAAAAATGTCTCTTCACTCTTCTCTCTCTAAAATCTATATATGTATTGCGTTAGCGAGTAGCGTCTTTACACGTGGGATGTGCTTGTCATATGTGGGGCACTGGGGTTGAGGTGTAAAAAGGTGTTGTACTCTTGCTGCATTGATGTGTTGTACCTTGATCGAAATTTTGAATGCGAAAAATGGAGGGAGAGAATCTTATTGCTGATTAGTAATTAACCTATTTTGGATTTGGTCTTGAATCTTTTCAGATTTCAATTAATCTGTATATAAATGTGCCTTTCAAGCATGTATTACTATTAATGTACTTATTCAATGTTTGGGGTCTGTTCTGTTCGATTTGCTATGAAGAATGAGAATTTACACAGTAATTATAGTGGTAGAAATTTGATTTGTTGTAAAGATCTAATTGTATTTTTTTGCAATGTAAAGTCTAAAATTTGTTAGAAATGATATCAATTTGTTAGAATTTACATTAATGTTATAATAATATTTAATTAGTTTTCAAACCTTTTAATCAAAAATTTATATGTACTTACGATTGATTGATTTTTTGGAATGTAAAAGTGGATTACAAATTTGATTAGAAATCAAATATCTATTTTGGATTTTGAAACTCTTAATCTTTTGAAAAAATCAATATAGGATTAAAATGTTAACGGATTAATGGCACATGGGATAATATTTAATTACATTTTTTTTCGGGTTGGAAATTTCCTGGGCCCTCATCCTTGGGATTAAAACATGGTGAACGTGAAACAAACGGGAACGAAGGGTATTGCTGCAAGAATTTGGCATGATAAAATGATATGCAGCAACAAAAGTAGAGTGAAGAAACACAAAACAGTATGAAAGAAATTAATTAATTCTCCCATTACTTGCACACATTCATTATCCTCTTCCATCTATATTTTTATATGCATGCATATAACTTATTATACCTAATGACAGTCCTTACAATTTATAAACTTACAACATGAGAAAAATTAAGATCAATATCTAAAAAACGCAGACCAAATCATCAAATTGAATGGATGAATGATGAATCTGCATTCAGCAACAACATTACTCCAGATTGATCCAATGTTTATTTGGATTGTATTCCACTCTTTTGCATTTCATCCAGCAGACTGTCTTGGTGGTCTACGCCATCGTTCGCCATTCCTCGGTGTTCGATTCCTCTGCTCTTCACCTGCTCGTGGCCTCCAAGTCCCACTGTTGCTCGTCCCCACATGGCTATTGTTCCACGGTCCAGGCGGTCCCACATAATTATTAGCATAGCCCCAACCCGATCCGTCGTACCAACCGCCTCCTGGTGTTGGATAGCCACCGCTAGACTGCCACGCAAATGTGGGGCCCACCGTTGGAGCCACGCCAGACGGACCATGAAACCCCCTACTCGGCCATGATGGCGAATCCCAACCACCAATAATTTGGCCCGACAAATCGTGAGGGGTATAAACGCCCGAGGATCATCATCACCCCAGCCCGTGGGCGCAATCACTAAGTCATTTGGCACGATGAAATCGGGAAAATGAGCATTATATTCTTCCCCTGTGTGGTAGACCACACGGGGGATGATGCATTCTATCTCACGCCACAGCTTGGGGTCGACTTTTGCATCCCAATCAACTACGTCGTTGTAAATATCAGGATCAGGCAACGGTGTGTCGCAGACATGTCCCATTTTTGTACACCAAAACCGTCTCCAAGCGTTGTCGAATGCTTCTTTGCCTGCAGAATCGTCCCACGTGAGCACGTCAGAGTAGAGGTGCCTAAACCTCTTCATGAACAAAAATCTGTCCCACTCTATCGACCCAACAACCTTGCAAAACTCTTTTTCCCATGAACACACATTAGGCTTCCAATTACCTGCATATATACATAAGAACACTGAAATTGAAAACACCATTTTGGACTTTTATCATCAATTTGCTTGTTTCTAAATCCTTATGTAGGATTTACAAAACAAGTTCTTTCAACAAAGACGACGTAAAATTTTATGTGTTCTAACACGTGTTAAGTAATTATAAGCTAGGATCGGATGATTTTATAATGAACTTGAAACAACTATCGACTAAAAAACGCACGAGTACAACCAACTAGCACGTGAGATAAATAAATGTCTATTAGCTCGATTTAGCAGCTAGACGACAATCACTGGCTTTTAATGTAGATACAACAATTCAACGATATCAACTCCATAAATGTCGAGTCAAAAAGATCTATAAATGAACTAACACAGGCACAACTTAAAACGACAAAAAAAGACATCATGTGAAGCACGTAAATTAAAGGGTTGGGACCAATTTGAGCTGCAAATTAAGTAATTATAGACTAGGATCGAATGATTTTATAATGAACTTGAAACAACTATCGACAAAAAATGCATGAGCACAACCAACTAGCACGTGAGATAAATAAATGTCTATTAGCTCGATTTAGCAACTAGACGACAATCACTTGCTTTTTATATAATGTAGATACGACAAATCAACGATATCAACTCTATAAATGTCTAGTAAAAAAAAGCAAGATCTATAAATGAACTAACACCAACACAACTTAAAACGACAAAAAAAAGACATCATGTGAAGCACACAAATTAAAGGGTTGGGACCAATTCGAGCTGCAAATTCATTCACTCCAAAATTTTACTACTAGGTCATTTCCATTTTTTACAAACTAAAGCTGCTAATTTAACAATTCTTCAATTGTGAGAAGCAAATGTAGTCAAAATAAAAAACATATAGACATTAGTTCTATATTTTTGCTGTCCAAAAAAAAAAAAAACTATATTTTCATTTATCTTCTTTTACTAGGATAAGGACATGATTCTTGCAATATATGAAACTATACATAAAATATTGGCAACTCAAATTACAAAATTATCACCAAAAATTAAAAAAATTATCAACTCAGATTGCCAAATGAGTAAAACATTCAGATTCAAGAAACATGATTTCATCCTTACCCAAAAAAAAAAAAATCATAAATTTCATGGCTTAATGAAGAGACTGGAAAAATAGGTTTTTTTTTTTTTTAAAAAGAGTAAAACAATAATTTTTAAAACTTTCATTGACAAAAGCTGAAGTCAACATTTGTGGACCCTTCACCAAATACTAGAAACATCAATAGATTATAGAACACCATTTAAAGAAAACCAACTGATACTTTAACATTCTTAACTGGGTAAAAAAAGGGGCACATTTTCATCGAATCACAATCAACCGACAATAAATCTTGAAGACGAAGTCATTAAAAAAATATATATATTCAACATGCAAAATAAACAGTAATTAACAAACAAACAAAAAAAAATTAGCAACATTTGCAATCAAGAATCTAAATTTACCTCGAGGTCCCTTCTTGTTCTGTGAATCTCTGTGGTTAAACCATCTTTGCTTCCTTCCACCATCCATGATCACAATCTCTAAATACTCGAAACAAAAAAAAAAAAAACAAAAAAAGTTTAGAAAAGTAAGTTATTAATTTAACCAAGAATTAAGAAAAAAACAATAATTAAAAAAGAAAAAAAACACACACACAACAAATTCATGTACAAGAAAAAAAATGAAATGGGCACCTTAGATTTAGAGTCGAGATTTTGTTAATTAAAGAGTACAATTTAGGAATTGAGTTTAATTCGGTCTTTCACTAGTAAACATTTCGAGAAATAATAAATAGAATCTAATTTTATTTTATTTTTTGCTTTGAAAGGAAAGAAATCTAAGAAAGGGGCAGAGGGATTCTTATTAGTGAAGAGAATGAAAGTTGAAACGGGTGAAAGGTTATATAAAAAAGAACATATTTATGAAAACTTCCAAACGTTTTTACAATACAAACAAAAAAATAAAAAAAAATGTTGACAATGTAGATATTCATATATGTTTTAATTGATTCATGTATAAAATCATCTCATACTGAATAATGCATTAAAACATTTGCATCAAGATGACACCACTATTAGACTTTAAAAATTCAATTTAAATTTGGATTTGAAATATCTAACAAAAATAGAGAAAAATATTAAATAATTTTCAATATACATATAAATAATGATTTTCTATTAATATAAAGATGTTTAACCATGAAATAATTTGAAAAAAATATATAAAAATTAAAATGCGTTCCAATCGTTTATTTATAAATTATAAGTCGATAAAAAAAAAAACTAAAACTGAAATTAAAATTAAAATTAAATTAGTGAAGAGAAAAAAAATTGAAACGGGAAAAAAATTATAAAAATATATTTCTAAAATTAAATTTTTTTACAATACAAACAAAAAAAAAAAAAATTGACAATGTAGATATGCAGATCATTTTAATTTATTATGATATATTCTAGAGTTGTGTCATTTTTTTTAATAGTTATATATTAAAATATGGATAAATGTCTGTATTTTTTTATTTTTTTCTTACGCACATTTGTTGCATCAATTAGTCAAATAATATGCTGGAGTATGAAATTAGCAGATAAGATATCAATAAAGTTTTTTTTTTTTTTTTAAAAGAGGATATTGATAAAAGTTTTTATTGCTGTTTGGTTTTCTTGCAATTGTTGTTGGTAATAATTGCAAAATTGATTTGGTTACATTTAATGAATGAAGAAACTTTTGTGGGTACGATAATAATATAAAAAACAATATGAATTTCAATCAGTTCAAATGCAAAATAAATGCTTTAAAATCAATTTGTATTTGTAGCACCGATTAAATATTTTTTGTAGCGATATAACTGTTTCATAATTGTTATACTTAAAAAAAGGTGAGATTTTTAATCAAATTGAAGATGGGAGTTATATTCAACCAATAATTACTTTTAACAAGTACTTTATGGGTTTAAGAATACAAGATTCAATTGTGTAAAAAAAAATACTGCCTATTAATTAAAAAAGTGAATAATAAAATAAGCTTGCGAATCAATTCCACGCGCACCATCCCGCGTATGGGATATCAATTTAAAAAGCCACAGGATGATGCGGCGATCAGGAAAAAATGTTAAGTTTGCTAATGATTTTCCACAATTACCCTTGTCAACTATGATAATGGCATGTCTATCCACTTCAAATTGAACTGAAAATATTGCCACCTGTGATATTATATTTTTTCTCTTAACACGTGTATAATAAATTAATTGACTATAAAACCCTGAAAGAAAGCAGAACTAAATTAACAGGGGCTCTTTGGTCATTAGCTTCAACCGCATAAAGGGACGAGAATTTCAAGTGTTCGTGGCACATGCATGGACTAAGTGCATTATATTGTGTAATCATTTTACCCAAAATAGCATATTTATTCTGTCATTTTTTATATGTCAAAATATATTTCACTTTTTAAATTTTTTAATACATGAACCCAAAATTATAGTGTTCTATTAGATTTTTTCGTCAATTCCACAAGCACTATTAATTTAGACTATAAAACATAGAATGAAACACTTTTTTGACACAAAGAATATATTTTAATTATTCTAATTAAATACATAAAATGGTACATATGATACCAAAAGTTCGTACCCGCCCCAAAGAGATTCGAGCGATGTAAATTGAACTAATTATCTACTTTAGATACTTAAACTTTAGAAGCTAACAACTACTTATATATACAACCTTTTATTCATTGATCGTCGTACGTCAACACCAAATATAAAAATAATACACATCACATATAAAATATAAATTGAAATTGAAAAATATACCTAAATTTGTACACATTTTGACTACTTTAATACTTTTAATTGATCATAGATGCCCCACATAATACCCTTCATTAAAAAAAATTCATTAAATTACTACTCACACAAGAGAATTACAACTTAATTTGTCTAATCATTAATTATAAGATAATTAACCTAGAAGTTTTAACATTATAGTTTTTCTAGTTAAACGTCTTTAACAATTTTGTTAATCTTCGCCCAAGATATCACTCAATTTCACGCCAATTATCTGAAAATTTTATTTTCTAATCAATTATTAGCAACTCAGATTTCAAAATATAGTAGGCCTATAACTGACAAAAATATTCCCAAAAATACCAAGTGTGAGAAAATAATCGAACAAACGAAGAGAGAGAGATAGGCATAGAGAGATTTTGAAAGACACGTCCGTAATCAATAAACAAGGATTTCAATTTCATGTCTCAATTAGACAGAAAATATTGGATTTTTTTAAATTTTATTTTGGCATTCTAGGTAAAATATCGAACATTCTTGTTAGAGAAAATTAAATAAAAGAACTAATTTTACACCTCTCTACAAGTTCAGACTTTAGATGAGACGGAATTCTTTCTATTCTTAATTTACAATATTAAGACTCACACAAACGGACACACAACCAAAAAAAAAGAAAAAAAAAGGAAAAAATCTACAACCGAACAAGAAATCTACAAGACGATGTTATAAAACCAGCATGCAAAAATATATTTAAAATTAATAGCAACTTTATAAATTTGAAATCAAGAATTCAAACGTACCACTAGGGGGCTTCTTGTTCTGTGATCTTCTGTGATTATTATTCTGTCTTCGACTCTTTCCACCATCCATGATCACAATCTCTCAAAAATAATTAAAATAAAAAATAAAGAAATAAGAAAGACTATATATATTAATAGAAATTTCTAAATATTTGAAGAAGAGAAATTAATCAAAGAAAATGGCTGAGAATTCTTGTCAGTGAGGATATATATAGTCTAATGTTGGAATGTTGTGGGTTAATATATATTGGAAAAATTATCATAAAAGGCTTTTCGAAAATCCTTCAAACACCGTCATATCTACAAATGAAAGTGGGAAAATCTGAATTTAAATTAATTTATAATACTTGGTCATTGTATTAATTAATTTATAATACTTGGTCCGATTCCCTATATTTATACGATCCTCTATACCAAAAATGTTAAGATTATATTTATTTATATATTTATTATATGGATACGGATACATATTAACCCTATCCTTCTTAGATATAGATCATATCTTTATATCTAGGAGTATCATTTATAATTTTAATATTTTAGGGTGTTTAATAATTAGTTAGGATATAAGTTTGTTACTATATTTTTTTCCTTATTTAATATTGGCGTTTACATTAGGGTGTCCAGCACGAATATATAACTACATTTATAATTTGAATGTTTACTTTGTAACAAAATAAGAACACTCACACGATGTATTTATTTATTAATAAGTTTCTAATTCAAGTAATTTATTGATAGGCATTACCTCAAGTTCGAATAGGAGTAACATATAAAAATGAAATATTGGATCAGTCTCAAAATAGAAAATACATATATTTAATTAAAATAAATTTGTGAGTGTGTCATGCACGCGCCCAAAATAAGCGACTGGGGACCGGTTGAAGCAGCCGCAGGATGACGCGACTTCTCTGTCATGAGATTTTCTTGCCACCTCAGAATTTATTATTTTCTGTTGACACGTTTTTATTTATTTGACTGTAATCTTCTTTTTGTAATAAAATTAAATAATAAGGATATGGAGAATTTAATAACTGCAATTTCTATATTTTACCGACTAAGATTTTATACATAAATTGCGGTTAATTTTCTTACCACAGTATTTGTGCCACGTAAATTTTTGTTTTTAAATCCTAAAAAAAAATGAAAAATTACTACAATATGAAATCTATTCTTCAATTTTTTATTTAATTACTTTATGTGTGTAGGGTTTTTTTTTTAATTTAATCAATTTTAATATAATTGTAGTTTTACTTAAAAGTTTATTGTTAAGAAGGGTTCAGATATCTTTTATTTAAGTTAAATATTAGTAGGCCGAGTCGATAGTCTGTAATCTGTATATACAAAAACTGCAATCCTTAAAATAGTTTTATAATGTGAATATTTATTCTCATGTTTTTAGGGCTTACAAGCGCCTCCAACTTCGATGAAATAAGCAAAGATGCCTGGTTATGGTTATATATTTCTTATTTCTCAATTATTGTAAAGGAAAACTTATTTACCAAATGATTAATAACTTAAAATGTCTACATTAATTGGGTTCAACTTTTATTATATTTTTTCAATTTACAGTGCAATTTAATTTATTTTTGCTCAATTCAAGGCATGGCCAAAAATGTCAAGTAAAATCATACGATCGAGATGGCAAAAATATTAGAGGCATATGCCGTTTTATATATAATGTCAACTTATACGGTTTTAATTTTAAAAGTAACGCAGCTTGATCTCAAATTCAGGTTTTTTCTAAATTGAAATTTAATTTAAAAATTGGACATTGTTTTGAAATTCTTCCTATATTGTAAGAATATTAATGTTTACTCATCAAAATTTGAAAAATTTTATAATTAAACAAAATCTATTATAAAAAAAAAATATTAATCGTGATAATTGAATAATCATATTGGTAAATATAGAATTATTTTCACGATAAACAAGTTTCTCTTGAGACCTACTCAAAATTTATTTGCAATTAAACAAAATCTATTATAATGGCAAACAATGTGTATTCTACTTTATGATTATAAAAAAGAAAAAAATGATTGTATTCATAGTAACATACCATGTATATTTAAATGAGCCATAGTTATAATATTCAACTCAAGGTTTTAGTAACAATAATCATAGGTTAAATCCAATAAATAGTAGGTAATTGATTTTTGGTAAGTATATTTGTCTTCATAATAATTGGGAAATAAGATATACTATAATCATAACTTAATAATCGACGCTCATTTCAATTATTGACAAGTTGTATTTAGTACAATAGTTAAAAAATATTGTTTGTACATGCATTTTTTCCTATAAATAACTTTTCTTTATATAATTTGTACACTCAACTCAATTTGTTATGCTCATGCACTTTGCTTTCTCATTTTTATATGATTCATAAACTTTACTTAAATACTTTAAATTATTTTTCACCATGAATACTTCAAATGGAACTAATCCAAATGAGAACAATCCTAACCTTTTCCGATCAAATGATCGACGAAAGTGGAAAAGTCGCCAAAAGTCGCCAAAATATAACAATGAGATTTATTTTTCAATTTGAGAGTATATATATCCACCACTAGTATAAAGGCTCGGCATGTATTATAATTTAAAATTATTCTTAACAATTCTTTTGCTGAAACTATTACTTATATATAAAAATTGAATTTTTTTAATTTGCACCCCAACTATGAGTGGTAGCTTAAACTGGAACACATTTTTTAGGCTTTAACACGATGTTTTTTTTGCGCATTAAATGCATCGTTGGTAAGTAGAAAATTATAGAAAATTATGCATATTTTTAATAGATTAGAGTGCAATTTATTGGACTCATTTATATTAAGATGACATGATTAATTACTTATGTGCGTTTTGATGATATTATTCTATACTTAATCTATTTCTTATGTTTTATATGTGTATTTCAGGTATTTCTGGAACATTTTAATAAAACTTGAGACGAGACAAATATGAAGATACAATGAAACTGGGTCAATCCGAACGAAGAGAAAGAAAAGGCCCAATATTATTAATTCCAGGCCCATATTCTATTTTTAATTATTATATGACCAATTAATTTGTCAGGTTAGAAAGGCCTATGGGCCCATGATTTAGAAGCTTGTTGGTAAAGAATTCGCACGGTGCCGACTTTGAGAAAAGAAAAGGGCTGGTCATTAACCTAATATTCTACTCCCTCCGTCTCCACAATCTTTCACAGACACATAGCGTTAAGAAAAAAATGGTTTTTGTGTGTTTTATTGACTTTTTTAAAGGGGGATGAATGGTGGAGATTGTGAGGGTGAAAGATTGTGAGATTTTTGCCATTTTAAGATGTCAAGAAATTGGTAAGGGGCCAGACGGAAAAAAAAAGTAAAACAAGAAATTGGGGATGGAGAGGGAGTATTATTTAAGGTTGGGGTGTGACTTGTGAGGCAGCCGTGAGGGAAATTAATTGCGGACGCAGACAGCAACATTGGAAAATAGAAACAGAAGGCAGAGGAGACTGGAGGACATGCGCTAGTTAGTATCTTTATTTCAATTCAAGGGATTTTTCAACTTGTATTTTGATGGGTTAATTGATTTGAGATGTTTATAATATTTATCTTTAGATTATTTATTTTACTGGGTTATATTATTTTTGTATGCTTACTAGTTTATAAATTTGTAATCCGTAGTTGTTACGGATTTAAAGATTTATAATTGGTAGCAATTAGTAATTTTGTTAGGGTGATTTAAATTAGGTTCTTTCGAATTGAGCTTGCGTATTCGGGAATTTGTATGTCTTTTATCCTTAGTGTTTAATGCTTTTGACTGGATTAAATTTAGATTGTATTTAGATTGTTCAATTAAAAAGAATAGTTGGAAAGCTTATTTCAATTTAGTATAATTAATGGATAATAACCGGTAGCCAGAGCTTGTTGATTAGTGAGAGACATTAATCCTAAGGATAAATAGAGTAAATGTTATTGTCAATTAATAGCATTAAGTCGAGAGATGAATGAACTGTGAATTAGAATGTTCTTTTATTATTGAATTACTTTCTGAAAAAATTGTTAGTTTAAAGTGATTTACTATTTTATTTAGTGGTTATAAAAAATTCCAAACTAAACCACACGCCCCCCCTCCGTTACGTATTTGCCTTCATTAATTTACACGATTGACATGATTAACATAATTATATTTTCACGTTCCATATGGATCGACTCCTTAGTCCTTACTTGTCATTACTACTAATTAGTAGGGTATATTTTGGTATTTATTTTTGTCGCACCTCGACAGTGAGGTCAATCGTGCATATTATTTTAAAATATATAAATTGTATATTTATGTGTAAATAAATTATATGTTTTAGTGCAACAAGTTGCATGCTTGAAAACTATGAAGTGCATGATGCACTTGGTGCATACAAGATCCAATCTTAAAATTGATTTATTTTCTTTTAAATTTATCAATTTTAGCGAAAAAATTTATTAAAATTTTTAATTCGAACTGTTTCTCACATGACCTCCATTTATTTCTGTCCGGACGGATTGTGTTTGTTGATAGCCAAATCAAGTGAAATCGCTAACAAATCATAAATTTTGCCCTAACACTATATTCCACATCACTATTCATAAAATTAACATGAAATAGGATTATTAACAAATAAAAATTAAAATATTTAATTATTTAAAAAGAAAACTATTTTATTTGATTTTCTTTTTACAAAATATCTAAAAAAATACAATAATATCCTAGATTCAAAATCCCAGGGCATGCGATACGATCCCGCAGTGGGCGATCTAAAATTCAGGTGACTGGTGTAGATTTTTATTTTTGTTTTTAAGATCTTATTATCTTTCTCTTCATCTGCGAACCAATTTCGGATTTTACATCCATTATTCCACACTTTCATGATTTTGTGTAGAGATGTTAAACGGGTTGACCTTAACTCATTAGGGCCAGCTCTATAGGGTCACGGGCTAAACGGTCCCGGAACTTAACCGGTTAATTTAAACGGACCACTAATAGTTGAGACTTAACCCTAACCCTAGCGGGTTACGAGCTAAACGGGCCACCTAACGGGCTCCCAATAAATTTTGAAAAATTATATATATCACACATTGTCCTCTCTTCAAAAATGTTATGTACTGTATCTTTGAAAAAACGAAACATGGCATGTTATAGAACATCTAGATGATAGTTGATACTCCAATTCTCCAAAATTAAACAACAGATGATAGTTGATACTTCAACATCTAGATTATAAGTCATAAGTCCAAACACAATTTATAGGAACAGGTCAATAAAAACAAGAAGATAAAGACTAACTTGACCTTCCGTTTAGAGTTAAATAAATTAATTATGACTTGATATTAATCTTGGAATTACTGTCACATCTCCAAGATCCCACCTTTTTAAATTAGTCATGGCTTGGTATTAATCTTGGACTAACTTATAAAATTATAGAGAAAATTATATATATTTTTATATATATATATATATATATATATATATATATATATATTAACTTAACACAAGGCGGGCCAATCGGGCTGGCCCGGTTAACCGGCGGGCTAGCCCGTTTAGCCCGCGCTCTAACCGGTCCGGGCTAAAAAGACCCGATTTTAAATAGGTTTACCATTGTTCGGCCCTAGCCTTGCATATAATAGGTTTAAACGGGCCGGCCCGTTTTGCCCGACCCGGATTAACATCTCTAATTTTGTGGACGATTTTACTTTCTCTTTCGTTTATTCAAAATTACATCAATTATCACTCATTCAATATTAAAATACACACATTTTTTCTTTCTTCATTCTCTCTCTATCTGTCCATACACATTCACCAATCAATAGTACATTTAATATAGGGTTGTTCACGGTACAGACCAAAATGGATATTTAAAATTATCCATGTCCATACCAAAGTTCGGTTATTTTAAAATTGGAGTGTCCGTATCCATACCAAAACTTCGGTTCAGAACGATACATTTTTTTAACTTTTCGGTACGGTTCGGTATGAATTTTCGGTTATAACGGAATCAGATCGGACCGGATCGGATCAAACAAAAGAAACAGTTTTTTTTAAACCTTTTTCTCCTTTTTTTCTATCACCCATCATTTTTCTTTTTAATCACAATTTTCTTAAGAATATTGGTGTAATCTACACAAAATGCACGTGAATTCAATACATTTTCAACCATATTCATGCATCTACCCTTTAGACTCAAACATATTACATGATAGGGTAATAGTTAATTAAAAATAATAAAATAACCCAAGACATCATCAATGGTGTATTTAAAACATGACTAATAAAATACACATTTAAAAATTTATTGTGAATTTTCGTCGGTCCAAATTGACGAGAGGTACAGACTACAGAGCGATGAGTTGGTGCGAGAGAGTAAGGATGTGTAATTACAAATTGAGAATTTTATAGGATTCTCGATAATTATAAATCACAAATAAGGAAGTAAATATTCTAATATCTCACCAAAATATTCATACGATATATTCAATATTAAATTACATGGATATCAATAATCTATAATACAATTTAATGAATACAAAATAAATTAATAATTAAATTTATTATATATTTAAATCGGTTATTCGGTTCAGTTCGGTTCGGTGCGGTTTCATTCGGTTTTTCATGCAGTTAATTCAAGAATATTCATGTCTATATTTGATTGCGGTTTTTCGGTTTCAGATGCAGTTAATTCAGTAATATTCATGTCCATATCCAAAAAAACTTCGGTTCGATTCGATTTAGAAAAAAGTCAAAAAGTTAACGGTTATTTTTGGTTCAGTTCTTTTTTGGTTCGGATTTCGGTTCGGATTCGATAATTTCCAAACTCCGTGAACAACCCTAATTTAATATTGCATTCCCTAAAATTTGTGTCCTTGACAAACATGAAGCTTAAATTGGAACACAAATAGTATATAAAATTATAAATTAAAAAAACATATTTTATAATTGATAAAAGATGAAAAGGATGTGAAACAATTAACCTTATATTTTATCATTTTATTTACTTGTTATTTTATATTTTAAATATTTAAATTCACAAATCGTTTAATTAGCTATCCTAATAGGATTAAGGTACTTAAATTGCAATATTAGTGGTTTATCTAAAATAACTCACTCAGTCCAAGCACCTATATGCTGGCCCTAGGGATTAAGATCAATCAATTTAATGTTCAGTGTCAAAGTTAAGACATTTATAGATTGAAATATATATATAGTATGGGAGCACATGCCAAAGTGTCACATGTAAATTGTTGTATGACATCGTAAGCATGTACTAACAGTACACGAGCATGTATCTGACAATAAAGTGACATTATAGGAGCATGTATCAAAGTGACACGGATGAAAATTGATTGTTGTTAATTTGATCTCAACTTAATTTTTTAAAATATTATCTATGCTACATTAAAAATAAAATAAATATGCTTTTATTAAAAAAAAAACACAAACTCTCCGATTAAACTTGTTCATATAATGAAATTAATATTATTACACTTATAAATTGGTACTACTGTTCTTATAAACTAATATCTATAGTATTTAATGTTATGATCTCAGTTTACAAGTGTAGTGATATAAGTTAATAACTGTTATGATATTAATTTGTAAGTGTAGTAGTATAAATTTCATATTATGAACAAGTTCACCGGAAACCTACTTAAAAATAAAAAATATAATTTGCAAGTTTCATATTGAAAAATAAACACAATAGAGTACAGACATAATTTTTTCGGTTCAACCGAAAAAATAATCTTTTTTGGTAATCGGACCGGTTCATGACGGTTCCCTATTCAACCTATTGATTCAATCTGGTTCTTAAAACACTAACTATAGGCATATAATACGAGCACATGTTGAAGTTCTACATGTAGAGATGCTCACGGTTCCAGAACCGCCGGTTCCGGTTCCGAATCGGAGGTTCCAAAATTTTTGAAGGTGAAACAGAACAAAATCATGTCACGACAAAGTAAATTGTTCGGTGAATTATCGAGTTTAACGTTGTTCGATTCGAACAACTATTGCTAGATGTTGTTAAATGATATTGATTATAGTTCCTCCTTTTTTTTTTAGTTTTTTTAATTTTTGGATCTAAAATTTGAAGAAATGTACATGTAGATGACAAATTATTGTTATGAGAATTTAAATGGAAGATTACAATAATTAAAACATACATAATTTTATAATTAGACAATTATAAATACATGATAATTGTCTAATTGATACATCATTAAACATTTTTACATTAGAACAATATTAAAATGCAACAATAGTAATTAGTAAAAAAAGTAAAAGCTAATAGGTAATACAAACTAAAAATTACATTAGATTCTTTTAAAAGATTTGTTGAAATAAAATAAAATTTTTTTACAAAGTAAATGATAATTTTTTATTTTATACAAATGTTAAATCGATATGCATTTTGGTTGACAAAAAAAAATGATATTAAAATCGCCGATTATCGATTAGCATGTCTAGCTACATGGTGATTACTATATGGGATTGTTGACGTGTATGGACGGTAGTAGAGCACGTGTTAAATTAAGTGAGACATAAATGGTATATCAACACGTGTCAAAGTGTCACGCGGAGAAAGTTGTATGGCAGAATGAGCGTAATAGTAATTGGTTGGTCGAGTCGGTGGTCTGTCTATAATAGTTTTTGAATAAAAAATGTTTATTTTTATTTAAATTGTTTGAATTCAAAATTTTGATTTAACGTTATTATTTTTGTGTAATACAAATTTCTGGATGTTGTTAAATGATAGTATTGGTTATAGTATTGGTGTCTTTTGATTTGATTTTCTTTCCAATTTAAGTGGGAAATGTTTTGAAGAATAAACTCAACAAAGAAAAATAAACTCAACAAGTATTGAATTGGAAAAATGATATTCTTGAAAAAAAAAAGGTTTTATATGATTGAAGAGTTGGACAAAGAAAAATAAACTCAACAAGTATTGAATTGGAAAATGATATTACCTAAATTGAGACATTTATAAATTGAACACTCAAATTAAAACATAATATGGGTTGAAAATGCATGTACAAGTATATATTTTTCATGCTATTGTATTAAATGCAATTTGCCAATGATTAAAATGAGTATATATATTATAAAGGGGTAGGGTATATATAATCATGTTAAAATTATCTATTTTTATTTTCCAATTATTATAAAGGCAAATTTGCTTACCTTAAATTCGATTACCTACTATGTATTGCATTCAACATATGATTATAGTTACTAAATCTTGAGTGGAAATATTACAACCATCGGTCGTTTCATTAAATATATCATCATCCAACATTCCATTTATTTGCAGAAAATTATGTTTCAAAAATCTTCTAATCATAAATGGAATGCCACAATATATACACTATCACAAAATAGAAAACACTTTACAATCATTATAAATTTTGTGTGAGATGATTAGTTCAAATTTAGGGCGGTGGATAATATGTTAGACTGTGTTTAAAGTAATTTGGGGGAAAATAAAATTTATATTACCGTATCACATTAATGTGCTGAAAAAATATAGGAAGAATTTCAAAATAAGCAGGTAATTGATATCATGGTATGTTTATTACTTGGAAAATTGCACTTAACACAGTAGTATAAAAAAACTAATCTGTACAATCATTGTCTTCTTTAAATAGCCTTTTTTTTCTCCTGTTTGTTCACTCAACTCAATTTGTTGTCATTTTAATTTAAAGTTTCTTTCTCATTTTCATATATTATAAAATACTTATACTTTTATTTTTCACCATGAATGCTTCAGATGGAACCAATCCAAATGAGAACAACCATGACCCTTCCCAAGCAAACGATCTACGGAAGGACGTTTCTAGATTTTTGTAACCCATCACTTATTTTTAGCGATGGATCCAAAATTTTTAGATTTAGATATAATAGATAATTACTAAAATATTGTTTATTTAATAAAATCATGGTAAGTATAAAAATAAGATTTTTTTTTTTCCAATTTGGAAGTACAACTGTAGTTATGTAGTTATATATATCCACCGTTGATATTAAGTAAAATGGTGGGAAAGACAGCACCACCCTTTCAATTTTGCTAACAATCTTTTTACAAGAAAAATGTCACTTACAAAATAAATATATAACTTTGACCTTTTAATTCGTCAACACTTAACAGTCATATCAACACCAACAACATCATTTTTTCACTTGCCAGATCTTGTATCGGTTAAGCTAAAAATATTCCTATAAAATTCATGTATTTGTTTATATTTTTATAATTGATTGGTGTAATAATTGCTCATAATTGTCATTATTTTATTGCTAATTTCATACAAATTACATGCATTATTTATACTAAATTGACTAATTATACTTGAAAGTTGAAATAGAAAGGTTGTGTTTAGCTCGTTTTTTTTAGGAAAACAATGGTGATATTTGAGAACAAACACATATTTTGAGAAGTAACGATTCATGTAAATTGGTATCCAAGAAATCAGAGCAAGAATACATCTATTGTATAAATCTTAGATTGTTGCCATGTCTACAGTTCAATTATTTCCAACCACAGTAATTCCCTCCTCATCCACACCCAACAATTCTGCGCCATTCAAGAATCTCGAATCATGCTCAACAATGGCGGAGCTCAAACAACATCACGCCCAAATCATCAAGATCGGCCTCTCCTCAGACAACGACGCCATGGGCTGCGTCGTTAAATTCTGCGCGCTGTCGCAATCCGGCGATTTGAACTATGCACTCAAGGTGTTTGCTTTATTGCCCCACCCAGATGCTTTCATATATAACACCATTTTCAGGGGCTATTTACAAGCGAAATTGTATAGGGAATGCATTTTCCTACACGCCCACATGCTGGAAAAGTTTGTTATTCCGAATAAGTTCTCTTTCCCTCCTATTATACGAGCTTGCAGCGTTAATGGCGCTTTTGAAGAAGCAGAGCAAGTGCATGCTCAAGTGATAAAACTTGGGTTCGCACAGGATTCGTATTGTCAGAACAATTTGATTCATATGTATGTGAGATTCAATTGTTTGGAGGAGGCGAAAAGAGTGTTTGATAATTTGGAAAAGAAGGATGATGTTTCTTGGACTACGATGATCAGTGGTTATTCGCATTGGGGGTGTGTTGATGAAGCTTTGGGTGTTTTCGAGTTGATACCTGTGAAAAATTCTGCGGCGTGGAATGCTGTGATTGCAGCTCATGTGCAGAACAATAGGTTTCGTGATGCGTTCGATCTGTTTGATAGAATGCGAAAAGAAAACGTGGCGATGGATAACTTTGTGGCTGCTAGTATGTTAGCTGCTTGTACCGGTCTTGGAGCATTGGAACAAGGTGAGTGGATATACGAGTATATTCGGAGCAGTGCAATCGAAGTGGATCTAAAGTTGGCAACAACGATTATTGATATGTACTGCAAATGTGGACGTCTAGATAAGGCGTTTGAGGTGTTTGATGGATTGACTAGGAAAGGGGTTTCTTCTTGGAACTGTATGATCGGAGGGTTTGCAATGCACGGTAAAGGCAGGGCTGCAATCGAGCTTCTGAAGAAAATGGAGGAAGAAGCTAAGGTGAAACCCGATTATGTAACGTTTGTGAATGTTCTTGCTGCTTGTGCACATTCTGGTTTAGTAGAAGAAGGAAAGTATTACTTTTCTTACATGACTAGAGTTTATGGGATTGATCCAAGAATGGAGCATTATGGATGTTTGGTGGATTTGTTGGGAAGAGCTGGATTGTTAGACGAGGCGAAAAAAGTTATAAATGAGATGCCGATGAAAGCTGATGTCGGTGTTCTTGGAGCTCTTCTTGGAGCTTGCAGAATTCATGGGAACATAGATATGGCAGAGGAGATAGGTAGGCAGGTGATAGAGCTAGAACCGAGTAACAGTGGGCGGTACGTCTTGTTGGCGAATCTCTACGCGAAAGCTGGAAAATGGGAAGATGTTGCGAATATAAGGAAGTTGATGAACGATAGAGGAGTTAAGAAGGTAGCCGGTTCTTCAATGATTGAATGGGGAGGTTCTGTGAGTGAGTTTGTTGCAGGTGGGAGGAACCATCCAGAAGCTAAACATATATATGGTAAAGTTGAAGAAATGTTGGTTAATATTAAAGGATTAGGGTATGTGCCAGATAGTGATGGGATGTTATATGATATGTGTGAAGAAGAAACAGAGAACCCATTGATGTATCATAGTGAGAAGCTAGCTATTGCTTATGGTCTTTTGAAGACTAAAGCTGGTGAAACTATTCGTGTTACGAAGAATCTTCGTGTTTGTAAAGACTGTCATCAGGCGAGTAAGCTGATATCAAGGTTTATGATCGAGAAATAATCGTGAGGGATAGGAATCGGTTTCACCATTTCAAAGGAGGAATGTGTTCATGTAATGACTACTGGTGATATATTCCATAGATGACATGTATGTACAAGCCTATCATAATTTTATGTATGTATGTATGCATACTCTTATTCAAAAGAAAAGTTGAAATAGTATTCTTTTGAACATTCTTAGATGTAAAAGCTTAAAAAGGAATGAAAATTATGTTTAAAAAAGACTAGTTAGAGACTCGGAGTAGTTAATAATAGAATGGAAGACTTTGGTGGTTGACTTGAAGGAAGGAACCTCCATAAATTCTTGCCCTTTTACAGGCATATATAGGCGTAGAAGTTGGTGATGATATCTCTGTTTTCTATAGATATTGATTCGTAATGGTCAGCCTAAACCAATTCAGGCAGCTCCTTACACAAACCCAGGGGAGAAATTGGCACGTTCGGGGAACCAAATACACAAAGTGCCACGAGAGCTACGGTTGCAGAAGGAGGATGGTTTCTCTGGGGCCGTACCACCATGGGAAACCAGAGCTGAGTCGGGCCGAGGGGTTCAAGTTCATTTGTTTGGATTGGTTCAGCAGGAGAAATGAGGAGACGAAACTGCGATTCTACAACCAGATTCTGGAGAAAATTAGTGAAATCAGAAGCTGTTATGCTGAGATTGAGATTGTTAACCAGTACAATGATGAGGCACTCGCGTTGATGATTCTTCTGGATGCTTGCTTCATCGTAAACTTCATTGCGATTATTATGGCAGTTAATGGAGTACTCGTACCTTTTAGACCAAGCAGATAAATGTGAAGATCCCTACATGCGCATGTAAGTCTTTATTGCTTTGAGTGATGAAATACAATATTATTATCAACTGAATAATGAATTGGAGATCTAATGATGAATTGTATGCATTTTTTTCTGCCTCTTGATGCAGCATCATGGGCTGTTTCTGTTTACTATGCCTACCAACGTACTTGGAAGCCTTTCAATCCCATTCTTGGTGAGACTTATGAAATGGTCAACCATGGTGGGGTTACGTTCATCTCAGAGCAGGTGAGTTTGTCATCTTATGTTTTATTATTCAGAACAGCTTAAAACGGGAGACGAACATCAACATCACGGTGATGGGGGCAGATAACAGGCAGAACAACATCGAGGACTGGCTCGATTTTCTTGGTCTAGCTTCGTCAATCCCGTTTGCAACTAGACATGGTGTTACTGGAGAATCAAGTACCTTATTTGGTTATAAAGTTGTTGATGGGTTTATTTGGTTATACTGATGAACAGGTTTGCCAATGACGAACAGGTTGTGCAGGTGTTCAGGGAAATCAACACGTTCGGGCTTGCTAGATTGGATAGCTTCATAGTTGTCAACAGGATTGTCGGAGCAAAGCCAGGACATGGTTTGGCGATCTGATTATTACAAGGTTTCAGACTCCCTGGTCCATCATTGGTTCCATTGTTGCATTTGTTCTTCTGGTTCTGACTTCTGTGCAGACGTACTACGCCATCAACCCCGCAAAGTAAATCTACTACGTGATGTTATGGCAACGATTTGAGTTGAGTACTCGAGTGAGCTATTTTTTAAGGTCAACGGTCTCTCTTCTTGTTAGATTTCTTATGATGTTTGTTTTAGAATTTGGAGTGTCGAGTTTGTAATGAATGATTGAATGAATTATTGGTGAATTGTATCCTTCTATATACTAATTCACAGTATACAGAACACTAACTTTAACTTTAAAATTAATTCAACTTTATGTATGCATACATAATCATAGAGCGAATTAGTTTAGATGCATCAGAGGGGCATGATGGAAGAACAGGTGGGCAAAGCATAGAAAAAAAGGTAAATCTAAGCAAGTTCTAGGCTGCGCTTTGCAGCAGCAACGACTGCATTCATCAAAATTCCACGAAAACCAGCCTTTTCCAGTTCATGAATCCCAGCTATAGTTGTACCAGCAGGCGATGCAACGTCATCCTTTAGCTGACCAGGATGCTTACCTGAGTTTGCAACCATTGATGCTGCTCCCAATACCTGTATTGGAGTTTACTACGTAATTAGAATCATGTCGGATTACTACATTCTTCGATGACAAAGAGATGTACTTACGGTTTGAGAAGCTAAACCAAGTGCCAGGTCCCGAGGTAGGCCAGCAGCTACGCCTCCATCAGCTAAAGCTTCGATTGCGAGATACATATATGCTGGTCCACTACCACTGGACATTCAACAAATGGTCTTAGTAAAACGGGCCAACCTAAACTAACACATAGTAAATGTTTTTTTGAATGCTAGCTATTCTTGAAATTGTATGATGCAAGTATATAAAGGCAAGGGTATGATGCAAGTATATAAAGGCAAGGGTATTGACAGTTGTTTAGCTTTAAATATTGAATCATGAATCGAGCAGCTTACCTTAAGCCAGTAATAGCATCAAAATGTTTCTCATCAGCTGTCCATACTTTGCCAATTGCTCCGAATAATTTAGCAATTAAATCACCATCTTCCTTAGTTGCTGCAGCCCCCAAAGTAATAACTGTGCATTGATAATTTTCTTAGAGAAATTGCATCGCTTCTAAAAGTGTTATATAGAATAATCAAGTTGGCAAAGCATTTTTTTGTAAATCTAGGACAGCATGTTTTCCAACATAAGAATGTACAACAATGATACATTTAAGCAAGGTGAAAACAGTATACCAGATGCAGCAACACCAACAGCAGCTGGTGTGTTGGGCATTACTCGAATAAACCGGCTGTGACCAGCCCACTCCTAAATAAATAAATTCCATCTGTCAGTGTAATGGTGATTTGCCCAGGGAAAACAGAGTAACTAAAACTCACAATTCGGATAACTCTACTTTCGAGCATTCAGATATTCTAGGCAAAGTAAGGTCATGGAATACATGAATTATAAAGTAAATTTTGCACCAAGGCTTAGCCACACAACAACAACAACAAATCATATCTTCCTCCCAGTATGTGAGATCGGGTTATCATATTCGGTCAAGGTACATGCTTTTATTAATGTTTACATATAACATGCCTTTTCTGGTAGTTTCTTCACAAGTCTTAACGATTAAAAGACTCTTTCCCTTCCCTTTTGATTCAAGTAAAGGTTTCTCTCTTTTATAATTTTCTCATCTATTGGGGCTACCCTGCCCACACCTTCTTTTTAATGCATTCATTCCTTATCTATCTAATTTAGTGTATCCACAGTCCACACACCGATCCCAAGTTGTATTTCCACTATTATCATTCTTTGTTCATGTGCGCTAAATTTTAGCCATATAAATACAAAAACATGTTGCCTCAGCAGTAAACTAGATCTGTACTGAACAAACCTGCAAATCTTTTAGCTTTACTCCAGCTACAACAGACACTAACAACTGCTTGTCTGAAAGAAGAGGCCGTAATTGCAGCACCACATCTTTAACTACATATTTAAACGCAACAAAATAATAAACGAGTTATACCAGTGGCCAATATATTCTTAAAATTAGGTGAATTGACTCAAGCAAAACAATTCGTAAATGAAAGCACAATAGCTAAATATCCTTCCTGCGTTTTGGCCAAATGTTTCATATGCTCCGGCTTTTATTAAAATAGAACAGCATGAAACGATCTAAAATATATAGTTTTTAGTACTTTTTAAACATTGAAAATCGGGTCGCATGTAAGACAATTCTTTTACCTTTGGGATGAGAAAATTCAATTATCAGTACTGAGAAAAATTGCATCTGCTAGTATTGCTAGCCCTATTCTAACAGCAAGATATCAGCTTTGGAGTTTTATAACTAGCATATTAAACTCATAGTAAAGAGTGTGCTAATAAAAGGAAGAGGAAGAAACAAATAACCAGGCTACCAGGAAAAGAACTTACCAACTTGAGGTTTCACAGAGAATACAAGCACATCACTATCTTGTACTACCTGCATATCAGATGCAACGAAAAGGATAATTACTATCATAACTCATAAGAAATTATATTCACATAAACTAGTAACATACATAAAAAAGATCTTGTTTGGGTTCAGTATCAGAACTCAAAGCTGTATCATTTTATAGTCTTCATATGGCTTTCGTGGTCTTAGTGGAACGTGATATGGTAAAATAGAACTGAAACCAAAATCGAGTGCTAGAATACTCGTTAATGCGAGAAACCAGACAACTTAAAGATCTAGATGTAAAAATCAAATTGTAAGATTATTGGATTATCCACACACAGACAGAGACACCAAGCACAAAGAACACCTCAGTATTTTTATCAAGAACTTTGACGCCAAATAATTCGAAGGCAGTACGGCGAGCAGTGCCAAGATGTGCAGTCCGAATTTGGGAAGCAGGCAACACCCCTGATTGCACGACTCCTCTAGCAATGCTCTCAGCCATATTTCCAGCCCCAATAAAACCAATTTTGTAGGATTCGGTAGGAATTGGTGTAATACTGGCCATTCTGTGGATGTAGCTAATTCAGAAGATAGTAAACCAAAATGCTCAGAAATAGGAAAGTCATGAAGGTCAAGTTAATGTGAAAGCAAGAACTATGAAACAAAACATACAATAAGACTCGCGGGCACAGATATACTGTAATCAAAACCTCAAAACTTATGCATCCACCCGAATCAAGAAAGAATCACAAGCATATATACAAAACAAAACAAGTTGTTTTGTTAGTTGTTACCCTCTTAACCTTCAAATTAACCAAAATTTGAACCAATAACGAACACACGTGACAGAGAACAAGAAGATGTTATTAACCCCTAAACCGGATGAAATGCATCTAATTGTTTTAAAAGAGCCTACATTTACAGTTGAACATAGAACATGACTCGCTCCATGCAAATTAAAAACATAAGTTTTCTAGTTTCTACACTGAAAACTCATAAGTTCTATCATTTTTCCACCAAAAAAACCCCACTCATACAATAAAAACCCAATCTGAACAGAATATGACAAAAAATGGAAAGCATCAACAAAAATATATTTTTTCCTTCTATTTATTGGAAATAAAAATATATTTTTTCACAATATCTTAGTACTTTTTTCCTTAATTTTATTCTGATCATAGTAGTAATAAATTAAAATGAAAGCAAGAATTGATACACTTCTTGATTCTATACGTATGTGTAGCCTATCAACGCCGGCGGCGGCGGCGGCGGCAGCCGTTAGCGGGAAAGAGCGGCTTCTCAGTGTAGTACGAACACTTGTACAGTTATTAAAAAAAAAAAAAAAGTAATAGGTAACTACCGTGTGGTCATATTTCAGGCATCAATGAAATATAAATATGGAAAGTAAGATTTCCCATGTTAAAATTTACTCAAATGAAGAAAAGGTGGTCCAATTTTAGCATCACTAAAAAATGAACTTTTTCCGTATTTTGTTTCTGATCATTGTATTGTAGTTATAAGTAACTATCATGTGGTCTTTTTTTTTAATTTTTTTTTTTATTTTTTGGGTTCATGTAATACAGTGCATGATACATTTTGATTCAGTTATAAAATTATTGAAAATTTAACATTCAGTAAATAAAGAGGATTATATGGTAAAACCTCAAAGATACGTTTTTTGTTTGTTTGTTTGAGAAAGGGAGGAGAGTTGTTGGCCATAAGGCCCACTTAGCCCATAAGAGGTGTCAATTCTAATCACTGGCCCACTTAGCCCATAAGGGCCATGATCACATACAGGCCTTCGCGTAACCACCTTCCAACCCAGTTATATGGTGCACATAATTAAAAAAATAAAACAGATATAGAAAAGAGAAATACGCCACAAAATTTCATTTTATCCTTTACAATAAAACCCTTCTCTCTACTTCTATTTTTCCAGAACGACGTTATAAATATAATATTTTAATATTTTTTAAAAAATAAGTATTAATTTATATTAGTGTTTGATTTTATATTCTCAGTTATAAAAAGAGTAACAATCAGTAAATGAAGAGGATTATATCCACATTTTTTTTTTCTTCTTCTTCTGCTTCATCTTTAATTAAAATTGCAGTTAACGTATTTAGGAGTTTAAAATGCCCTTCTAATTAAGGGTAATATTGGCAAAGTATTTTATAAATCAGTAAAAAAAAAAAAAAATGGGTGGTTGAACTTGATATATAAAAATGGGGGTGCAAATAACCTGGGCCCTTCGGATATTATTAGGGTATAAGTGAAGTCGTTTCAAAATTTAGTAAATTACCGTTTTCCAGATTCGAAAAAAGATCAAAATCGATTTCTTTTTTGAATATATAATCGAGTTTAAATTTTAATTACTTGAATTTTTTAGTTATTGAGGTCAAGTTTAAAATATTTCATTTGTTCGAGAGAACACTTTTTGTTCAAGCCTAATGTTTTTTTAACATGTAATATTACTATTTTGCCATTATTATTTTTATTTATTTATTTATATATAATTATACAATTTAAAAATAAAATTATGTAACCTAGTTACTCGGCCCAAAAGCCCACATGCCCAATCTAAACCTAAAACCCCCCCAAACACTCGTGCTATTCAGAGGAGAACGACGACGACAATAAATCTCTCAGCGCTAACAACCCTTCACCCCGTCACCGCCTCTCCTTTCCTCTACACAGTCTGCGGCCTTCCGCGCCTCCCAGCGGTGTTCGCCGGCGCACATTTTGGTTGACGCTTGTTTCTCAATATTTTTCCTTTTCTTCTCTTTTATATTTTTTAAATTTTGTTGGGTGTTCTAGCAGTTTTAGGGCTTGTCGATATTAAATTTTGTTCTCTGTTGTAAAAAATTCAATACTTATTTCAATGTCAATGTGTTGTTTGATTTTGTTGGTCTATTTGTACTCTTTTCATTTCGTGTATAGGAGAGATGACAGCAGATTGGGTTGTTTCAATCCCTGAGCTCAAAAAATTGAAATTGTTCAAAGTTTATCGACCCGAGTAGAGCTCGAGTTTATCGAACTTTTGAACTAGTCGAGTTCGAGTTCAAAAATTTAAGAGTTTCGAGCTTCGATTTTTGCACTCGAGCTTGACACTACTTGGCTTGATTCGGCTCGTTTACACCCCTTACTTATTATACGAACAGTTCACCGTTGGGCCCAAATAGAGCCCATTGATACATACTCATAAACCTCTGTTCCTGTTCTAAATTTTTAAGCTTCTAAAACCCTAATTCCTCTTTTCCCTCGTTTCAGTGAGGTGTGGGCAAAATTTCTCCACAATCTGCAGTTAACCGAGTAAGCGTTTACAATCTTGTAATATGCAGTTTCCGGTTTAGGTTTTATGTAGAATTCATGTGGCTTCTTCATTATAAGTAACTATTCATCAATTTGTAAAGAATTGAAGCTAATCTATGGTCTGTGGTGTTATTAAAGGTTGTTTTATTGTTTTTCATAGGGTAATTGTTAGCATTTAACTAATTTGGGGGAAATATGAGGCGCTTATACAAAATGAAAGGGCAGAAAAGGAAGAAGAAAGAAGAGAAGTACGATAAGGAAGAAGAAGTCGAACAATTAGATGATATAGTTACTCCGCAGCCACCAAAGAAATCAAAAACGGAAGACCCAGAGTCGGATAAGGAGGAGAAATTGGAGCCTGTAGTTGATGATTTGCCCGGAATTCCGATTGTTAAGGTGGATACGGGGATTAACAAAGGCGGGGTTATCTTTATTCTTGAAAGGGCGTCTTTGGAAATTGCAAAAGTTGGGAAGGTCAGGTTGAGTCTTTACAGATGTAAATTAGAACTACTCTGTTATGTGATTGATTTTTTATGCTTTTTTTTTCTCTAATTCATCTTTTCAGACTTATCAGCTATTGAGTTCGGATGAGCATGCCAATTATTTAGTCAGAAATAAGCGGAACCCTGCAGATTATCGGCCTGACATTGCTTTTCAGGTTTGAGCCTTCTGTCAAAACTTGCTTGATATGTTTATTTGTTTATCACTTTATTGATATTAGTCTGATACCCGTAAATTCTGCTACTTGGATATATGTGAAGTATCCTTTAATGAAGGAATAGTGTTGGCACTTGTATGATGTTAGCTTTTAGTATGTTTTGTTAATGCTATTTTGAAATAGATTCCTGCAGAGGTCAATATTAGGTTATTCAAGTTAGGCTTGATTCCTTACAAGTCCGAATATTGAGTTATGTTTGGTTGATTTCATATCAAAGACATGTTTGTTTTTGAAGTATCTAGTGTCTTTGTAGCACTTATTTCCAATGGGCAATATGTAAAGCATTAACTGTTTTGTATTGTGAGTGTCTCTAATATGTGAAACAATTAATTTTAAAGTGAACTTTGTTTGAGAATTAGGCAAGTGTATTGTAATGGTTGTTGATTTCTTAATTTGGTTGTGCTAACTGCTGACTAATTTCTAAAATCACACTATGTTCCCCCTTCCTGATGGGTATGCGAGTTCTCAAATTGATGTGTATTATCTTTTGTCCTAATAAACATGTGCTCAACCTCCTGACACTTTTAGGCAATCCAAACAATTCTAGACAGCCGTGTGAACAAAAGTGGGAGATTGAAAGCGTTATATGTGAGGACAGAGCAAGGTATTCTCTTGGAGATCAAACCTCATGCTCGTATGCCGAGGACATACAAGAGGTTCTCTGGTCTCATTGGTGAGTATTGCTTGATTGAGATACTATATTTCTATATTTCCCTTAAGAGGACTTCTTAAAAAATCTAACCATAAATATCAATGGCCTTTCAGTACAATTGCTACAAAAGCTGCACATTACTGCATCTGGTAAGGGTGAAAAGCTTTTGCGTGTCATCAAGAACCCTGTTACCCAGTATTTACCCATCAACAGTCGTAAAATAGGTGAACCATATGATCTATATTGATTAGTGTATCAAATGTTATATTTATTTCCATATTTAGTTATTCAGTGCTTTTACTGGGCATCAGGTTTCTCACACAGTTCGGAAAAATTGGTTGATGTGCACAACTATGTTGGTACTGTCCACAATGAATTGAATCTAGTTTTTGTGGTATGTCTAAGTGCTCCTCAGTACTTCTCCTCCCCCACTTTTTTCATTTTTTAATATTTTATTCATTTAGCTTAATTTGTCAATGTGCTGGTATGATCTATTGATAGGTTGGGGCAATGGCTCATGGGAAAATTGATGATCAGTATGTTGAAGATTATATTTCAAGTAAGCAATTTGTTCTCTCTTTAACATCCGTTAAAATTTTAACTCAGTTTAGCATCTGTTTATAATTGGTGCTTGTATGCCTGTGTCGTTTTGTGCATCACATGTTTTTGTCAATGATTTCTGATAACGTGATATTATCTTGCAGTTTCTGAATATCCACTGAGTGCTGCTTACTGCATTTCGATTATTACAACTGCGCTGGAAAGAAAATGGAAGATCTTGTAATTTATAGTCGGAGCCTAGAATCGGGCTATACTTGTATGTCAAAACAGTGACTTTTGCAGAACTCTAAAATTCTTGCACAGCTTGAGATCTCTGTTAGGCTGTTCTATTTATTGAATTATGATTTATCACAAGAGATGTAGATTTTGTTGACTTTCATAATTGTATTCTGCATTAAAATGCAGTTAATTTTGGATAGTTCAAAACTGATTTTGGCTGTTCATGGAGACCATTGTTTTTCAAGCTTAAGGGCATCTTTAACAATCCTCGGAAATGGAGGATCCTCTCGAATTTGGAGTATTTTACCATTCTAACAATACTCTAAAAATGATACGGAGGATGAAGGATTGCTAAGGATCCTTCATATTTAGAGGACTCCATCCTCATTTTAGAGGATGATTTTAACTACAACATTGCCATTTTCTTTTCCTTTCTTCTTTTCACTTTACTTCTACTATTTAGTCATTTTTTTATTAAATGGTATACTACAACATGAAGTTTTCATTAAAAATTAAACTAATTATTTTTAACATTAAAGATATCATATTTTAGAGGACATTCTTGATTTTATATTTTTATTTTTCAACCCAGAGTATTAGATTTTCTAATTTATTTTGTTATTGTTTATTATTATTTATAAACGATTATAGTTGTTCTAATTTATATGTACGCACGTATCTTCTAATATTTTATATGACACGATTTAATTTTAAATAAATAAAATTATTTTGAAAAAAATATCTCAATACCATTTAATTGAGTTGAAAAAAATAATTTAATAATGCATTACATAAATTATTAATTATTTAAATGTATTAATTTGATTGAAAGATAGAAAAAAATAGAAAATATAATAATATAGAATGTAATTGTTGAAGAAGATTTTTTATATAAAGTACTCTATACTTTAAATTGTAGGATAGAGTACTCCAAAATAGAATATATTGTTGGACATATCGTAAGTAGACCAAACTGTAAATTCACCTAACATACCAATCCCAAAGGCCAAAACCCCTTTTATTTTCAATCCCCAAAATATATGGCTGATTCATTTATTTTCTCAATATAGAAAAAAACCCACCTCCCCACCAAAAGGAATCAATTCAGATATGGTTAAAAAAGATAAAGATAAAAAGAAGGATTAAAATAAAGATGGAGATATTACATAAAAGCTTTACTATAAATTTCTATGGACTATCTATCTCAACTTCAAAATACAAATAAAGTGAAAATGTATAAATTGATAATATAATAGGGTAAAAAAACACACAAAAAAAAAAGTGAGACAGAATGTGAGAAATAAAAGAGGAAAAACTCCAATTAGAGCATGAGAGAGAGAGCATTATTTAGGTATATAGAATTGAAGATAGGTAAATGTACAAGGCCATGTTCAAAGAATTATTTTCTCCTATTTCTTTATTCTGTGTGCAGCTGTTACCATTTAATCAACTATGTATTGCTTGCCTTGTAATTTAATTACAAGCTGGAAATAATTTCAGCAAACATATCTAAACAGATCTTGCTTTCTGCCTTCTGGATTTTTATGTTCTTCTTTCTTTCTAACTTCCAAAACCTCATCTCTTCATTTTCCTTTCTCCTCATCTTATAGGATAAAGAAAACCATATGCAAACATAAAAAGAACCAATCTATATATATCTTTGTTTTTAAATCCTTCAATTTTTTCTAATTATCTTTTGAGATTGATTGAAAAAATGGGAATGGCAGCTGGAGATGATAAGTTTCATGTTCTTGCAGTTGATGATAGCTTGATTGACAGAAAATTGATTGAGAGGCTACTCAAAGTATCTTCTTTCCAAGGTACTTTTTTTTTTCCAAATTGAGTGATGGGCTTTGGTTTTCTTGAATTTATTTGCCTTACAAATGGGAGCTTTTTCTTTTTGGATTTTGTTTTTGATTGTACATTTTTTTTGTTACAGTCACTACAGTTGATTCTGGTAGTAAAGCCTTGGAATTTCTTGGTTGGCATGAACAAGATGAGAGAAGCAACTCTAATGAAACCTCTGTTTCTCCCATGATTCATCAGGTACTTTTTTGTACTTCGTTTTTTTACCTGAATTAAACCTTGGAATCCCATTATTGATTTCAGGAAGTGGAAGTAAATCTTGTAATAACAGACTATTGTATGCCTGGAATGACAGGCTATGATTTGCTCAAGAAAATGAAGGTATATTATTTTTCTTAGCTTTCTAGATAGAATTTTCTGAAATGTGTCACTTTTTTCAGTGTGAACATCTTTTCCCATCAAATTTCCTTTTTTGGAAAATTGTACCTCTGTCAGAAAATTCCTACCTAATCCAAGTTTCGACATTGTTTCAAGAATATGTACCCCTCAAAAGTTTTCCCATGTAGGATCCAAAATTAGGAATATGTAGAGAAACCTAACTTCTTAAATTAATGTAATGAAGATATTGGCAAAACACTTACTACTTTAGCTGCAAAATTAATCATTATTCATTTATGCAATCTCCCTTAAATGAAATTCAGCTTTGATAAAAAAAAAAAATGTGGGCTTCCTTTAATTAACAGGAATCTTCATCCCTGAGAGACATCCCAGTGGTCATCATGTCATCTGAGAATGTCCCTTCAAGAATCACCAGGTGAAACGAAAACTGATGCAAAAATAACAGTATTAGTTGTTTCATTAAAAAATATTGTTTGTGTATACTATAGATGCTTGGAAGAGGGAGCAGAGGAATTCTTTGTGAAGCCAGTGAGATCATCAGATGTGAATAAGTTGATACCACACATCATGAAGACCAAAATGAAGAAAGATATTGAAAAGGCAGAAAAAGAGGAAAAGCAAGAAATAATTGAATCAGAAATTGAGTATGAGAATAAAGCAGAATCATTGCAACAAGAACAAAGTAATAACAACAAGAGGAAATCCATGGATGAAGGCCTTTCACCAGACAGAACAAGGCCCAGATACAGTGATCTTACTGTCATGTCTAATTAGTAATTACTAGTATTTCAAACATGACCTTTTTTTTTAAAAAAAAAAAATTATTTTCTTTTTAGTGTAGTACTCGCTCCTTCCCACTGTTAATTGAACATTTAAGCACGGGAAAATAGTTATTTATTATTATTAAAAGAGATAAAATTGAGAGTTAAATGTTAAAGTAGTGACATTTGTGTAAATTAAATGAGATAAAATTGATTTTTATGATGCGAAAAAGAAGGCGTGATCTTTGGGCAATCTTACCAATCTCCAATTTGATTAAAACGGGAATCACCGAAAAAGAGAAATAAAAAAAACTCTCTTCAATAATATTTTTCATATAATAAAAAGTTTCATTTACAATGTTCATAAAGACTCTTATTTTATAGAAAATAGTTTTTAGGGATAAAGGCGTAAAAATTTTAAAAAACAAAATAACAATTACTTAAAAAAACATGAATAAAGTTCTAAACTATAAAAATATAAATAAACAAGTTGAGTTGAATGATAAATTAAAAAAAAGTTTTCGCATCGTTTATTTATTTTTTACGTAGATTCATCTTTGAATCAACGTATTTTAGAAGGTATTTTGCTAATCGTTAATCTAAAAAGATCTGCATCAGGTTATATTATAAGATTTTCAACGATTACGTGGAGTTAATCAACGATATTATTTAGATTACGATACGGAGGAGAAATTTGATTTTAAAAAAAATTCGACTATCGTTATCGATAGAATTTTCGATAGCTATTGTCAATGGACGAACTGGATTTGCCGGCGTCGTTATCGCCACCATCTCCAGTTTTTTGCAAGCCGCCTCCACCCGCCACACAACCAACGTCCACGCCATCATCCCATCACCACCACAAGATCTGAATTCACACAATACCACTCTACAACCACTGTCGCGATCACTCCTCCCCGGATCCGGACAGATGGACAGTCATTCTGCCTCAGCCAACCAACCACATGCCGCATACATCGCCCCATCACCAACCTTCACATCGCAAATCCGCCCTCCAACCACCGCACAACTTCGGCCGATCGCCGCACCAACGCGTTCATCGCCACCGCCAGCAGCCGATCCGTGCGTCGCCTCGAATGCCGCCGCCCAATTCCGCGCCTCCGAAAACTCCGGCCACCCGACGTCGTCGCCCACCGATGCGCGAACAGAGAGAGCCATTCTGCTTGCCACCACTGTGCACCGTTTTGATAGTTGTTCTATCGAGGAATGTTTCATTCTGTTGCCCTAATTCCACGTATTGTGCCTTTTGCCTTTGTTAAAATTTTTGGGCCTTTTGCCTTTGTTAAAATTTGTGGGCCTCTTCTTGTCCCTAGAGAGGATAGAAGGCCTATTGCTATTAAGGTCTTAATTAATGATGGGCCTCGATGTAGTATGAAGGATATTGAGGTTGGGTCCAAATTAAAAGTTCAGGTTTCAGATATTAGCATTCCACGTGATGTCTCTTTTGGGCCAGAGTTTAATTTTAGTGAAGTGAATGTTGGGCTGTCTTCCTTGGATGCTGAATTTAAGCTTGGGCCTCACACATATGCTAATGAAGTATTTGGGTCTGAGCATTTTTTTTTTTCGACAGTGAAAGGATTAGTGTTTGGCCTAAATTTAATAACTATTATTTTCTAATTACAAATTATAGTTATTTTGGCACTTCAGGAGAACCTCCACGTACTTATCGTAAGACTTTGGGCCAAATACGTACCGTTGATGTGTTTGAAGTCAAAGATCGTGAAGAGTTAATTGATTTCACTTTCCTTGGGGATGAGCGTATTGTCAATTTTGTTATACTGCTGGAGATAAGATTCATTCAGATTCGAGGACGAATCTTTTCAAAGAGGGAGAGAATGATGGAGATAAGATTGCATTTGAGTTATTGTTTATTTATATTTTATAGTTTAGAATTTTATTCATGTTTTAAGTAATTGTTATGGGTCGGACTTTTAGGGCTTATATGCCTAAAACCCTAATTTTCTATTATAAATAAGAGTCTTTAGGAACATTGTGAAGGAGCTTTTGATGAAATTAAAATATTGTTGAGAGAGTTTTCTCTTATTTTATTTTCTTCTTTGGTATTCCCTTGGAATCAGCGGAGATTGAGAAGATTGTCGAAAGATCCGTCTTTTCCGTGGTCGCATCACTTTAGTATTAAAAAAGTAATGACATTGGATGTAATATTAAGAGTGTTTGTAGGGTATAAAAAAAAGAAAAAAATTATTGTATTACTAATATTTATAAAAATGTTCAATAGAGTTTGGACGGACTCTTTTCACAAATGTTCAATTGGGTTAGTGAGAGTGGGAGTAGTACTTTTGATTAAGGTTTATGAAGAGATGTGTCCAGGGGCATGACAAATTGTGCAAACATTTTACATGAGAAAAAATTCGGCCCCAATTTTGTGGTAATATTAATTTAGGGGAAATTTAGACCATTTTTTTTTTTTTTTGAAAGGGAAATTTAGACCAATTTGAATGTGTGACGGCTGACTGATTTTTTTTTTCCTTATAATTTGTCAACAAAATACTATAAGACATGTACACGTACGTTTAATATCCAAAAAATATTAAATATTAAAGTAATTAGACCTAAATATTAAATAGTTATATGCATATATAATAGATGATGTAGCCCTGGATAAACGTAGAATGTTTAATCTTGCCACTTTATTATAAAGTCTTATTCCACACTCTTTAATCCAGGTCTGACTTTTTTTAGAATCACTAATTCATTATCATAGGTTATCTTGTGTATCAAAATCGATCTCAATGGTCAAACGAATAAAGGTAGTATATATCATTTAAATTAATCCATAACATTTTCCCACAACCAAATAAATTTTAGAAAAAACTCGATGAGGCGATCCCCATACGTAAGATAAGAATGAATTTAAGACAATTTAAAGACAATTAACACATATCTCTCCAAAGTGTTAAAAGCGTCAATCTTCAAACGCCAAATTACGAAATAAGCCTCATGAGAAGTATGCCTCATATATAAGTATGTCTCATAAATTAGACCTAAAATACAAGTTTTTCTACATTATTGAACCACATATCATGAGGGTAAATAATCAATCTCAAAGGTTAACCACACGCAACAAACTGAACCCAAAACAGTATTTAGTTTCTTTATTAATGAGTCCATCACACAATATATAGTTTACATTTTTTTGTAGTTTATGGATTATTACACGAGAACATAATTTATTCCGTGTTAAAAGGGAGTATTTAATGTTAGTAGTTAAACCATAATCATGTGATACGTGGGGTCAATAAATCATAGTAAAATTTAAATTTGTGCAAGTTAATGTTAGCCCACTTTAGTGCCATTAATCAAGATTTAATTGTATGAGAAATGGTAGGGCATAGTTGCACATGTGTTTCCTTAATATGGAGATCTATCTATTGACACTCTTTCTTTTTACCTGTAAATATTCCTTCTAGCTTGACTGTTTTTTTCTCTTGAAAGTGACCGTGTTAGAGGCATAATTATTTTTTCTCTATTGTCTTAATTGTTCATAAATAATGTACAATTAATTTCAATGGTTCCATTAAATATTGAGGCAATTGAAGCCCAACCTGTCAAAAAAAAAAAAAAAGAGGCAATTGAAGCGCAAACAATACAAAAAAACTGAAAAAAAAAAATTATGTCCAACTTGCATGTTAACCAACAATTCTCATTTTATTTCAAAGTAAATTATTGAGTCAAATTCTTTGGATAAGATTTAGTAAATGGGATAATAAAGTTTATTTATAAGATTTTTTTAAATAGCATTTCTAATATGACAGGCCTGGCCCATAACACTTGCTGGACTAAAAACCAAAGCTGGATCTAGCCCGTTAACATATCTGTTGGGCGGTTGGGTAAAATTTTGGACATTTGCTAACCTAAATGCCATAACAAAATAATGGATACAATAGTTAGGGGATGTTCGCAAAAAATTATCATTTTAAGGGAACGATTAAAATTAGTGATTATGAGAAAATTAATTAATAGTAAAAGTTGATGGTGTTTATAAAAAAAATAAAAAAACAGTCGATAGTGTTTACAAAAAAAAGTTAATACTTAAAAAAAATTGATCCTCACTTTTAACTTTTAGTTTATATCTTTTAAAAGTTTATTTAATTTAATAAATTAAAAGTAAAACACTTTAATTTATTTATGCATATAATTTTAAGGGATCTTAATCACTGATAATTTCTTTCAAACACCCCCTATAATTAATTCAATAGAATCCCAATTTGTGTGTGCATGTATGCATTAAAATAACCATTTCTAGGTATTAAAATAAACATGTTTAATTATTTTTTTAAATCTACATACTTTTTAAAGTCCAAAAAAAATCAATAGAATACCAATTGAATGCATCCTTTGATAAATCAAATTTGACGATTATATGCATATTTGCATTTGGGAAGAAATCAATTAACTTACGCCATATTGGGTAATATATCATCAAATGAAATGAAATTGATCGAATTCATTAAATAGGCTTGACTAATCAAATTATGTCATTTATATAATCAAATTATGTCATTTGGGAAGAAAAACATAGAAAAAAAAACGTACAATTAATATCATTTAAAAATACATTATCAATCAACTAATATATTTTAATAATATAATTAATACTTCATTCGTCCCATAGTTTATGGTAAAATTGTCATTATTTTTGTTTCATAGTTTATGGTAAAGTTGTTTTATCATTTTATCTCATAAAATACTAATAAACAACCATTTATACCCCAACACTTCACTTTATTACAAAATCTTTTATGAGCAGTAAAAAAACCATAAATTATGGGATGGAGAGAGTATTATTTAAAAATATACTTATACCGACCAATTAATATATCTAAATAATACTACTAATATTATTTAAAAATACAGTTAATTTGCATAATGAATGCATATAAATATTTGCCCAAAATAAATAGATACATGATATATATGGGTAAAATAGTGAAAATCTTCTATTTTTATTAAGATAGCGTAATATATGGACTATGGTCTATATTGATAAATTGATATTGATAAAATAGTAGAAATCTGTAAAAGAAAATTATTGAGATATCATATTATTTGGGAAGGCAACTTGCATCATAAAGTTGTACATTATTAAGAAATAGTGGTACATTTATTGGAGAATTAGAATAGGAATGAATTCTGTTGGGGGCCCGCTAAGAAAAAAGAGAAAAGGAAAAGAAAATCTGTTCTGGCGTTTATCACTTTCCTTCGTTGTGAATTTGACTTGTGCCAACGCACTGTGCTGCTGTGTTAAATTGTGCGTTTCGAAGTAGAAGTTGTACTTTGACTTGGTTATAACGAATTTCGCTCTGGAATATTTTTTTTCTGGGGAAATTGATAAAATACAGTGAAACGCGACCGATTGTTGTAGCCCCATCACTTTCTCGCTCATCATTTTCTCTCCGGAATCTCTCTCTACGTCGCTACTGCAAATTTCCAGGTGAATAAATATGGCTGTTTACGATATTTATGGTTTTTTGGCCGTGTGTTCTTCGCGGGGAATTGTGTGAATGATGTACGTTGTGTTCTGGGTGATCATTTTTTTTTGCTATGATCCCCTTTTCCCCTGCCCTATGTGTTTGATTAATTCTTCTGGTTTTGGTTTTTGGATGATCATAGGCATAGCTGAATTTGAAAGGCGGTTGTGATCTTAGTCAAGGGTTTTAATAATTATATTTTTACCGCCTTTGCTTTTTGGAATTTTTTTGGCAATGGCGTTCCCTTGTTTCCTCTATCTTAAAAGGGAAAGTTGGCGTAATTATACTGTGTTTGCCTTTTGGAATGTTTGGTCTTGCTGTTGCATGTTTGGTTAAATTAGATTTTTCTTGGTGAAGAACTATTAGTTTTAGAATTTGAGGCTGAATAGAATGTATCTGGAGAAATCCTGTTTGTAGGAATTTAGTACAGCAAGGGTTACTGCTAATCTTTCTACTTACTTTGGTTAATTTATTCTTTGTTTGGGTTATGTTGCTCGAGTCCCTTTACATCTATGATTGATTATAATTTCAGGAATTAGGCTTAGCTGTTGTGAAAAGATATTTTGGTTGGCGAAAATTATATATACCTTGCTTGGTAACTTGCACAATGTCAAATGGAGAAGCTCGAAAATTTTCAGTGCAGGATATACAACTGGTAAGTTCTCTGGTCTGTGTTGTATATGTAGTCTGTTCTGAATTGTATAAATTATGGTCTTTTATTTGCAAAACATAACTCTCATTAGTTGTGTATTGGAGGGGGTGACATGATATGATTGAAGACATCAAATTTCTCTTTATACCTTTGAATTGTACTTGGTGAAAAGTATTACAGTTTCAGCATCCTCTGGCCTAACCCTCTAAAACTCTTTGACCCCCGAATTTTGAGATACAAAATGAATGCGTAAATGGGGAATCAAGAAATATTTGAGATAGAATAGAGCCTTATGACTGATACATCGAACTTGAGTTTATATCCCAGCCATGGTAGCCCATCAGATCAAAAAGCAAAAGAATCCTAATTTTTGGGCCCATTTTGTACAAGTCCCACACGGTATTTGATTTAATGTGACAGTTAGTTTCTTTGTGATGCTAAATGTGTAATTTTCAATACTATAGTTATCAATATTTATTACTCTTATCCGATGTTTGTAAGTTTATAACTTGTCACATTAGGTGTGTGTGACTAACCTTCTCGTGTATTCTTGCATCAGGTTCAAAATCTTATAGAAAGATGTCTTCAGCTGTACATGAGTGAGAAGGAAGTTGTGAGCACCTTGTTACACCAGGCAAAGATTGAGCCTGGATTCACCGAAGTTGGTATTTTCAGTCTCCTTGGTTAATTTGTTTCCTTTTTATTCATCTGCATATTATATTTGTCTTACTTATGGTGTTGGTGTGTCATGCATCTCTTAGCAAGAGTTAATACAACATGGTAAACCTTTTATTCAACTTGTTGTGGGGCATCATTTTGAGTGGTTAGGAGAAAGGTTGTAAATTGGTGCTATATTTGATTACTTTCAAACTTGTTGATATCTGAATCTCCGTCCAGTTTGGCAGAGACTAGAAGCACAAAATCCAGAATTTTTCCAGGCATATCATCTGAAGCTGATAGTGAAAGACCAGATAGTGCGATTTAATCAGTTGCTTGAGAAACAGGCTGAGCTAATGCGCCAAGTTTGTCAGACTGGAGGTGCTTCCATTCCTTTGTCTAATGGATCTCAGATTCATTCAAGTAAGTTCTTCGATATAATTGGAGTAGTTTACATTAGAAAAATTGGCTCAGTTACCTGTTAATAGGGTTATTTCTATGTCTACACCTGTACATTTTGTTGTCAATTGTCATTGACTGCATGTGAAATCGGTAATGTGGTTACACAGAAATTTTTAGCAATTACAAGTTATGAACAGTTACTAACTAGGCACCAAACAGCAAGAAGTTGTGCCTTTTTAGCAGCTGTAATTTCAAAACATATATTTCTTTATTTTATTTTGTATGTGTTCTTGTGAATAGGGTCAAACCTCAAGGTAATTTTTTTGTAATTTCTCCAATATCTTATATGTGATGCAAAAGATTGGTCCTATTGGATACACAATGCGTCGGAATTTTTATTACAGGTAGATTACCATGGATCATATTTCATTGCAGCTGTCTTCTGGCAGATACTTCACAAGTTTCTGATAGTGCATGAATCATTGGAATTATATATATTTGGATAGCTTGAAAGAATTAAAATCTCAGTATATAGCTATTCATGCAGGAGAGTTTTTCCCTCATGTCTGCAAGCAAATGCATTACAGTATTGCACTTGCTAGAAGGATTACTTCTCCCATCAGGTGTACAACCTTAGGAGCTTATGAGTTCACATTTTCGTACTGGAATAATTTTGGAAGTGTTGTGACTGAGTGCCAACTTTTATGAGCAATTATTATTGGTTAGATTGGAGAATTGATTTTTTTTTTTAACCCTTTGGCAGTTAATAACAACTCAGCTTACCAGGTTCCACAACCTGCTGGACCAATTATTAAATCAGAAAACATGCACAGTTTACCTAATGTTTACACTAATGGTTCATCATCTGTGCAACCAAGCATGCAAGTTCCAGTCAATATGGGAGGTCATGGTGGTAGAATTGATGTCTCAGGAAACATGCTATTAGGTCAGAATTCCAACCCAGGAATGGTGCCAGGAATGAACGGGTTGATGATTAAGTCAGAGGGTGGTTATGGAGGGAATTCCCCTTTTATATTTGGCGGGGACAACAATATTTTGGAACCTCGTAATGCAATTGGAGAAGCGTCTGTTTCTCCTTTCAATGTTGGTGAGTCGACTTTGCAAGCATTGAACGAGACTATGTTGGACCAGGAGATGAACACATTTGGTTTTTTGGGACAGATACCTCGTAACTTCAGTTTATCAGATTTGACAGCTGATTTCTCTAATAGTACTGGTTAGCACTCTTGACCATCTTCCTCCGCTCCCCACCCCACCACCCCTCACAACAACAAAAATTGTACTGTTTCGGAGCATATTGAAAATCTCATCAATGTTGAATTTGTTCACCGCACTTTAATTGGCTGTTTTGAAACACTAAAGCCCAAGAAGTACTTAATTTTTTTTTAAAAAGTTTGGTCACAACAGCTTTGAAAAAAAAGCACTTCTACACTATTCAATATAAGTTGAAAAAACCTTATAAATTATTTATATGGTTTTGTTTTATTTTTTCAGATATACTACAGAGCTACAAGAGATCTCCATTCATGGGAGGAGATGCAAACTTCACCGACCCTCAGATAGGGGGTGAACAACAAGGTAAACCACATTTGATTTTCAATACTGTGTTTGATCTATAAAAGAATAAGCTGTTGATAGTTTTGGTTTTACTTGTGTGCAGATATTAAAAGGCTGGACACCATATCAGAGGGCTTAAGTTATGATGATTTTGGCAGTGATTGATTGAACTTAAATGGTACAAACCTCTATTTACGTCCATATATAGTCATAATTCGAGTTTTTCTTTAATGAATACTCCTCATTTTCTCACTAATTTCCTTTTGTTCTTGTGATGTTGCAGGGCCAATAATAGCTTGATTTGACAGAGAGGTTTTTGTACATTGGTTCTAGAATTAGAAAAGCTTATATGGTTTCGAACTAATTGAATATACCATTGGTTGGTGCTATCGAGTAATAAGTTTAGTTTAGCGATTACAGAATTAGGTTAGAAGATGTATCTATTGACTATTTTCCTTTCTGAAATTAGACTTTTTAATTAACAATTACTCCTATATTGCCAGCGATTCTTGTAATTTGTGTTGGAGTTTGTTAATAGACGCCTGAATCATGCAACACTTATCAACTGTAATTGTTACCAAGCAAAATTGAAGTAGAATTGAAATGATTTTTTTTTTTTTAAAAAATTGTTCTTATTTTTGTTGGGATTGTTCTTTTTTTGAATGAGGTGGTTTGAGTTTTTTTTATAGAATAGAACTTACAGAACTAGCCATGTCTCTATCACATCGATTACCGTTTAGAGTTTCCCTCCTTCCTGGATTTGTTGACACATTTACTGTTTTAGCAGTAGTTTAATGAGAGTTATTTATTAATATAGGTTGTTTTTTGTGAAGGGGTAAAATGGTTTTTTCTTTTTGCCATTGTGTAATTTTTTAAATATTTTGAACTAAAAACAAATTATTTCCTTTTTAGATGTGCCAACAAAAAATCTAAGGCACATAGTTTCTTCTGTTTATAAATACTTGAACTAAAAACAAAATTACTTGAATTTAAAAGCAGGAAGTTGATTTGTGTGTAAAGACAGAGTGAGTGATGTCAACAATTGCTTTTTCTCTGTTTTGACCATTTCTCAATTCGTGTATAAAAACAGAGCGACTGATGTCAACAATTGATTTTTTCCATGTTTGGACCATTTCTCAATTCACGTGCTAGTCTTGTCTGTATCGTTCAAATGTGATGTTTTTCATTGAAAATGTTGTCAAGAAATGCGGAGATAAGCTAAGCAGGGCCAGTTGTGAGGGCGTTGGCAAAATCGGAAATCAAATCATCGACATCCTCAATTCCGACGGAAATACGGATGAGATCTTCAGTCAAGCCTCTAGCTTCTCGTACTGCAGCAGGTATGCTTGCATGGGACATGAAACAAGGCAAGCTGATGAGGGACTTCCTGCACAGTTAAAATTACAGATTTTAGAATGGACTCAAACAGTATCATTTACTAATTATTTACAGTATCATTTTAGAATCGCAACCCGTTATTGACAGAAATATGAACATCACATAACTATCTCCGACTCTAACACTATCATTTACTAATTTGTCTTAAAATGTAACTATCTTATGTTTTATATGAGTTATCTTATAGCATGATAACCAGCCTTACTAAACGATACTGAAAATGTGTTGCAAAATTACCAAAACTGACGGTTATGCTGAAATATTTGGTCGCCTCGACAACATGCTTAGACAGTGCCAATGAGCCTGTTACGAAACTTAGGACCGATCCTGCACCCTTTGCCTGTACCAAGAGAGAGACGGCATGTCAAAATTTCCTTGCCCGCAATGAGTCAGAGATTATGGATGATGAACATTTACCTGGGAAAAGTGTAAGGATCGCCCTGGATGATCGGGAAGACCAGCATAATTTACCCTCTTCACCCGAGGATGGGAGGACATGAATTCAGCTATTTTTTGTGCATTTTCCTGCAGGTTCGACATTATATGGCCATAACATTAAAAGAATCTTTTACAACTTGGAAGGTCGTCGGCCAACATTAAGGTGCCTCACAATGGGACGACTAAAGCTTTAGAGTGACAACAGATTTACAAAAAAAAGGTTCAATGTGGAACTTTTAGCATGTAAGTTGAGAAAAATCAAAACCGAGTGCATTAACTAGTTGGTTAATTGATTCTGAGCAAACCATTGTTGTATAAAGTGAGGGAAAAATATAATACCTGTTGCTTTTCAACACGTAGAGACATAGTTTTGATGCCTCTTAAACAAAGCCAACAGTCAAATGGCGCTAACCCTGAGCCCTCCGCATTCTGTAGGAAATACAGCTCTTTCGCCAAGCTAAGCCTAAGCATCAAATGAGGCAAATGAGTCGATGAATTCAGGAGCAGTCCCCCACACACCACCCACCAATCCCAAAAGAGAAGGAAAAAAAGAAATGTTCAAATCTAAAATATCTCCCTGCAAATGAAAATTATGAAACTCGTGGACGCACCTTTCTCCCTTAATAGCAAGAACACCAGCCATGAGGTCACTGTGACCAGCTATGAATTTAGTAGTTGAATGCATCACGATATCTGAAATTCGATTCACAAACTAAGGTTGAAGGTGTATCTCATCGGTCCCACATGTAATATCTTGTACAGAAAGGCACAAAGATTATTAAACAATTGTATCATTACCAGCTCCGAGTTCCAAAGGTTGACACAGTACAGGAGACATAATGCTGTTATCCACCAACACAAGAGCACCATGAGCATGCGCCAGCTCAGATATTTTCTAAATGAAAATCAGGACAAAAGGTGTACAAATTAGTATATTGCTCAGTGACAATTTCTAAAAATTCAATTTTAAATGAAAAGAACAAGCCACAAAATCATATTTTAAATTCATATGACCTATACGAATATCAGAAATCTGTTGGCGTGGGTTTGTTGGACTTTCCAACCACACAAGCTTTGTCCAAGGGCCAATGGCGGATGCAACCTCTTCTAAATTTGTAGTATCCACACGCCTGCACCACAAATAGTATGACGGCTTGCTAGACGAAAAAAAATATATTGATTAGAAGAAAACGATACTAACTTAACGACGACTCCAGATTTTGGGGCTACTCGTGACAACAAACGATCAGAGCCACCATATATGTCATCACCAGCAATAATCTCCTCACCTGCCAGGACAAAAACCGAGATTATTTATAAATTTGCTAAGTGAGCACTATTATCATGTTCGTTGCATGGTGATCAGAACCCATAATGCATTTATAAACATTGGGAACACCATTGAGCAAAAATACTATAAGAAAGATAGCAGAGTACCAGTTCCAACAAGATGAGTAACAGCTGACAAGGCGGCCATTCCACTTGTGAAGCATAATGCTCGATCAGCTTTATCAAGCTTTGCAAGAAGTCTGAAACGGACAAAAAATCATTTCAACAGATAGAAACAATTGTGAAGCGTACGTCGATGACGTAGACCAAAGAAAGAATTATCTCATGAGAGCAGAGACCTTTCTAGGACATCCCGAGTTGGATTTCCACTTCTTGTATAATCATAAGGTCCATTTTCTGTAGCTGAAGGCTGAAGAAAAGTTGAAATAAGGAAACACTAGGATCTTCATAAGCTTACACTTTAGAAGAATGCATTTTCATATCTTTTTCTGCATATTATTCCCAAGCCTTACAAATAAATATTGCTAAGAATTCTCTCTGTAATTTCGTGCACAACAAAAATATCTCAAAAGAATGAAGATTCTGAAGTTTACCTGCTTGAATGTTGCTGTTTGATATAGAGGCGTGCTCAAAGCATCATAAGGATCAAATTCGTTAGAAAAATTCATCAACATTGTGGAAACACTTGGCTCCCGTTGGTCACTAATCTGTACAGGCTCCTCTTCTGCCATAAGTTTATGTATACAAAATATCACCTTTATGCCAAAATGAACTCATTGTAGCTCTATATGCATGAATAACAGTAACAGTACATACTACACATACATTTGCATAACATAGCTTCAATAAATAATATACACCTACCGTTTGAGCATTCAGCAACCCCATCAACCAAAGCTGATGTGCTGGCATCCATGCCTTTGTCTCTCAAGCAATTTAGTTTGAGGTTCTGACCACCCACTGAACAATTTCGCTTCTTGAGCACAATTGTTTTGGACTCGTACAACAGGCGGAGATTACAGTTCAGAAAACCCTTAAGACCAATCAAAAGAGTTCTGTATCAGAATCAGACACCAGTTTTGGAACCAGGGGAATATCAGAAAATGTAACATGAACAAGAATCATATGAATCGAGTTTATACCAAACCCTAAACCTGGATGATATTTCAATCTATATTATTACTCCTGAAGCCAATCTATTTAGTTTTCGTGTTCCTCCCCAACACTACTGATATACCAAGCAAATACCAATATAAGTTATTATTATATCAAAGCCTAAGAAACAGGAACTGCCCATTTAATTTCAGAATTACAACACCTTTTGTGTTTTCACAAGTTCCAATTTTGATTCCAAATTCATAATTTACATTGAAGATGCACGAGTCTTTTTTCGCTTGAGGCATCATGAGAAGAACAAGGACAACTCCCAACCCAAAGTAAGCAGTTCGAGTACTTTTTCGTAATTAAGAAATAAAAAATCTTTATGTACCCTTAAAATCAGAAAATCAAGCTATTTTTACAACCCACTGAGAAATAACTGGGGAAAAAAGGAGGTAAATATAGACCACTTTCCAGTTCATCACAAAGAAAAGGCTCAAAACGCATAAAAAGGGATTGAATGAAGCTCGTGTAAACCTAAATTATTAGAGTTTATAAATTCTGAAGCTTTTTCCATCCAATCAAACGAAATCCCTAACTTTTAACACCCCGAATACGAAAATGAACAGGAAAATGGAAAATGGGAAAGAAAACCCTTATAAAATAGGAGTAGTCATAACCGGAAAACAAAAGCGCGTAACTAAGTATTCACATTTTGAAAAGTTGAGTTTGTGGAGAGTGAGGTGAAGAATGATTTGAGAGACAGAGTCGAGGCCGCCATTGTCACTGAGAGAGAAAAGCTGAACAAAAGAAACAGAGACTCCAAAATTAGATATTTATTTCTTACCAGTACCCTAAATTTGTAATATATATATTTTTTTCATTTCTCTTTTTTTTATACAAACTACAGTGTATTCGAAATAAAAATAACAGAGTATTCTCACATGCCACATAACATTGTTATAAAATTCTTTATATAGCCATTATATAGGATTAAAAATGAAAAATCAGAGGATAGGACTCCATTGACATTTCAGTCCAATATTCCCAAAACAACACTCACAAATTTCTGTAATCTGCTTTCTAGATATTCGGATAGTTTGCAGTAAAAAAATCGTTTGATTCTAACGGCATGGCAGAGACATTCTTGTTCAACATCATTGAAGGGGTGTTGTCCAAAGTTTCTTCCCTTGCTTTAGAACAGATAACACCAGCTTGGAACATTAAATCCGAGGTAACAAAACTTCAGAACACACTTTCCACCATTAAAGCTGTAATCTTGGATGCAGATGATCAGCAATCCAAGAATCACGAGGTCAGAGATTGGCTCGAGAAGCTCAAGATTGCTGTTTACGATATTGACGATCTGTTCGACGATCTTTCCTCTCAAGTTTTGCTGAAAAGCACAGAGATTTGCAGTGGGGTTTCGATCTTCAAAAAGGTTAGGAGATTCTTTTCAAGCTCAAATCCTGTTGCTAATAGATTCAAGATTGGTCGTAGGATAGAAGATTTAAGGATAGGAACAAGTTTCATTTCACTGAAAAACCCCATTTGATTTCTTTAGACAAAAGCAAATTCAGGGAACAAACTCACTCGTTTGTTAGGGCTTCAGATATCATTGGTAGGGATAATGATAAGGAAAACATTGTGCAGCTTCTTCTGAGCCCTAATGGTGAAAACCATGTTTCTGTTATTCCAATAGTTGGAATAGGGGGTCTTGGAAAGACAACGGTTGTTAAATTGGCCTACAATGATGATCGAGTGAAGCAAAGTTTTGATCTTGGAATGTGGGTTTCTGTGTCTGAAGATTTTAGGGTTGGTAAAGTTGTTGAAAAAATTCTGAAATCTGCAACTGGTGAGAGTTTAGGCCATCTTGATATGGACCAAATGCAAAGGCGTTTGGCTGATGTTTTGAATGATAAGAGGTATTTGCTCGTTTTGGATGATGTGTGGAACGAGGATCGTATCAAGTGGATGGATTTGAGGGAGTTGTTGATGAATTGTGAATCGGGAAGTAAAATCATCGTCACTACTCGTAGTAAGACTGTAGCCACGATTACTAGCACAATGTCAGCGTATAATCTAACCGGTCTTTGTGATGATGATTGCTTATCTCTATTTCTAAGATGTGCTTTCGGAGAAGTGGGTGATTTGCTTCCTAATCTGGTCACGATCGGAGAGGAAATCGTGAAGAAATGTGGTGGGGTCCCGCTGGCTGTAAAGACGTTGGGAAGCTTGTTGTATATGAATACAGATGAGCAAGAATGGCTGCGAATTAAGGACAATGATATATGGGAAATTGATCAAAAGCACACTGACATACTACCTATATTGAGGCTAAGCTATGAACAATTGCCTTCCCACTTGAGGCAATGCTTCGCCTATTGCTCCATGTTGCCTAAAGGCCTTGAAATTCCGAGGGAGGTGTTCATTAACCTTTGGATTGCTCAAGGTTTAGTACGTTCGGGCAATGCAAACAGACAGCTAGAAGACGTGGGAAAGCACTACTTTAACGAGTTGTTGTCAAGATTCTGCTTTCAAGATGTGGTAGAAGCTTTTGATGGAGAAATACTAGCTTGTAAGATCCACAGTCTCGTTCACGACCTTGCTTGTTCAGTGGCAGGTGACGAATTTCTCTACGTGAAATCTCATGTTAAAACCGTCTCTCATAGAGTTCGCCACCTATATTTTCAGAACGAACATCTTTCAAGTAAAGAAGCACCAAAGCCATTGCTCAAGTTGAAAAAAACGAGGTCTTTCAGTTGTGAATTCAAGGCGGGCAACCCTTTGGACGAGACATTTATCGAGGCCATCACAAGAAATTTCAAATGCCTACGCGTTTTGATCTTGTGCGCATTAGATCTTCACGAGCTTCCAAGTTCAATCGGTGACTTGAAACAGTTAAGGTATCTTGACCTGAGTCACTGCAGTAACTTGAAGTCTCTTCCAAAGTCATTCTGCAAGCTTGTCAATTTACAGTGTTTGAATCTCATCAACTGTGAAAACTTTCTTGTTTTGCCCCGAAACTTTCTACATATGATCAACCTAAGAACCCTGTATTTGACCTGTCAGCAGATGTCTTTGACACAAAAATGCCACCAATATTTCAGCTCTCTCCAGTTCTTGCTGCTTTTCAACTGTGACTTTGTCCAGTTACCATCTGAAGGACTTAGCCACTTTACTTCTCTTCGAGTTTTACGTATATATGATTGTCCAAAGTTAGCTTCTCTCCCAAATGGTATCAAGCATCTGTCTTCACTGGAGAAACTGTGGATTTGGAACTGTGACGAGCTTGACCTATCCACGGGAGATGGATTGCAGGGCCTGACGGGCCTTCAGTCGTTGCTTCTGATGGGGCTTCCTAAGTTGATCCATCTTCCAGTTGGACTTAGACAGAATGTTGCAAGAAGTCTCAAATTTTTTCGAATTGCAAATTGTGCTAATATTTCAGCACTACCAGATTGGATTTCGAGTTTCACTTTGCTTCAAAGACTGTACATTGAGGATTGTCCTAGTCTAGTCGCATTTCCAGAAAGGATGCATAATCATGTTCCGCAAGTGCATATCAGTGGTTGTCCTAAACTTGCAGAGATCCGATAAATTTATCATTAATTGAAGATCAGTCCATTCCATGTTAGTTAATAGAAGAATTTGTACACCAGCTATCTGCAAATGTTCTGTTTTGCATGAGCCTACTTTTGATGTTTTTTTTTTTCCATTTGTATAGTATAGTATAGAGTTAGTTATATATTATCATTATTTCTCTCAAAAAGGGACATGATAAGTTGTCAAGATTTCCCTCCAGCAAGCAGCAGATCAACCAATATTTCATTTTATGAATACAGTGAGCTTCCAGAATGAACTCTCAACCATCCGCGTGCAATATCCCGGATTCTTGTTACATATTTTATTTGCTCATTATCCATCCCGTCCATTGAGAGCAGATCTGCTTCACGTGCAATGTAGCAAACTGAAGTAAAAACAATTAAATTAATTTCAGCATATATTGATACTTTTAAGGACAGAAATTGTAACTGATAATTGATGCATAACATAGAAACTTGCCATTTTCTGCTCAAACTGGGGTGTGATGGATATAGGCCTACGGAGACGACGATTTGCCCGTTCACTCACCTCAGGTTCGATTTTTACAGATACATCTCCTCCTCGTTTCTTCCTTTTCCAACTCTGCACTGGTTCGGGGATATCCTGAGGCATGCCAAACTGTCTTAGACAACGATCCGGAAGATGCCTTTCTACCTCGTCGAAACATATCAACATCGTCTTTGATCTTCCCAGGATAACTTGATTTCTGATATTTTCGGGTACAACAGTAAGGTTCATAGTTTCATAAGGACACCAATCAACCTGCAGCCAACGATAGTCATTAGCATATGTAACAAAAGGAAAATGAAGAATAATGTATAAGGATCTGTACAGCTAAATCACGAACTCACATCAGAAGGATCTAACGAATCCAAAGCTTTTCGATAAAAAGGGACACCACGATCTGAAGTTGGACCATTACGCTTATCTTTCCACCTTAGGACAAAAGGAAAACATTCATGAATCTGGAGGAGATTAGGGCGTTGGCCTATGTTGAGGCGACAGTAACTCCAACACTACAAAAAAGGTAAACCAACATATCTTCAATATGTGTTGTTTCATTAACGACATTAAATCAAGCAAACGAGTGACAACTGATTAACCTGAAGCAGTGTCAAGCAGCCGCTAATAGCACTTTGTGTTCTAAGGGAGGCACTACCAAGTTCACTGTACAAGAAAGCTAGCGCTGCAGCACCCCAAGCATACTTGCCAGCTTCATCAAAATCTTGTAATAATTGGAGGTACATAACCGGAACCTTGTTATCCATAGTGGTGCAGAAAATTGTACTTCCAACAAGATACAGTATGTACGCACGAGTATGAAACTCAATTTCCTCAACCGAGGCGTTTTCAGGACATTCAGAGAATGCCTCTTTTAACCAGCTTAGATTCACCATCCCGCCACTTGTGCACCCCGGTGATTTACCAAGATACTTAAGACATAAAGAATCACATGAGGCAGAGGTATAACAGGTTTACCGTCAACTGGAAGCCCAAGCAAGTATGCCACATCTTCAAGTGTTATTGTCATTTCTCCAACAGTCATATGAAACGTGTTCGTTTCTCTCCTCCATCTCTCAACTAATGCAGATATGAGTGGGGTATCTAGACTAATTGCTGGAATCAACCTCAGATGCTCAAAACCTGCTTTGTTCACCAGTTCAATCTGTTGCTTGGTGAGCACCCATTGATCAAGCTGCGAAGTGTGTTCAATGCATCGAAGTGAACCACGCTCCTGTTAATATCGTAGAAAACTACAAGTGACAACAAAGATTCTCAAAGCACACAAGAGAGTACAAGAGCTACCACCTTTCCCTCCCAAACAGCAGATGAAACATGATTAGCTTGATCATATAAAACCGAACCATCAACCGGACCTGGATTGGTTGTGTAATCATCCATCTTGTTTCTATCAGTAATTAACGTTAAAGTTGAGCTTAGTAAATGAACATGTGCATGTGCGAGAAATTAGAATGCTAAGTTTATGGCTTGAGATAGAATAGTAAACGGCGATAGCCTATACTTTAGATTAAAGGGTGGGTCGAAAGCTCTGCGTATCAGGATGAGAGAGAGCAAGAAAGAAAGAAAACAAGGGAAACGCCATTCGAAAGACTATTTTCACATAACACAGAAATCAATGATTTACATGAAGAGAAGCAATAAACGAAGAGTATTAGGTATTTCAAAAATTTCATAAAGCTATATAGTACTGAGTATTTCAGAACTTATATAAACATTCTTTCGGAAAAAAAAGATTACTAAAAATTATAAAAACTTATAACTCGAATGTGAAACGACTTGAAAAAACTTCAAACAATAATTATAAAAAATTTATCAAATTTTTGACGTAACACACTCCTTTTTAATCTGTTTTTTAATCTGTAATTAAATGGAGTTGCCTCCAAGGAGCTTTCTCTCCCGAACCATATTCGCCACAACCTAGGCTTGTATACTTATTGGATATACCAACTATAGTAACATAATAGAATCATAGGCGGTAAGATACACTGCAAGCAACAAAATTACCCACATAAACATTTAAAATAATAAAGTATCCAATCAAACCCCACCCCACCTTGAGTCTTGATTGTGCCTAACAAGTAAATGGAATATATCATTTAAAAAACAAGACAAAACTCAGTTAAAAACTAGCACAAAAACACCCATTCCAATGTGCCCGAATTATGCTTCGTGTCACCCCTCTTTAAATAAAGAGATGAGATAAAAGGGATTTGAATTTGATCAAATTGGTTTGAGTTGTTAAGAATTAAACAAGTATGAGTTCCTGACCCTTCTGAAACCATGATATCATAACAATTATTCTGGGCTTAGAACAAAACATTATTTTCGCCAGTTCTAGAAAAAGTAATAATGAACACTGTACAATTATTGCCAAACAGGGTTTAAGAAGAATTTACAGGATAAATAAAAAACTAACCTGTTGTGAGAGAATGACAATTTGTGAAAAGAAAAGGCGATGCAATGGGCATAATATAAACCAGACCTGGTAAAAACAAATTTTGAGATATCTTTGGAATAAAAGACTTGTTAAATAAATTATTCATATATATCTTCTACTTTTTAAAAAAAAAAATTCAAATATATCTGTTGAAAACAAATCATTTATGAAATCTTGACAAAAATGAATAAATCTATACTTTTTTTTTATAAACACATTAAATCTCTTGTATCAATAATAAAAGTTTACTATAGTATGAAATTTATAACTGAGTAGGTGCATTTTAGAGGACCATTTGTTCAAGGGTCTTGTTACTCACACCTACACATTTAGTAAATACACCTTTCTGTAACTTTTTTAAAATAAATAAACACACAAAATATCAAAAGTACCCTTTCTAGATTTCGGAAAAAAAAAAATTGAATTTTAATACTATGTTCGAAATATTTATCTGAATTTATTTACATAAATCGGGAAATTTTTTCGAATTTTTACATAAGAAAAAATTATACTTCGTGTACCTACAGTTCGGAAAAAACTGTCGAATTTTAATACTATGTTCGAAAAAATTATCTGAATTTATATGCATAAATCGGAATTTTTTTTCGAATTTTTACATAAGAAAAAATGATAATTCTTGTACCTACGGTTCGGAAAAAATATTCGAATTTTAATATTATGTTCGAAAAAATTATCTGAATTTATGAGCATAAGTCGGGAAATTTTTACGAATTTCATGATGATAAGGGTATTTTGGGAAAATTAGGGGAGTGTATTCATCAATATGAGTGATGTATTAATCCAGATGGTATATTTACTAAAAAGGTAGGTGTGAGTAACCTGAAATGGTAGGAATCGAGCCAACAATAGAAGTCGGCTTAGTTAAGATATCCCCTGGCGCATAAGATAGACCCGATCGGTACTCCATCTAGAGAAGAGAAACTACTAGGCCAGCCATAAGCCCTAAGTCAGGGAAAGGGACGCGGCAAAAGTAGGCGTCATTTCTTAGAGGTTACATTTCATAGTGAGGGGGGAAATGTTGCGTGGGAGAGCTTTAGCTCGGCCACCGCTTTCTTATTCTTGACTTGCCTTAGCCGAACGAAGTCGAGCTAAAAGTCAAGATCTTCCCTTAGCAACAAATCCTTGTGGTCGACACCTACTCTTTTCTTTTCGCTTAAGCTCCACCGTTTTAGGGGATGAATTGATTGGATACCCGAGAACCATAATCTTTCCTAGGAACAGCTTCTACGACGATAGATAGGGGTCCAGTCTGTATGAAAAACCAGAGTTTAAGGCCCAGGAGTCCAATATTTATCGTGTTGGGCCCATTTTTTCTTGAATTATTTTTCGTAAGCATTTTTTTTTTATCGGGCAAACTTAGTTGTTAGTAGTTAGTACACCAAGCACTCAAATACTCCACGAAATCACTAATTCACCTTATAATTTCTATAACTCAAAATTAGTTCCCAAAGGGAATCACGAAATTACCAATCCACCTAACTCCTATAACTCCAAATTCGTTCCCAAATCACGAAATCACCAATCCACATTATAACTCATATAACTCCAAATTGCTTTAAAATGGAATCGAACCCTTCTTTAAATAAACGGTGGTAAAAATTAAATTTTAAACCTTTTTAGTTAAAATATGACATGGAGCATTTTTTTTCTTGAATTAAATAGTTTACAAATCGCCATTTTTCCTTTTCATTAAATTTATTCATTTAAATAGATTTAGTTTTGTATGTTTACTAATAAGATATAAAATTTGTAACTTTTATAAATGTGTATTAGGTGTTTGGAAATACAGTTTATTTTTATTAAATAGATTTACGTGTGTTCAATGTAACGTGTGCGCAATTAACGTTCTTTTGATAAAAAGAATTCAAAGATAAGACAAAAACATTAAAATCAAATAGTATCATTTTTGTAATTATTAATCGGCCCCCCTACTCGAGTTTATAAAGTACAATTAGTGTAGAATCATGATTATATTTATATCTCCCTTCGTGAACATATTCATGAACACAACATATAAAACTCATTCTCAAGATTTTTATTTTTCTCTTAAGTATTATTTCTATCTTATCTTTCAAATCAAAGTATTGATAGACGACTATCTAAAAAATCTTTTGAAGTTATATGGTTTGAATACTATTATTCATTAAAATTTTAAAATAATCAACTGATAAATTTTTTATAGCAAATTATTAAAGATTTTAATTATAACAATCTCTTTTGTAAATTTCAATGCCCTAAAATAGTTTATTAAGCTAGCTACACTATCTTAGAGGTGGCTGTAGGTACAATCTTTTAATGCATTTAGAAAAATAGGTTTAGAAAAACGACTTGTGATGGAGTAGTAACTTGTACCAACAATAGCCCCTAAAAAGTAAAAACAGAAAATAGAGAAAATACAGTAATAGGGGGCTAGGAAAATATTTCCAATTTATTTTTTGAATCGATCCATGAAAGGAAGAATTTAATTAACTGTGACGAGAGTATTATAATATCAATAAAAGATATGAAAAAACATGCTACAAGAGCTGTTTTTAAAGAGGGTGAATTAATTAATGATATTTCTATCAATATGAATTAATCATTTTTTTAATAAAATAAGAACATCGTATTTTAGTTGGCACTGGGCGTCCTCTCTGTGTACCTTAGGTTGTTACAAAATTATTAAGGGTATTAATTTGGATAGTTTCATGCACCTCTTAAAAGTAAAAGTAGTTACAATATATTATTTCCCACCTTTTTTGATAAAGTGGGTTGAGTAAAATAGCAAAAAAGAAAAGAGAGCGCCAATTAAATTAAATATCATATATATTCACATTAGAAATGATCGTATTATGCAATGTTTTCATAACCGAACCGGTGATCGAAGACAGAACCACCGGTCGGCCCGGATTCAACGGGTCGGACCAGGATTCAACAAATTGGTTCAACCGATTTTCATGTTTAGTTAAAAAAACAAAATAAGTATACACCTACAAAAATTTAAATATATATTTTATAACTTTTCATATCATATTTTATAAATTTTGTCCCACCTCATACATTTATCCCACGTCGAAAGTGTTGGAGAAAAATGTGAGAGGAATATAGATTTAAAATTTTAAATATTTAATATAAATTAATAATTAAATTTTTTAAAAAAAGAAAAAAATCGGTTATTTCCGATTGAACCGGGTTTTGACCGATTCAACCCGGTTCAACCTGAAATCCGGTTATATAGGTGTTTTTTAACCGGGTTACCGGCCGATTCCCGTTGAACCGGCCGGTTCAACCCGGTTTTGAAAACATTGGTATTATGTATGGGATATTTGCTCATTTAACATGAAGACATAGATAAAATAATTATTATATACAATTTCAGTAATCGCTTAATTAAAAGAGACTTAAAAAAAAAAAGACTTTGAAGTCCTATTTTCGCTGGCTGTTAGTTTAAATTTCTTATTCTATGTCATATTATATATTTAAATTAGATTACCTTATATGCAAGACCTAAGACACCGTCAAGATTTCATATAATTTTTTAGAAGTGTCAAGAATTATTCAAAAGCAGAAGCACGCAACTATGTTCCCATATTAATAGTTGCACTTTTTCGTGTCAATAAGTCGTGACTTTTCAAAGATAACAAGTCAGTTGCATCTCCAAAATCTTATTTATGAGTGCAAAGTGGACCTGGTGCATACAAGATCTATTACGCAAATTTCCCAGTGAAATTTATTTATAGTATGAAATTTATATCACTACACTTATCAATTGATATCATTAATTTCACAAACTAATGTTCATATAATTTAATACTGTAATATTAATTTTTAAGTGTAATGATATTAATTTATAAATATTATATTAATTTATAAATATAATGATATAAATTTTATATTATGAATAAATTTTATAGGAGGGTTACTCTATGTTTTAATATAATTTTTTAATGTTGAATTGTGAATTTGAAACTCAAAAGTTAGGAAGTGGAATTTATAGGGGGGAGTGCTTAATGATGGGGTCAGACGAAGATATTTAACCGATATCCTTGTCAAAAAATTAAACATTGATTTTGGTACTATGAATCCACCCCAAAATACTATGCTGATCTGTCACTTTGACAACACCCCACCCCCTGTCACATAATCAATTTGTTTCAGTCTATAGTATTAGGTAGTAGCCTTTTTTTTTAACAGGATGAAGCATTTTTCTCACTGTGGGTGATTTTGTCAATTTACACGCAATTATTTACACTGAAACGTGCTAACTTATTTATATTAAAATATGCGATTTTATGTATAAAAGACTTACTCTTTTATTAATTAAATAAACTTTTTTTTTCTCAAGTTAGCCTCCCAAAAGTCTTTTTGGTTTATTTAATTAGACCTCAATTCTAAAATCTTGAAACTTTTAAAATGGGAAAATTTTGAAAATTTATCGACATAAATGCAGCAAATTCACCAAATTGCCCTTCTTAGTTTACTGATAAATGAATACTCACATACTCCATTTCATTTACACACTCCCACACCCCTCACCAACAAAACTAAAACACACACACACACACATACATCCAGGTGTGTATATATATATATATTATGTATAATCAATGATGGATGAAGATGATATTGATCTACAGTGCTGAAAAAATTGAAGATCAATTATATTAATATATATATGATGATGTGAAAGTGATGATTATAGGAATTAATTCTTGATGGTAAGGTTTTTCAGCATAATTTTGATGGCCATAATAACCACAACTCTCTTGTTTCTACCGCACCTTCTGCCGCCGCTTCCACCGCCGCCGCTCATGCTCCTCCTCCTCCCCGTCGCCATCATGGCGGTGCTACTCTTCTTAGCCTTCGCGCTGCCGCAGATTCCCGGCGTTGCTTACATTTCCGCCTGAAGAAGAATTAATAAGAAGAGTACTTACATTCTAACTTTTTGTTTTTGTGTGAATGTAGTATGAATAGTGTATAATAACTTTAAATAATAGTTTAACTCTTGTATATATGATGATAAAAATAATCATGATTCTTGAATTAGATAATACTATATTTGGAGGCATTGAGAAGAATATTCTATTTTATTGTTTTATTGCTTTGACAGGTGCATTGTATGTAACGTTTAAACATGCATGTTCTTCATTCCAATCTTATAATTAATTACTCCTTTTGTTGCATTATTTTAGTAGATGCAGTTTTCATAAGTGCATGTCTAGACCTAATTTCGATGAGACACACTTGTATGAGATCGTCTTACAGTGAAACAGGTATAAATTGGACATTGACGTTTTAAATTTTTTTTTTGGAGGGTAAATATAGTTTGTGTTAAATTGTACCCCGTCTCATATGAGTTTTTCTCAATTTCAATTTGTAGTCTGGGCAGTCTAGGGCAGGTACGTAAAATTACCCTTTAATTTCGCCCTATAAAAATTATAAATTAAAGTGCTACTAATTAAAGCACTTAAACTTTATCATAATGTTTTTAAAAGCTTCTTCTTTAATTTAATCACAGGAGTGACATGCGACTTAAATATGTTAAAAATTTGTGTGAACTCGAGTTCACGATTAACTCTATTTTTCAATATTATCACTATAAATTAAATAATAAAAAGTATCACTGTTATGCGTAAAATTTATAACTGTTAAACATAAAAATTATGATTGTTTAAAAAAGGAGCTTAACAGTGATTATAAGTTTTGTGCGTAACAGTAATAATGTTCATATATAAATTTGGTTCACACCGTTGATTCTTAAATATATTTTCAAACATCATTAATTGTTTTCACTACATAATAGTATTAGTTATTTTCACATACTTACTCTAATTTAATTGGATATTAAGCTAACAAAAAGGGAAAATTTTATGGTAAATATAGGAGCATTTTCATGTGCTGCTTTTTTTAATAAGGATAAATATGTCATAAAATGAGAGAAAATAATTTTTATTTTTTTATCATATGTATGGTAAAAAAGTGATTGAACCATGAAATTGCAAAAAAGGGTTTATCCGTACTTTAATCATAGACAAAAACTCATATGAGACAGTCCCATGCATGAAACGTGCTAAAACCTAGCACAAATCACACCCAACCCTCCGAAAGTGTTAAAGCGTCAATGTTCAAATTATGCACCGTCTCACCATGAGACCATCTCAGACAAGTGTGACTCTTAATCATATAGGCTTATCAGATTTAAAATTTAATATTTTATGTTTACATCTTGAGTGATACTTATGTACACCAATTGCACAAGATGCAATTGGTGCAATTGAATTCAATTTCAATTTGGATGAACCATCTACACCGTAAACACTAAATAATTAATCCTAAATAATGATATATCCAGACCGGGTGAACTATGAACCACTCGGATCTGGTTTGGGTCGGGCAAAAAAAAAAAAAAGAGAGAGAGAGAGAGAGAGAACTAGTAAAATAATTAAAAAAAAATTGAAATTCAATTGTACCAAATCAAAATTGATACAAATGGTGCACAATACAATTTGCTTTACATATATATCTATCAAGGTCAAAGTCAAACAAGCGTTTAGGCAGAAAATTCGATGGATATTGAGTAATTTAAGGCAGTTTTCACTTTTCACATTGAAATTATACATACTAATTTGTTAGCACATGTTAATGAAAAAAAAATGTGGTGCTTAAGCTTAAAATTTGAGTCAAAAGTTGTCCCCAAAAGAAAGTCTAGAAGTCAAATAAATATTTTTATATGACAGACTTTTTCTTTTCTGGATGCATGGCATGAAAAATTGATTATACATACTACATACGAATGCTCTTATCCTTTCTGCTGTAATTGATTTTCAAAGGAAGGTTTTTTTTTTGGTGAATTAAATAAAAATCCCAAATAGAAAGCATTGAGTCAGACCTTGTTACTACACCTTTTTCTTTTTTTGTTTGAAAAATATACAATTGTCTCGAAGCTACTGATAAGATTAACCGTTAAATTTTATCCCAAAAAAAAAAAAAAAAACCCCGTTAAATATTGGGCTAACTGGAAAAAATATACTCCTCTTTTTTCGTAGCACTGTGACAGAACGGGCCTAATCTAATAATGAAATTGGGCTTATTATTTCTTGTTTGGAGAGCTTTGTCGGCACGAAAATATTAAAGACCCACGACCTAAGCCCAATTTGACATCGTGCAATATCCAACCTTATATTATCTTAAAAAAATATTAGTTTAAACATATATTATATAATATTGATATTGATATTCATCTTGAATGCTACTCCGTAAGAAATATGTATTATAAAAATTTACATTTTTTAAAAACTATAACTTTACATTTTACAATGAAGAAATTATTATTATATAATATGATAAATTTGAAATTAGAATTCAAGCGAAATTAAAACAATCTTCCATAAGATATTTGAAGATTTTTTTTTTGAAGATATTTTCTTCAATTTGTTTCTAATATTAGGTAGAATCAAATGGAAAAAAATAATATATTAAAAATATATCCTATCAATATTTATGACGCCTCAAGTAAAAAAATAATTTAATTTGTGATATACATTTTTTTTTTTGACAGGAAAGAAAAAATGTATTAAAACGGCCGAAAATCGACAACAACAGTAGCAACAATATCATCCGGAACGGACGACGAATAAAAATCAGAAACAGTAGAAAAAGCAAATTGGGAAAGCTTATGGGCCACTAGATTACCGGTCGTAGAACCCAATTAAAAAAAAGTAACACAAGCAAACCCAACACAAAGTCTAAGAATATCCGAAATAATGCCTCCAAAATAGGAGTAATCCTCTTTGGGCTGTTTCAAAGCAAAATACACCACTTGAGAGTCCATCTCCACGACTATCCTGTTTACACCTTGCTCGATTGCCATTTTGACCCCTTCTCTCACCGCCAATTAGCTTGACCCGATTCGATCGAGATTGTTGAGTCTCTCAGCAGCTAAACCCTAAACCCCCATATCATTTAGTAGCACCCTATCATTGAACCTAAGTAGCAGTTGGACGACCCAAAAAAGGTTGGGCCGGGGATCGGACAGAACCCACACCCAGATGACGTCATAATAAATATTATATATATATAATATGAAAAGCAAAAGCCCAAAATGAAAAATGAAAAGCAAAGCCCAAAAATGAAAAAAAATGAAAAGCAAAGCCCAAAAATGAAAAAATGAAAAGCAAAGCCCAAAAAAAATGATAAATGGGTTAATAAAAAAAAAAAAAAAGGGTTAAAAAACCTAATCTTCTCTCCCTTCATTTCATTCTCGACTTTCTTTTTTCCGCCGCCCAAGCCATCCACCACCGACCACCTCTCGAACTAGTTGCTTTGTTGGATGACGGCCGGCGATGTGGGCGAAGTGAAGGCGGCGGTGTCTTTCAAATGCCGGCTCACCAGTGGGCGCATGCGGTGGCGTGGCTCGGCGGCGGTGAAGGGAGAGATGGTGGACCCACGAAAAAAAAAAAATTAAAAAATTAATGGCAAACCCTGCTCATTGCTTTTGTAAAACCAAATGGCCCAAAGTGCGGCCCAATAGCGGTTCTATACACCTCTATTGGTCCTCCTTCCCACCGGTCAGGCGGTTCGGCAAACGTCGGACCGGTTTTTTAAAACATAGGTAACCCATGCAGAATCCACACCATCTCTACAAGAAACATCACAATTAAGTTTTCCCCTTCATTTTTTAGAGACCCAAATGAACTAGTTGTTTGTCGATGGCCAAACCAAATCGGCTCACCATCTCGTGATATCTCAGATCGATCGCAAAGACAATCATTCCGGTAAACCAAATGGCCCAAAGTGTGTTCGTCCTCCGATTCAATTTGCTCACCACATCACCCATGATCCATATTGGGTTCAACGCATCCAGAAAAAACAATGTCGAAACCAAGGTTCGGACAATTTGAAGGACAATGGATTTGAGCACCTCCACGCGTTAAAAATCTGAAATAAGGTTTTTTGGCGTAATGGATTTGAGACCCCACATAAAGATCTTAATTTTTCGTAATGTCGAGACCCCATGTCCAAACTCCATTTCCGTTCCACAACCTGAGGTTCGACGAAGGCTCGACCCGATGCTTTCATGAGTTCTATGTAGCCAGACTTCGTCTTGTATTTCCCAGTTTTCTCAAATTTCCATGACAACTTGTCGATTATGTGGGCGGAGAATGGCATCGATAGGATTCGTGATGCATCAGCCTGGTCAAAAAGCTGGCGAACCAACATGACGTCCCATCCCGTGTAGTCTTCCCTCATCAAATCCCAAGCCCTGCACTCACTCGGTAGTTCCCCATGTACCTGCATAATTCGAGAGTTTCCTTCTCCAAGAAGCCATGGATCATGTCTTACCCTTACGGTCTCTCCGTTTCCCACCACCCAAACTAATCCCAACTCCAAAACTTTCCGCCCCTCCAATATGCTTTGCCAGGTGTAACTCGAAGTGCACCCCAGGGGAGCACTCCGGAAATCCCCTCGTGGATAATATCGAGCTTTTAACGTGCGTGCTAACAACGAATCCGGCTCATTCAGCAGTCTCCACCCCTGCTTTGCTAACAAGGCCGAGTTGAAGACCCCGATATCGCAAAGCCCGAGCCCCCCTTATCCTTTCGGCCTGCACAACTCCTCCCATTTCACCCAATGTGTCCTCTTCTCTTCCCCCTTTTGCCCCCACCAGAATCAAAATATAGCAGACCTGATCTTATCAATGACCCCTTGAGGATCCGAAAACAACTCATCAGGTACGTGGGTATAGCTTGAACTACCGACTTGATCAAAGTCAACTTTCCCGCTTGCGATAACATCTTGCTCTTCCAATCCTTGAGTTTCTTTTCCACCCTAGCAACCAAAGACCGGAAAATTGCACTTCGAGAGCGCCCAATGTTAGTCGGGATGCCCAAATAGACGGCATGTTGGTCAACCCTCCTAACACCAAGCAACCCCGCCAGCTAGTCCCCCCTCTCTGCATCGATGCCCCCACTAAAAACAATATCTGATTTGCTCAGGTAGATGGCCTGCCCTGAAGCTTTTTCATAAGATAGCAAGATTTGTTGGACACGTTGTAGTTCTGCCTCATTCGCCCTACCGAATATAATTGTATCATACGCAAAGAAAAGGTTTGAGACAACCGGATCTCGCCTACAAACCTTAACTCCATACAGGACGCCACTTTCCACGTTTTTCCGAATCAACCCCGACAGGGCCTCAACACAGAAGAGAAATAAGTAAGGTGACAGCGGGTCCCCTTGTCTGAGACCCCGTGAAGGACGAAAAGTCGATGTAGGTTGTCCATTAACCAAGACTGTAAAAGAGACCGATCTGACACACCTCATAATAGTTCCCACAAGCCAGTCCCCCATTCCCACTTTCAACATCACATGTTCCAAAAAAGCCCATTCCACCCTATCGTATGCCTTGCTCATATCAAGCTTGAAGGCGAAGGAGCCCTTTGACACCGCCTTGTTATTCTTCATGTAGTGAAAAACCTCATAAGCCAATAAAGCGTTATCCGTGATAAGCCTGCCTGGAACAAAAGCTGATTGAGAGGGATCAATAATATCCGGGAGAAATTGCTTCAGCCTATTCTCTATTGTCTTTGTAATGATTTTGAAGGACACATTACATAGACTGATGGGGCGAAATTCGGCTAGGCAACGGGGATTTTTGACCTTCGGGATTAGGGCAATAAAAGTATGATTCAAAGCAGACGGAGAAGCACCATTATTAAGAATATCAAGAACACAATTAACAACACTCATCCTTACCATACTCCAAATTTCTTTTGAAAAAAAGATAATGACATACCGTCAAAGTCGGGGCCTTACTAAGATGCATCTGGAATAAGGCTTTGGTGACCTCTTCCTCCGAAAACGACTGGGATAACGCATGTAGCATCTCTTCATTGATCTTGCTCTCCACAGCCCCTAAAGCTTCACCCATATCCAGATTGCTCTCGGCCGAAAAAAGTCCCGTAAAGTAGTCCACCAACACCCTCTGAATATCCTCCTCCTCCTTCCAAGTAACCCCAAACTCATCAACAATTGCATCAACTAGGTTCCTCCGCTTACATCCACTAGCTATTTTTTGGAAAAATTTTTGTGTTCATATCCTCCCTCATCCAACTTACTCGTGACCGCTGCAACCAAAACACCTCCTCTTTTCTCAATAAGACCGAGATTCTGTTTTCCATACTTCGTGCCGCTTGCACAGTTTCCAAAGTTTGAGGCATGGCTTGTAATCTGTTCAATTCAGTCGTGCATTTAGAGATCTCTTTTGGCAAGTCTTTGAACTACTTATCATTCCATGTTGCAAGGTGATGGGAACAACTTGAGATGTTTCCCAGCAGCCCCCCCGAACAGCCCCACACGTCTTTAACAATTTCAACTCACCTCTCTTTTTTAAGCCAATGTGCCTTGAACCGGAACAACTTCACTCGGGGCATATTCCCACTCAATCTAATTCTCGACTTCCAATTGACCAATATAGGACAATGGTCAGAAAGAAGTCGAGTCAAATGATGCACTTTTGCCGTCGGGAAGCGCAACAACCATTCTTCATTTGCCACCCCTCTATCAAGCCTCTCTTGTATATTGTTTTGCCCAGATTGCTTGTTTGTCTAAGTATACTTGTGTCCACAATAACCCAGATCGAACAACCCGCATTCCTCTAAACAGTGCCAAAAATCCCTCATTTTGTCCTCCCTACGAATATTGCCTCCCCACTTCTCGCCATCCTCCAGAATTTCGTTAAAATCTCCCACACATAGCCATGGGACTGAACAGTTGCCCACCAATTGTCTTAACAGGCTCCACGTCATCCATTTCCGATTGTCCTCCGGATGACCATAGACTCCAGTGAATCTCCACTTATCACTCTCCCCCACCATGACATCAATGTGGTTTGGAGAGAAAGACTGTAACACCACCGACACTTCCACATTCTAGAAGAGCCCCAAACCTCCACTCCGACCCCCTCCCGTAATAACACAATCAACACCCAGGCACGAGTCAAACCCGAGCTTAGATGCCACCCTACGCAATTCAAAAGTAAACAACTTGGTTTCACAAAGAAAAACAAACATGGGACCTTTTGCATTTATTTTTTTTTTCAGCGTTGGAACTTTCCGAGGGTTCCCAAGCCCTCGGCAGTTCCAGACAAGACAACTCATTGAGCTCGGCGGGACTGCTCAGCAGCAGCCTCCGCCGTTGGATATTTTGAGACAGAATCATAATTCACCCTTGACTTCTTCACACCAGTATCCATTTCATCCCCTAACTCCTCATCAACAAGTTCCAGTCTGCGCTTCCCCGGCTCCGATATTTCCATTACAGTTTGACCCCGTTCCATGCCCCTCTCCCGAGCAAGTCTTTTCCAAGATTTTTTCCCCCGGGGTTTCAACGCAGGCTGGGTCTCCAGTTCCGTAATGGTTAAGGTAGGTTTCTTTGGGTTATTTTCATTCGGATGGGAAGGGGTTTGGTCAATTTGGCTAAGTAGGGTTTTGGATTGAATGGAGCTCGAGATGGTTGTTGTGATGGTGACCTCAGCTTCTGAGCCCTCGACAGATAAGACCTCGGCAAGAGAAAGTTGGCTACGGAGTCTGGCAAAGATTTGGTCAGTTGCGATGAATGTAGGTGTGGGACGGTTTTGAATAAGGGCGGTGGGAGGTTCAAATTTTGGAGGTTGATGCTTTGGAAGTAAGTGGGTAGAGGGTTATTAGTTAAGGGTGGGGTGGGGTTGTTTGGAGGCTCAGTGGGGTTGGGGTTGTTTGGAGGATCAGTGGGGGTTGGGGTTGTTTGGAGGCTCAGTGGGAGAGATGCTATGTGTTAAGGTCGGTGGGGTTGTAGGATTAGTATCGGATAGGAGGGTTGGTAAAGGGGGTTCAATGCTGTCAACCTCGATGATAATAGACTTATGGTTCCCCGAACGTCTTATTTGTTTCGCCTTCAGAGCAAGGCTGTAAGTGAACTCCGTGTCCTCTTCTCTCCCCGAGTTAGACAGGACTTGAAAAAATGGCCGATGATCCCACAATGGTAGCAGAAATACGGGAGAGATTCATATGTGAAAGGGATCCACATGCCCACACCGTCAAACTTTGCCTGGAAACCCTTGACCAGTGGCTTGGTGATGTCTATTTCCGCCTTAAAACGTACAAATTCCGTTGGATCAAAGCCTGAAGGCTCCTCAAACATAAGTAGCTTACCAACTTTCTTAGCAATGTTCCGCAACACTCCCTGACTCCTACAGTCAAAGGGGAGATCATGGACTCTTACCCAGAATGATGCAGTATTAATTTGGATCGAAGATGGTTGTTCCGATCCTTGTAGGGGTTTAATCGCAAACAGAGATCCATCGAAGTGCCATGGTTGGTTCTTAACAACCCATTCTCTGTCCTCAGCCCTATCAAAAGAGAACATGATAAGCCCTTTTCCCCAGTCCCTTATGGACAACTTCCCTTTTGCCTTGAATGATTTTTTCATGACCTCTATTAGGGCATAAACGTTTGGGGGCTTCTCCGAAATCAATCTACCCGCCAAACACACCGGTGAACCACTCTCCTTTCTAGACACACCCCGTCGCGGCGCTGTCATACCCAGATCCAAAATATCATCATCACTGTCCTCCGCACCCCGACTACTCAACGAAGCCATTTGTCAACCTCGATTAACCGGGATATGGGATCACTGAAGGGCCCTGCAAAGAAACAAGAAAAACTTTGAGAAAAATAAACACACGTTAGCGAGAAAAACCCAACAAAGACTTGACACGGAAAAAGGACAGAAAGACCAAGGAAAGAGAGGCGAAATAGTGTAGAAAGCAAAGGAAAACCAATCGAAAAAACGGCGCCGACCAAGGGACAAAACCCTAACCCTAATCTCGCTCAGAGAGAAACCCTAGACTCCTATCGTGGGAGAACATTTGTGATATACATTTGAATTTGAGTAAAAATTGAAATCTACAATATTAATCCATTAGAAGTATTTGGATCGAGATAATATTGGAACACTTGTCTTGAACGAAACTCAAAATCTATTCAAATATATCCAATGTTTTATTTTAAACAATTATATTATATTTCTTATTATGTCACATGATATGATTTGGTTGACCGGACTGATTTGTATTTGCAATTCACAAATCAATCAAAATATGATTTGATTGATATTTATTAAATTTATTTTGATTTGGCGAGATATATATCTGATCCCAAAATACGATTATCCAAGCACTTCGTGTCGTATATATTAAATATTAATTATTTAATTATTTTTATTTTAATTGTTAATTTAAAATAATTAATTTAAATTGACAAGCATTTTTAATTTGCTTATAAATGCAAATACAAATTATAAATAAATATAGAATGAAATAAAAAAATAAAATATAATGCAAAAAAATCCCTAAATAATGGAGAATAAATTGTGAATATACGTAACATAAGGGATACGACATAGAGGAGGCGAGTATACTGATGGCCGCATGGACCACGCCACGAAAATACTATATAATCCTTTTCAGTTCGATGATTTTCAAGTCACCCGAAAAAAAAAAAAAATGAAAAAGGAAAAGAAGAAAGAGAAAAATCAACAAGTCATCCCCTCTTCTTCCTCTTTTCTTTCCATCAATTCATATCTTTTTTCTTCTTGCTCGGAATCTCATTGCATAAGAAACCCTTAGTTGATTTTTTAGAGCATTGAGAAAACCCCCAAAAATTTTGAAGCCCTAGAAACCCTAGTTCATTTCTTGTCGGCGTGTATGTGAAAGCAACGTTGAATTCGGGTCATCGAGTGCAGTCGTGGTTGGGATCTTTGCAGATCTGGTGCTCTTCTTTTGTTAGGGTTAGTTCCTTTTGGTTGTTTCACGGCTCCTTTCTTAATTTTTCGTTTTTCTCGGACGATTAGGTTTGTTCTCCCCCACCCCAAACTTGGATGATTGGTATGAAGTTGTTTAGTTCTAGGGTTTTGAGCTTATTAATTTGTGGATTGATCTTTGTGGTTGGGTTTGGTTTTTTGCTGTAGTTTTCTCGTTTTGACCTTTTATTTTTTTAGTTTGATTTGTATCTGCTTAGTGTTTTCTTATTTGTTTGTGAATGGGATTGATATTAGGGTTGAAACTGGTTGGTATCTGTCGATTGCCTTAATGCAGTTTTATTAGTCTAACTTGTTTCTTTCTTAATCTAATTGTTGTAACCTGATCTGGACATAGTTGGGTATGATAATAAATTTAGGTTTTCACACCCGGGTTTCTGTATATATTAAGTTTGAATGAGTTTGTATACGTATATTATTGTTTCTTCTGGGTGTAAGTGGGATGGTTTTGTTAATATAAACTTTTTGTGGTGAGTTTGGTTGATTTTGTTCATGCTAAGTACTTATTTGAAGTCAATTATGGAAATTCAAGAAAGGTGTTGGTATAGATGCCACATGGACAAATATTGCTAGTCATTTGTCGGTTGTGCAATTATATAGTAGAACAACCTATGAAGCTCTATTAAATGAAGGACAACAATGTGGGGGTATTTATTAATTGAAGATGTATAACTTTTTCCTGTTTGTGAAAGAAAATAATGCACGTATGAGAGTGGGAGCAGAAATTGGATTGTTATTCGTGGTGATTTCATCGTTGAAGTTGTGAGATTTGCCATTATTTTGTTTCTCAACATAATATTTGGTGCATGTGTGGTGCGGATAACTGGAAGCGTGTTTTGGATGATATTTTAAGGCTTTGTCTTCATTTTTTGTCTTCCACTCATTTCAAATTAATGTATTGCATACAGGCAGATTCTCTTGGAATAAATGTTGTGTGTTTCTACCGAGGCTGCACATTGTGGACTTGACTTTTGTGATCCATTGTTCAATGGAAGATGACCAAGCTGATGGATAACGAAAAAGAAAAAACCTCTAGAGAGCGTGTTCAACGCCTATTCAACAAGGTATACTCTCCTAAAGTTGGTGAATTGTTCTTTGTTCTTGTATTGTGTCTGGATATCAGAAAAAGTACTCCGATTGCTGGAACATTATCAGAAAAAAATACTCCGATTGTTTGCATATTTATCTCGTTCTGCTTTACTGGCTATAAATTTAATGCTGTCTGTTGTCATGTATGACATTGTCTTTTTGGTAGAATGCTGAGTTGGAGAACAAAAGAAGGAAAGCGGCGCAGGCTAGAATCCCTTCAGATCCTAACACATGGCAGAATATGCGTGAAAATTATGAAGCTATTATACTTGAAGACCATGCCTTTTCTGAACAACATGATGTAGAATATGCTATATGGCAGTTACATTACAGGAGGATTGAGGAGCTAAGATCACTCTATAATGCATCTATAGCTCCAGCTGGATCATCTACATCCCAAAATGGCAAAGGATCAGTTCGTCCAGGTCCTGATAGACTTACAAAGATTCGCTCCCAGTTTAAAGCATTCCTCTCAGAGGCTACTGGATTTTATCATGATCTGATGTTGAAGATAAGAGCAAAGTATGGTCTACCACTGGGACATTTTTTGGATGACCAAGATAATCAGCTCCCCTTGTCGAAAGATGGAAACAAATCATCTGAGGTGAAAAAAGGCCTAATATCCTGTCATCGTTGTTTGATTTATTTGGGAGATCTTGCTCGATACAAAAGCTTATATGGGGAAGGGGATTCTAAAGCTCGGGATTTTGCGGCTGCATCAAGTTATTATCTGCAAGCTTTGTCCCTATGGCCTTCTAGCGGTAACCCGCATCATCAGGTGCATTTATATATCAGATTGGTTATCTGTTGACTTTCTATTGAGCTTTTGTTTGAATTAGTTGTCATCTTGTGCTCACCTAACTTAAATGTCTTCATCTGCATTTCTCAGCTTGCAATACTGGCTGGATATTCTAATGATGAACTGCTGTCAACATATCGCTACTTTCGAAGTTTGGCAGTGGATAATCCTTTTATTACTGCAAGAGATAACTTGGTCATTGCATTTGAAAAGGTAAAATTCCAGTTTCTAAATAGTAAATAAGTTAGACAATATAAACTTCATTGAACTTGCATTTTCTACTCAGTACTTTTGGAACCTGTATTGGTAATATTTGACATATTATTTGTTGGAAAATCCAACTTGATTTTATTTTTTTGACATAATAGGAAGGATAAATTTGACATATGAACATGATATCTTGATGTGTTCTTATCGTCCATGGATTTTTTTTTTAGTATTTTGCCTTTTCTAAATACAGAATCGTCTGAATTACATTCACCAATTTGGTGATGCTGAGACAACGGCTGCGAAGACGACACCTTCAAGGGTTCCTGGCAAGGGCAAAGGCAAAGGCAAAGGCAAAGGCAAAGGGGATTCAAGGACTTCAGTGAAGGACAACAAGGTGGAACCTAATGCAGTCAAGGAAAGTGCTTCAAACAAAGTCGATCTATTTAAATCATTTATAACAAAATTTGTTAGGCTTAATGGCGTTCTCTTCACACGAACAAGGTTGGTTCTGATTACTGAAGTATATTAGGAGAATATGCTGCAAAATGATCTTTTACTGATGTTTTTTCTTTTGCTATGATCCCAGCCTGGAAACATTTACTGAAGTCTTCTCTACGGTTAAAAAGGATTTACTGAAACTTCTTTCCACTGGCCCCAATGAGGGATTTAACTTCGGTTCAGATGCTGCTGAATGTAGACTTGCAATTGTCAGGATGATTGCGATTCTGATATTTACTGTGCATAATGTGAACAATGAAAGTGAAAACCAATCGTATGCTGATATTCTTCAACGTTCTGTCCTCCTTCAAAATGCTTTTACTGCTACCTTTGAATTGATGGGCTGCATCGTCGAGCGGTGTAACCAGTTAAGTGATCCCTCATTGAGCTATTTGCTGCCTGGGATTATGGTTTTCGTGGAATGGTTGGCATGTCGTCAAGATTTTGCTGTTGGCAGTGAATTGGAGGAGAAGCAAGTGATAGCTAGATCTTTTTTCTGGAGTAAATGTATTGCCTTACTGAATAAGCTGTTATCAAGTGGTAATGTCTTTATAAATCAAGATGAAGACGAAACATGTTTCTCTAATATGAGCAAGTATGATGAGAGTGAGACAGCTAATCGTCTTGCATTAACTGAGGACTTTGAATTGAGAGGATTCATTCCTCTCCTTCCTGCCCAGCTCATCCTTGATTTTTCAAGGAAACACTCATTTGGAGGTGATGGCGGCAGTAAGGAAAGGATTGCTTGTGTTAAGAGGATTGTTGCTGCCGGCAAAGCTCTTGCTAATGTTGTTCGTGTTGGCATCGAGGGGGTATATTTTGACAATATGATGAAAAAGTTTGTGTTTGGTGTTGAACCCCAGAGTTCTGACGATCATTTGCTCTCTGGCCATTTGGAACCTAACACGACCGTTAGATCAGTAGGTATGTCACTAGGAGGCTCAATGGCTCTTGGTGCTGTACCAAAAACAGAGGTGGGTATTGAAACAGATGATGAGGATGAGGTGATTCTTTTCAAGCCATCAATTACTGAGAAGCATTTGGATGAATATTCATCAATATTGACTTCGTCAGAGGTTCCTGCTGCTGTTGGCGGGGCTGGCAAGACTGATCTTGGAAATGGAATGGGGTCCTTCTCTGTTGCACATGATAGTTTTCTTTTGCAGAGTGCACTAAATGCCACAACGAAGCCTGCTGCAACTGCTACAAATACTATTGCTGATGGCACTTCTCAGTATCTGCAGCCAGTCCAACCCGAAACGTCAAAGTGGCCTGTAGAATATGTTCAACAGGCTCCTGTTGTCAATGGTCTGGGCCAGCTGAATTTGATGGAAAATGGTACCTCTGTGAAATTTAATCTGCTAGATAATTTTGGAGTTTCTCAACCTGCTGCTTTTTCTTTGCCGTATCCCCAGTTTGTGAATTCTGGATCCAACCATAATTTTTCTGGAAAGATACCACAATCTGCTGTGCTATCAAAGATTGATGCTGTCATGTCATCTGGAGCATCTAATGGTGGCCTGCCTGTGAAACCATCTTCAATGATGCCACCTGGGTCAAAGAAGAATCCTGTAGGTCGACCAGTTAGACACTTTGGTCCACCACCTGGTTTTGGTTCTGTTCCAGCGAAGGTCGTGGACGAGCCGTTGTACAATGACATGTCCACGAAAAATGGAAATCCCATCCCACAAATAGATGATTACAGCTGGCTGGATGGGTATCAGCTGTCTTCATCAAATCAAAGTGTTGGATTTGGTAATTCAATGAATCAGGTGGGCCCTTCATTCCCATCTATGAGCAAGAATAATGGCCCAATGGGGATGGCAACCTTCCCTTTCCCTGGGAAGCAGGTCCAGAGTGAAAATCAGATGGGTTGGCAGGACTATCCCTTATCAGTACAGATGCTGCAGTACGAGGAGCAGCAGAAAGAATTTCAAAAAGGAAATCAGCAGCCTGTGGGCCCTCCGCAACAGCAGCAGCAGCATCAAGGACAGTCTTTTTGGGAAGGGCGTTTCTTTGTGTGAGGTGATTAAATGAGCATAGATGACAAAGGTAATTTCTTACTGGTTTTTGCAGTATGTATTTGAATTTTATTTTTAGTATGTGATGTTTCATATCACGTAATGAAGTAATCAACCTCATATTTTGTGGGATTTATTTACTTTAGTTTCTCATCCAGTTGTTATTTTTATTAGGTGTGACCAATTTATTGCGGCAAATGTCTGTGGTGGGTGCTATTATTTCGTCCGTCGTCGTTGGAAAATGGCCAGATGTTATTAAGTTTTTCATGGAGAATGGTTGGTCTTGGAGTCTTGCAGGCACCTGCTGTTGAATAAGTCTCTCCCTCTCTCTCATATTATGTTAATGTTGATATGTGGTTTATATCTTTTTATTTGCTTGAAAGTAAATGAACTATAGTAGTCTATATATTATGCCTCCAAACTGTGCATTATGATTTTATCCGTATTTTTGTTTATGCAACAAATAACATTTTGATTATTTTGTACAAAAAGCTGCTTTTATTTCAGTTGCTTAAAGACACTATAGGGGTCTATCTTTGGAAATTCTAATTACTGGAAAATGCCCAAAACTGATCTCGAAGCTGGTGTTTTATTTTGCCTTGTCTTCTGCTATTGTTTAATTGCTCTAATTCACTCGGTCTTGTTTGCGAATGTTTTTAGCACTGATGATATTTTCTATCTAATATTCATGCAGCTTGTGCCGAGCTTACCAGATTGGTTTAATGGGAACTTATAATTCAGTAACTGAAGTACGTGGAAATCTTTGAGCTTGATTGTGTTCTCTGGTTGGATCAGTTGAGTCGACAAATATGATTCAGTGCTATTTGGATTGTGGCGATAGTTGTGATGGAACTACAAGAAGTGCTATCAATCCTGATACCTTTTTGTGGCTGGTGAAAGTTATACCATAATTGCCATTGATGAGAGGTTTCAAATTTGCAGTGTGTCAAGAAGTTCTGAAGTGGAATTTGATAAAGTCATGGTTGATAAAGATTCAAATAAGTGTGCGATTTGCGATTATAAACTCATCATGTTTATTTTGATCTTCAGTCGATGTTTTTGTTGCAGTATTGTCTTATAGGTGAATGCGGTTTTTTCCCTTTCTAAATTTTATTTTTATTTTTATTATTGTTGGCTACATTGGGATGTTATGGATTTGCAGTGTCCTTACAAAGCATTCTGTTAATATATTACATTGCCATATCTTATGAAACTTAGTTATGTGACCAAATTTGCAATTTTAACGAAATTGTCGTGAAATCATACAGTAAACATGTCGTAATTGACACCAAACTTATTATGCAATATCAAATTCGAACCCAACTCATCATATCTTTTTGAGCTTTGCAAGAAGAAAAACAGTAGCAGAAGTTACAATAGGGATGAAAGCTTCATTTGGAATCAACTTTGGAACCAAACGTTGCTTCAAGAACAAGGCTGTAGCTGGTATACCATACATGTAGAATAACATGTCTTTTGCTCCAACGTTAGTTACGCCTGTATCAAGAATCACCTCTTGTAGGATCTTCTGAAATTCTTCCTTCCTCAACGACTTCCCTTTCCCTTGATGATGTTTCTAAAATACCATAAAATTTATTTCACCGGGTGTAACATCTAATAAATACGATAAACGACTCGTTAATTTATAAATAGGGACACTAATTTTGACATATAAACTTACTTGATATGCACGATCCAGTGTGCTGGTTTGTGGCACCCGAAATTGAGTACTACCAATAGTTTTGTTAATTTCTCTGGAAAAAAAAACACTTCAAATGTAAATTATGATTTTCTTAGAGAAAAAAGTATTGTATGAAATAAAATAAAACGATTATAGAGTGAAATACTCGACGGTTTGACAAACTGCATGATAGAAATCTGCAGAGGTCCAATTCTTGGAGTCGATAAAATATTTATCATAGCATTGTGCAATCATAGGCTCAATTTCTCTCTCCTTTTTCTCCTCAATTCCTACATATCCAAACAAGTGATTAATTAAATAGATACAAAATAATTAACACACAATTTAACATTACGAACACTACAATTACCAGATTTGTTGAGGGATTGGCCCATAATTGACCAAGATAGAGAAGAAAAGACTAATTTCAGAGGGTATATTTTTTGGGTCTATTTTGATGTGGTTCTGAAATGGGGTCTATTTGATGTGAAGTCTATTTGATGTATTAGCATCACCAGCAAAGAATATTTCATTTGGAGGTTTTCTATTTTTTTTCAATCACATAATCATTCCTTTCTTGACATTCTCTTTTTGTAATTGTGCTATCAAAAACAATTATTAATTGCCAATATAAAATAATTCCCATAGGTGTTAGTGTTAATGGCCAGACCTTTAGACGAATGCTTAATTTATCTTAATTTTTGGGAAGGAAATGCTAAATTTGATGCGTATATTGAATCTATGCCGTTATCTAATTTCTCTTTAAAATGTAAGGGGTGTTTTAGAACTCACATAGCACCTAAGAACATTTTTTTTTTAAACAATTAGGTCACGCCAACTTAAAAAAAAAATGCTTATAATTATTCAAAAGGTGGTTCAAAAACACCCCTAAGTATGACAAAAATATTACGACAAAAGTTTATATGTGACCGTCTTATAGTCTCATATTGAGACGTGTTAATATCACATTTATTTTGCATGAGATTCTACAATAATCATATTTTAAAATTATATATATTAAATATTTTAAAGTGGAACTATTTCATACATGAGACTTTCACACGCAACTCTTCAAATATTTAAACTTGATAATAATTATCTAAATATATTATTGTATTCGTACATCATCATGTGGCTGGTCGACATACTAAACGATTTTTTTATTTTTAAAGATACTTGAAGGAAAAAAGACAAAAATACTAGAATAATTTTTTAAATAAAAAATATTTAAAAGTAAATATAAATATCAGTAACATTTATTTAAGGACAAAGTGTAGGATACAAATTTGTATACATACAAATCTCAATTGAGATCCAATTTCACTTTATCCAACCCATCATTGACCCGCTAGACTGAGTCATTTTAGACCCGCGCATTAATTAATTTTCTAAATTGATTGATTTGTATATATACAAATTTGTACAGTATATTTAAGACTAGGAGTTGAGTGCGCATCACCATACGAATAGGATAAGGAGAGACATCATTTAAATTATGTTTTTTCTTTTTACTTTAGTAATATAAATATAGCATTTATATTTACTTTCTTATTGTGGAATATGCATGTCTTTATATATGTTAATTGATAGTGCAAAATGAGATTTTGAAAATATTAATTACCACTTCAAAGAATAGTTTGAGTGTGTAAATGAGTTTTTTATTGAAAATATTAGCACCGTGAAGTGACAAAAGTAATGAAACTAAATTACATTCATGATTTGTCAATAGTTTTTTTCTTTTTTTTGGAAAGAATGATTTGTCAATATTTTAAAAGATATGCAACACCGTAATAAATTGATTGATCAAAATTACCATAAATTTGTGATTACATAGCAAATGTTTAGTTAAAATGTGTTGCATTTGAACGTGTCGCCGATTTGGCAAAACATGCAATTGTTGATTTGTTGTCGTCTTCGTTCAAATGCGTCGTGCCTTTTTTTAAAATGTGTATTGTAATTAAGGGCTTAAAACTGGTACTGATCGGCAGTGTTACTTTGTATATGTGTGTAGGGTTTCGACGATTTGATTCGTTGGTACTAGAATTGGAAGTTTGATTAAAGCTTGAGAGATGACTTCGGAGAATAGAGATTCGTCGGAGTATTTCTGGGTTGATGCCGGCGGATATTATGTTTTTGAAGGTGGCGAATCGGAGGCGGCGGTGAAGGGTGTGATAGAAGATGAAGGCGATGATAACGAGAACACCGGTTGTGTTGACAATGAAGGTGATAGGGTTTCACGTTCTTCTTCTTTCGAATCCCTGCATTGGCCTCGGAGCTTCAGGTATTTGATTTTTTGCTTGAGAGAGAATGGTATGTTGGATACTTGATTGGGTGTGAGGGTGTAAGTAATTTTTATTTGTTTTCGAGATTAATTATGGATGAAATTTGTGGAATGTTGTATTGATTTGAAGTATAATGCAATTCCACAACGTTGATATTAATCCTTTGCTAGGCTATACTTGATCTTGGGTTACTATCTGCGTCCACAAATAGACATTAGTTGCAATTATGCACATTGTTTTTCCATCAGTAAGGTGAAGAATCACTTTTATAGTTCTGTATTTAGCTCATGTATTTCTTGTTAAAACTATGGATGTGTCAACTTTGTCGTTCATGTTTTATGGTTTTCCTTGTAGTAATGTCCGTAATTCTCTTGTGAGCACTAATCTTTGCTTAATCAGATAAAAGGTGATCAAAATCTTAGTTGTCCTTGTTTATTGCAACAACTGGAAGACGGTAAGGTTTGTCATTGATGGAGATTTCAATATGACTTGTATCTTAAAGCTTAGTCTCTTATATCTCAGGGAAGCGGGTGACATATATTCGATAGGTGCATCACCAGGCTTTGGAATACTTCGGTCTTCTCTACCTAATTTTGGTTCTTCAGTAATCAACGATGGAGATTTATTGGACTTGAACGGAAGGATGCCCTTGATTTCTGATCATAAGATAGGATATCAGGCAGAAGATTCTGACAAATTAAGAATGCAGTCAATGTTGTCCGACAAGTCCATGCAAGAGACGGGAGAAATTCCTATCAGCCATGGTTGCACCTTAGTTCAAACCATATTCAATAGTAAGCGATAATTCACAGACATCTAGAAGCTTCATGTTGTGTTTCTTTTATAATTTATACTTAACATAACGTCAACTTGCCATCCTATGCAATACTTTTACGAGTCAAAAGTGAAGAGATGTTTCCAATTTCCTTTTCCATTCCCCCACCCACCCCCCCGGCTTTACTCTCTGATGTGAATCATTGCTGTGTTATATGGAGATGAGATTTTGCATCCTGCAACAATTGAACACCTTTTGGATGAGGATTTGAATTGAATTATTTTTGGGTCAATTCATCTGCTTGGCCCATTCTGGGTTGAACTTGCAATAAGGGAGAGAAAATAAAATGGGAAACACATTATAAACATTATTTTCTTCTTCAAACACTCAATTTGATTGCCAACTTTTGCAGCTGTTAATGTTATTGCTGGTATTGGATTGCTCTCTACACCATACACAGTGAAAGAAGCTGGTTGGGCCAGTTTGATAGTTCTTGCTCTCTTTACATCCATCTTTTGTTATACTGCTGTTCTTATGAAACGTTGTTTAGAAAGCACAAAAGGCATATTAACGTTTCCAGATATGGGAGAAGCTGCTTTTGGGAAATGGGGACGTATTTTCATAACCTTAAGTTGATACATCTTTTTACTTTCTTGAGAAAGTATTCATGAAGTTTTTCTTGTGTGGCATTATATTCTATATACCAGTTCACTTGCCTTTTTGGTAGACAATGGCCTAATTGTTGACTCGTGAAACCTTCTTTTAACAAACTACTACAAAGAGTTTGCTTGTTGTCATGTTAAATTAGACAAAGCTGAATCAAGAATCAGTAGCCTAACCAATATATGTGATTGTTGTACAGATTTATCTGCAGTTGTACTAATTTATAATTTGGTTTTTCTTGCAGATCATATTGTACTTGGAACTATATGTAAGCATAAGTTTTCCTCGATGCAAGTTTAGTTTCTATTACTTCTTCCCAGAATTTAACTTGTAATTACGAATGTCAGGGGTCTTGTGTGGAATTTGTCATCTTGGAAGGGGATAACCTCACAAGTATATTTCCCGGAACGTCTTTAACTATATTTGGCTACCAAATCGATTCCATGCATTTATTTGCAAGCCTCTCAATACTCATTATTTTACCAACTGTTTTGATGAAGAATCTACGATTTATTTCTTACATTTCAGGTGCTCTTCAATACTCAACCCTGCTTCGTGCTTTTTACTGTATTGTCTGAACCTCATTTTAACTGTTTTTATTTTTATTTTTTGGCAGCTAGTGGAGTCATCTTAACAGTAGTACTAATTCTCTGCCTATTGTTTATTGGCACTTTCGATGGAGTTGGATTTCATCACAGTAGTAAACTGATAAATTGGAGCGGAATTCCTTTCTCTGCTGGTATTTATGGGTTCTGCTATTCAGGGCACTCTGTGTTTCCAAATATTTACCAATCAATGGCTGATAAAAGAGAATTCACCAAAGTACTACTAATAAGGTACACGACTGTGGCTTTTTAAAAGCTCTTATCATCCATTTTCTGTTTCAAATGCATTAGACTTTTATTTTTTCCATCTTAATTTCTTTCTTTATATCGCTGCAGTTTCTGTATTTGCTTTGTATTTTATGCTATCGCTGCCGTTTTGGGATTTCTTATGTTTGGTCAAGACACAATGTCCCAGTTTACTTTGAATCTACCACATCATACAGTTGATTCTAAAGTTGCATTATGGACAACTGTGAGTGCCACTTCGTAAAGCTCACCTTTTAAATTTCTGAGAGTGTTGTTTCTTGTTAAGCAATATATTAACATTGAGCTTGTTATTATACAGGTTATCAGCCCACTGACCAAATATCCTTTGGAGATTCATTTTCTTCAACTCATAAGTCATATTATATCATAAAGCTATATTCACTGAGATTTTTTTCCTTAGCTGAAAATACATTCGCCTTGTTAATGAATCCACTGGCCAGAGGCATTGAGGAGCTATTGCCTGCAAGATTGTCTAATAATGACTGGTGTTTTGTTCTTGTTCGAATGACAATGACCTTGTCAACTCTTGTAGTTGCGCTTCTTCTTCCATTTTTCGGTAGGTGGTCTTTTCTACACATCATATGCAGGACTAAACACAATTTCTTTTTTTCTTTTGCACGTCTCCATGATTGCACTTACAATCAACTAAAGTTTTGAGCATTTCTTTGCAGGAACTGTGATGTCTCTAATTGGTTCCGTCTTCAGTGTTTTTATGGTAATGATGCTGATCTTTCTATTAAATTGTTAGTTATTTTCAGTAAGTGTTGTTTCTCGAATAAAGATTTTCTCAAAAGCTACATGTGGCTGTGATCCAGTGTATGATTATTCCGGCATTGTGTTTCCTGAGAATTATTGGAATGAAAAATGCATCAGCGACGCAGGTAAAATCATCAAAACTAAATACTAAATCCTCAATCTCTATGATACCGTTTCTGAACGCGATTTTTCATATCAGATCACACTGAGCAGTGGCATTGTCGCTTTGGGCGTCGTCTGTGCAATCACTGGAGCTTATAACTCGGTGTTAGATCTTGTACACAAGTACTGATACAAAAAGAACATTAGTTGAACAAACTGTCTTCACGTTGATCAACTGAGAGTAATGCTGATTGTTATTTACTCAATAGTATAGGCAGTTGAAAGTTATTGTATCTCAAATTCTAGTATGAATTCAAGTACGTTCTGTTTTAATTATTAGAACTACAATAAAATAAAGCTACAAAATAGGTGTATTTTCAGTAATTTTATGGATGTTGATGGTTGCAAATTATGATATTTTCAAAATTATAATTTTGGCGCCACACATTAAACTACTAGCTCCACTGTGGTACCATCACGTCAATTTCAAAACATTTTGTTATTTCTTTAAAAAATTCAATCCTTTTGATAATAAATTGACGAAACCATTAGAAGTGAGAATAAATTAACCATAGACCACCTCTTAATACATTCAAATTAAAAAATTTACATAAGACGTAAATAACGTCTATATTAAGATAATTAAGACGCTAAAATGCAAATAACGTTATCCTGTGTTCATATCCCTCCAAACAAACGGCCCACAAAAAGGAGTTTTTCTCTCTCCCAATCAATGTTGCAGTTGTCGTTATCTAAGCTCCTCATCATCACATATTCTTTTCCATGGGGCCTGATTCCTGCAACTCGTTGCCTCTATTAATGTCTGCAAACTACAATGCCTGAATAATTTAGGAAACTCGAGAGATGGCGCCGGAAAACAGTCAGTCGTCGGAGTTTTTCCTGGAAGAAAGTGACTGTGACGTCGAAGACAGTGGGTGGGAGGCGCCGGAAGACGACGACGACGATCATGAAGATGGACTGGTTTCCAGATCTTCTTCTGTTGTTTCACAGCAATGGCCTCGGAGCTTCAGGTACTTGAGCCTGATTAGATGAATTAGGGCTGCGAAATATTAATTCTAGTATATACAATTTCTAAATTTTGATTTAATATACTCAACAGTGTTTAGTCATTATAGTAGGTCCTCTGGAACGCCTCATTTTGATTTTTGAGAATTTTTAGGGAAAATTATTTAGTTCTCTAGTATGAACTTGTACCAGTATTTTTTACACGTAATTCTTTCATAGAAGCAGTGGATATATATTCAATATCCGCATCACCAAGCTTTTGTATACTTCGTCCTCGTATATCCGTTGGTTCCCCTGTGATCAACGGTCACAATTTCGTGAATCAAAGAAAGCCCTTACTTGCTGATTGCAAGAAAGGACATGAGCATGAGCCGGCAGAAGTTGATCGATTGAGGGCAGAATCGGTATTGTCCGATAAATCTTCGTTTTACAAGCAGCCAACAGGAGAACTCCCAGTCAATTATGGGTGCAGCTTAATTCAGACCATCTTCAATGGTGCGCTGAATTTCTAGAAACTCTTATAATTTCTTGTATATAAGGGATTTTCATTTGTGTTACTATGTTGTAGGTGTTAATGTCATGGCTGGTGTGGGGCTGCTTTCTACGCCGTACGCAGTGAAAGGAGCCGGCTGGGCTAGTCTGCTCGTTTTAGTTCTCTTTGCATTTATTTTTTGTTATACAGCTATTCTTATGCAACATTGTTTTGAAAGCACGCAAGGCATATCGACATTTCCTGATATGGGAGAAGCTGCATTTGGGAAATGGGGACGTATTTTAATATCCGTAAGTTTTTCACCAACTTGCAGCAAATTTCTAGACCCGTCCTGCAGATGTACTGAATTTTTTTGGTTTCTCCTTGCAGATCATATTGTACTCCGAACTATATGTAAGACAGAGGTTTGCTCCTAGCAAGATTACTCGCTCCTACCCTTTCTCGAATTCTAACACGTGTAATGTTTGCAGACATCGTGCTTGGAATACTTGATCTTGGAAGGGGACAATCTTGCAAAAATATATCCTGGAACTTCGTTGGATATACTCGGGTTCGAGATTGGTTCAATGCATTTATTTGCAACTCTCTCTGTTCTCATCATCATACCAACTCTGTTGCTGAAGGATCTCCGATTCATTTCTTACCTTTCAGGTCATTACAACACTCATCTTCTGCTTCATCCTCTTGTTTTTACGGTGTTTAATTTGAGTGTTGTTTACTGATTTGTCAGCTAGTGGAGTAATTGCAACCATAGTGGTAGTCCTCTGTCTATTCTTTGTTGGCACTGCTGGTGGAGTTGGATTTCATCACAGTGGAAAATTGATAGACTGGAGTGGTATTCCTTTCTCCATTGGTGTGTACGGTTTCTGCTACTCGGGCCACTCGGTTTTTCCCAATATTTACCAATCAATGGCTGATAAAAGCAAATTCACAACAGCCCTGCTGCTCAGGCGCGTAAAGTTTTACTTATCAGAAGGCATTAGAGTAGATTTATTTGTCATCGATCTCATATGGTTTTCTTGATTTTACTGCTTTGCAGTTTTCTTCTGTGTGTTGTTCTGTATAGCAGCTCTGCAGTTATGGGATATCTTATGTTTGGAGAAAGCACGATGTCTCAAATTACTTTGAATCTACCGCCAGATTCAGTTGCTTCCAAGATTGCGTTATGGACAACAGTAAGTACGAGCATATCTTCATATTTCAGTCTCGTATTTTACTTCATTTAACTTTACTCTTGTCTTTTTACAGGTTATCAATCCACTCAGCAAATATCCTTTCAGAAAACCTATTCTCTACCTACAAACTAATATCATATTATTCTGTGTACACAGTTTTTTCCTTAACTGGAAATAAGTATGCCTTGGTAATGAATCCACTTGCAAGAGGCATAGAGGAGCTGTTGCCTACTAAATTGTCTGATAGTTACTGGTGCTTCCTTCTTATACGAATGGCACTTGTGTTGTCTAATCTTTTAGTTGCATTTCTTGTTCCATTTTTCGGTAAGTGGAATGAACATGGTTTTCTTGCACGTCTATGATTGTTCACGTTTCCTCCAATTTAATATCGTTGCACTGCAGGAACTATGATGTCTCTAATGGGTTCTCTCTTCAGTATTCTTATGGTAATAACAATCATATTCCTAGGAAACGTTTTACTTCTTTTTAGTTTGCTATGCAAGATCACCACGTATACTAAATGTGGCTTTAATCTAGGCTATGGTCATACCGGCTTTATGCTTCTTGAAAATTTTGGGGAAGAAGAACACCTCGACAGTGCAGGTAAGAGCACAAAATTTTTCTATCTGTTTAAGCTATAACAAAATGAGATCAATCACTTTCTTTAAAGAATACTAAAGACTAAAACATACATATAGCTTTGTTCATATGCTCGTATTTGAAGCACATTGTGACTAATTGTCTACGTATTGTTTCATTATTGGATATCAGATTGTGCTGAGCAGTGGCGTTGTCGTGTTGGGCACTGTCTGTGCAATCATCGGAACTTACAGCTCGTTGATAGAACTTGAACAGAAGTTCTGATACACATGAAAACTTCCCAGAACTATCTGTCCTTCCATTTTTCGGGGGATGTGATGTTGTAAACTCTAGAAAATAGTAAAGAATCACTAATTTTTAAAAGTTTTTCTTCGAAACTGTTGAAAATATGTGATTGTAAAAGCTGTTAATTTAGTTTGCAAACACGCCCTTAATTGAAGGCCTGTCAACTTCTTAGTTATACAAAGAGAGGAGATCATCACCCTCTTTGGTCTTGAAGAAGTGTATGGACAGAAAGGAATGCAGGATTTTTGTGTTTAACTTTTGTTACATACAATGTATGATAAGAGTTGTGATATATAGCTTTGGTTTTTTTACTGGACTTGTTCATGGTGTAATTTTTGGAGGGAGTGAAGATGTTGATGATAATATGTTTAGATTAGTCTCTTCAACAGTTCCTTGAAACAAAATATGACCACAGTATGCTCAAAGACTCAAACTTCGTGTTAAGTATAAAAAATTATTGTGAGGGGATTTGGTATTTTTAATTTAGGATCTCATATATTGCATTATTTGAATTTTTAACACATACTTACATAAAAGACAATTTTAATTAAAATGAAATATATGAAGAATACTGATAATTTGATTCCAAGTCTGATGGGTCAACTTGAAATAAAATGCAAGCTGGAATGATTGACGAACCTAAATTTGTTCAGATATTGTGACTTTGTGAGCGATCACTTTTATGTTTCTGAGTGGGTCTTCTATGCACATGGTGTACTCAGGCATGTATGACCCATTTAAAAAAAGTGGGCCACACGTATTACTTAATATATTATAGTTCCGCAAATTTTACAATATTTGGCTGTAATATATAGCGGCTAAACATTCCTTTTTCAAATAAAAGTCCAATGTTTGATATTCAATTTTTTTTTCCCAAATTTTGGCACAAACGAAAAATTAAGTTATTGAAGAATGAAGAATTGATGAAAATGTCTTACATTGAAACACGCAACTAGTTAATATTGAATCGTCTGAACTATATAATATAAAAAACATCAACTAAATTAATACAAGAATATACAACTATATAATATAAAAAAACACGAATTAAAATAATCTCAAACGCGTCTGAACTAAAAATTATAGAAACGTGCATCTAACTAATAAAAAAACATACAACTATTCAACACAAAAAACGTCTAATAAATTAATACAAAAACATACCTCTATATAATGTAAGCGAACTATTCATAACATGCTTGCATAACGTCTATTATAACAAAAAAAGTTCAAGAACTACTCATAATAACGGAAAAATGTGCAACTATTTATAAAAGAAACGTCGCGAATTCTTTATAAAAAAAGCGTCTATTAACAACACCCAAAAAATCTTTTGGATACAAAAACATACATCTATATATGTAAGACGCAATTACTTATAAAAAAAGCGTGTGCCAGAACTACTAATAATGTAAACGTCAAGAACTACTCATAACAAAAGCGCCAGAACTACTCATAATAATAAACGTCCAAGAACTACTTATAAAAAAAAACGTGCAACTACTCATAACACCAAAAAAATATTCTAGAATTCACAGCAGTACATCTTCGCTCTCTGTTCATCTAAAAAATAGAGAAACATGCAACTACCTAATACTGAACTATGCAACTAGAATGCATAAAAACGTGCAACTGAAAAGCACAGGACCCAAGATCTGTTCGCAGGTGATGTTCACAGCTTCGAGCTCTCATTCATGTACTCCTTGAGCAATTTCTCCCCGACGAACAAATGCAATTTCTGCACCAGAATCGTCAGTTGCGAGTGGATCGATCTGAAGAGAGAGAGAGAACTCTTTGTAAAAATTAAATCGACATGAAATTGTTTGATAAAAAAAACTCGCTCCAAATCGTCGATTCCGCGAGTCGGGAAATTGTAAAAGCCATTGATGGAGTTTGTGGATGAAGCATCCATGGAGAAAAAAGGGAATGGAGACTGAGATATTTATTAAGAGTGTTGGGAGGGGAGGATTGCTGGATAAAATAATGAGTGTTTCTAGTGAGGGGGAAGAATGATTGATAATCTGCGCATGCCATTTGTATTTGTTGTGTTCACCGTAAAGCAGGGGTGAATTGATGCTAAGCATGCCATTTTCATTGTTAAAAGGAAGGAGAAAAAGGAATGGGGAAATCGAAGATTTAGAATCCAGGATCCAAACTTTATAAATTGAGTAGGGTCAAGGTGACTGCACAGATCCTAAGTCCGTGCACATGGTGTATATGAGACCTTACCTTTATGTTCAGTTCATTATTTTATTGGTGGTATTTTACTTTATATATGTGTTGCAAATTGTGTTTCGTGGATAACATGATGTGGCGATGTGTGACAACTTAACAAACAAAATATTGATGTGTAATACACTGTGTGTGGGTGTGACGAGCACAGCTGTATGTAGGATGACAACAAGGATTTGATGACCCAGTTCGTCAAGAAATGACTACGTCTAGGGGCGTACCAAGTCAAGATTATATTATTTATGATTTGGGGAGTGAGTTGAGCACAATATGTTAGTGACGAGCATAACGGTTATGTGGGAGGGAGAATTGATACAAGAGCTATCTTGGGAAAAAATTTCTGAACATTTCTTTTGTTATTTTTGGGCATATTTATAGGCTTTGGATGAGCTGGTGGTGTCAAGGCTTGAGCTAGTGGTGTCCTGGTTAGCACGAGCTGACGATTTCTTAACATGCACGAATCTATGTGGTGTTGCCACGTTTTCTATTTGTGCTTCTTTGGTTGACATTTGTCCTTACTTGCTCGAGAAGTATTCGACTTGTCATCCAGGTGGTGATGGTGGCGTCGTGGGTGACCCGATTCTTGTGCTCACCTGGTGGTTATTCGTACTCATGAGGCTCGGCCCTTGTGGTCGTTCATTGGGCGAGGCCGCAAACCAAACACCACGACCTTGATTTTGTGCTCCATGAAGGGGGCGAGCACCCCTTCGCTTTCTCCACTCTTCCGGACCTTTGTTAACCATGTATGCGTGCTCGCTCCCGCGATAGGTTGCTTTGCTTGCACGAAAAGCGTTATTTGTGAACCAAATGCTTTGGTTCTTCTTTGTCTGTTCGCCTTTTCGGAATGGCGTGTCCTCCATCCTCTGTTAAATGCAGGTTTCGATCTCTCCTTCTCTGTTCATTCGTGCTTCGTCTTTCCTTCTCTGTTCGTCTGGTTTTCCATCTTTTCTTCTCTGTTCATCTGGGCTTCGTCTTTTCTTTTCTATTCGTCTGATTTTCCGTCTTTCATTCTCTGTTCATCCGGTCTTTCGCTTTTTCTTTTTTATGCGGTTTCAGTTCGACCCACTACCACTTGTTTGTCTTATCTTGGTGAGTGGTCATTGGGTTGCCGGGAGAGCATAATTTTTGCAGCATGATGGCTTATGGCGCCCAGCACCCTCTGGTCGCCTAAACTGGCGTGCTCTTGGCGAGCACAGATGGAAGAGCGGGATGTGTATCCAACTGGTGAGCACTTGTCTGATGGGCTAGCGGACACCTTTGTTTTACTGGTCCACGTGTTCGTCGTGCTAGCACGTGGCAGGAAAGATTATTTATGTGCACAACAATAATGCTCCTGGCGAGCACAGATGGAAGAGCGGGATGTGTATCCAACTGGTGAGCACTTGTCTGATGGGCTAGCGGGCACCTTTGTTTTACTGGTCCACGTGTTCGTCGTGTGAGCACGTGGCATGAAAGATTATTTATGTGCACAACAATACCCCCCTGTCGGGCCGCTTTGCGTTCGTCATGGGGGCCCGACTGTTGAAGCCTTAGAGAGGGAGATCGAGGCATCATTTCATTCTCTGTAGGGCGTATCTCGAGGCAATCATTCCTTCTTCTTTCTCAGAACTCCGGAACCTCGTCTTCTCCGGTAGTAAATTTCTTCTTTTTTTTAATTATGCTATCTCGTTCCATCTCTTTCGATTCTTTATCCAACTCCGAGGGGTCTAAGATTTCTTGGGGGTTGGTGTCTTCACCTCGCCGCCCATTTACTCGCAACATGGCTTGTTCATCGAAGGTGGATGCTTTTGGACCATGACCTCACCGGAGGGTTCGGAAACCATTTGTAGTTGTCTCCTCTGATTCCAAGGAGGCGATAAACGAGCTAGGTCAGGAGCACGTTATATTTTTCTGGATGACTCTGATGAGAATAGGTTGTCGCCGAGGGATGGTGCCCGGGTTTTGGGTGATTATACTATTGGTGAATCTAAAACCAAAAAAAAACTGGCGAGCATAATGTTGGGGCGAGTATAGAGTCGAGGGCGTGGGTGAGCAAAATGTGGAGGTCGATAGCGAGTAGAACATCGCGCTTGGACGACTCCATATCTTGAGTTACGCCGAATATAGTTCTCAATACAATTTTGATTGGCCCGATCAGCCTCACAGATTGCCGTTGAGAATAAATTGTCAGCGAGCAGAATTGCAAGCATAATCGATGCAAACTGGCTTGGTCAGTTGTACCGGGCTTATGATACTTCGAAAGATGTTTTTTTCTGGGTGCCCGGACCTGATGAGCATGTGAATTAGCCTCGAAGGTTGTGTGGCAGTAAATCTTGACACCATGGAGGCGGGCCTCCAATTCCTTCTTCATCCAGCGATCTCCTATTTGCTCGTTGAGTGAGACATTACCATCGCCCAATTGATGCCAAATCAAGAACACAAAGCTTGTTGTTGCTTGTACCTCCTTGTTCTGGTCGTCATATTTCGGTGCTGGAGGGGTGGGCAAAAAGGATTGTCCGTAGATTCTTTGAATCGCTTGTGAATCTCCGGGTTGAAGATCTTTTTCACGCCGTCGTCAATTTTTATATGCTCGCATCGAGAGATAGCGAGCCCTCTTGTACGAGTCTTTTCTATGCTCGTCGACGACCACTTCTGGTGAGCACGTGCCAATGCCAATGAAGGCGGAAAATCTCATCGCCGAGAAGGCTGAGAATACTTTACTAAAATGGTGGACTGGACATCGCCGAGGTAGCAGAAAGCCAACGTCGAGGAGGCAGGCTAGTCGTCGCCGTAAAGGCCGACGATCTCATTGCCGAGAAGACGAAGAATACTTCGCTAAAATGGTGGACTGGACATCGCCGAGGTAACGGAAAGCCGACGCCGAGGAGGCGGGCTGGTCATTGCCGTAAAGGCCGACGATCTCATCGCTGAGAAGGTGGAAAATACTTCGCTAGAACGGCGGACTGGACATCGCCAAGGTAGCGAAAAGCCGATGCCGAGAAGACGGGCTGGTCGTCGCCGTAAAGGCCGACGATCTCATCGCCGAAAAGGCAAAGAATACTTCGCTAAAACGGTGGACTAGACATCGTCGAGGTAGTGGAAAGCCGACGTCGAGGAGGCGGACTGGTCATCGCCGTAAATGCCGACGATCTCATCGCCGAGAAGATGGAGAATACTTCGCTAGAACGTCGGACTGGACATCGCCGAGGTAGCGGAAAGCCGACGCCGAGAAGACGGAGAATACTTCGCTAAAACGGCAGACTAGACATCGTCGAGGTAGCGGAAAGCCGACGCCGAGAAGGCGGGCTGGTCGTCGTCGTAAAGGCCGACGATCTCATCGCCGAGAAGGCGGAGAATACTTCGCTAAAACGGCAGACTGGACATCGCCATCGCCGAGGTAGCGGAAAGCCGACATCGAGAAGGCGCGATCTCATCGCCGAGAAGGCGGAGAATACTTCGCTAAAATGGTGGACTGGACATCGCTGAGGTAGCAGAAAACCGACGCCGAGGAGGCGAGCTGGTCATCGCCGTAAAGGCCGACGATCTCATCGCCGAGAAGGCGGATAATACTTCGCTAAAACGGCGGACTAGACATCGCCGAGGTAGCGGAAAGCCGACGCCGAGGAGGTGGGCTGGTCGTCACCGTAAAGGCCGATGATCTCATCGCTGAAAAGACGGAGAATACTTCGCTAAAACGGCAGACTGGACATCGCCGAGGTAGCGGAAAGCCGACGCCGAGGAGGTGGGCTGGTCATCGCCATAAAGGCCGACGATCTCATCGCCGAGAAGGCGGGCAGGTCGTCACCAAAGTCTGGACGAGCACAATTGATGGTGGTCGTGTTCACCCGAATAGGGGAGGTCTGTGCTCGTCCGAACCGACGTGGCCCATGCTCGTCCGAACTGGGGAGCTCCGTGTTCGTCCAAACTAGTGTGAGTCATTGGTCACCATCTCGCTTCTACCGATCTCCAGGAAATCAACCTTGATTTCTTATTCTTGCCAGAGGGAGTCGAGATGGTCGACCCCCCATCTGATGACGAGGACACGGACGTGGGCGAGCATGGGGGTGATACGACAGCTGGAGGCGAGCAGAGCGCTCAGGGCGTCGGCAAGCAGAGGGCTCGGGTTGGTGGCGAATAGGGCAGTCAGGATAAGATGGGACCGCTCAGCTTTTCGCTTCCGCCGACTCTAGATAATGAGCCCTTTCCTTAGACTTTTTCTTTGTAAACTCTGTGTTTGACTAGGATAGCCTTTTTTACTTGGCTGGGATGGCCGTTGTGAAGTTTCGACCCAAAGAAAAATACAACCAAGAGCTGAGTGTTCATCTGCACCAGGCCGAAAAAGAGATCACCAACCTTGGTGTTAAGATGTCGAAGATGTTCACAGAAGATTATCATCAGGAGATGATCAACTTCTACTATACTTGTGCCTTCGCGGATGCCGTGCGCACAACTCATCGTGTATTTCCGGTCTACCAGCTCGAGCCATTTAAAACCGATCTGAAAGAATGGTTGGTCGACTATCCTCCGGTCCCTGGTTGCGATCTCCTTTTTGCCGACCTTCAGGACATTGGTATGGACTTCTCATTTTTACCAGAAGGGGTTCTGGTAGTTGATCCTCCTGAGGATGAGGCGATCAAGGAGCCAGAAAGGGATAACCTCAACACGGGCGAGCAGGTTGGAGATAAAATTCCAGGTGACGAACAGAGTGCTCGAAATGGTGGCGAGTATAACGCTTTGGGTGGCGAGCATGGTACTCATGGTGGCGAGCAAAGCATTCAAGGATAGAAAGTTCCTCTGTTGACCTTGAAGTTTTTAAGCTTTTTCTGGTTTGTGGTTTGAAGTTTCGTTCTGTTTGGCCGGAATGGCCTTTTTGATGTTTGACTCCTAGCGGTTCCTCTTGTATGTTTGGCCGTTAGTACCTGTTTTTCTGTATAAGAACTGAACCATCTGATGTGTCTGTGTTTGACTTGACTTCGTTTTATGATTGTCTTACGTTGGTGCAATCATGATGGTTAGCTTATTTAGGTGCAACCCGTTCTCGTTCGCGATCGGCTTACGTAACTGGCGATCACTTCTGCTCTGGTCGTCTTATTTATGGTGAGACCTATGTACTTAATGCGTGCTTTGTTGCGAGCATGGTAAGCACACGTTCTTTCGCCAAGCAAATACAAACTCTGCTCTGTCCGATTCTTGTTGGATTCTGGTCGTCTTATTGCGATGCGACCCGATTGGGCATATGGCCAAACAAACTAGATAAATGAATAAACATCACGCATGATGTTTTTAATCTTTGAGGCTCTTATCCATACTTGTTAAAACTCCTTTTTTTGTAGACAAGACCTGCTTACAAATCTACACTCGTGTAATAACCTTATTGATGTCTTGATGTCGCTGTTTTTTGCCGGTCGAGCAGAGGTTTTCTGGTTATGTTTTCACCACCCCTTGTTCTGACCATGTGCTCCTTACCAGGCGAACACAGGCTTGTGCTCGACCTTGGATTTCTGTTGCGCTCACCATTACTGATAATATTTTTTCAAATTTGACGCATTCCATGAATAGGAAAGCGGAGTTCCATCCATCGTATGCTCCGTTTAGCAAGCGCTCTGATATTCGGTATGGGCCTTCCCACGCTCGGCCGAACACTCCACCCGGGACCCCCGTTGCTCGCCTGAGGACGAGCTCACCGATTTTGAATCTGCGGATCTTTTGCTTATACATGGCATTCTTGAGGTCGGCCTCGTATCTTTTTTCCTCCAACAAGTCGTAAGGGCGAGGCGAGTGCGGGTCATTGGTATGTTCGCCAAAACACATAGTTAAATTGGCTCAGATTTTGACTTCGGCCGAAATAACCGCCCGCACCAAAAGCTAAAAGCGAACGGAGTCTCACCCGTGGATGCTTCGAAAGTGGTACGCAGTATGCCCACAAGTTCCCGGGTAGTTCGGGGCGAATGATCTCATCGCCGAGATGGCGGTGGAGCGCTACTTCGGCGGAACACGTGTTGCCGTCTGAAGGCACGGGCTTAAAAAGTCGGGCAGATCAACACCATAAAGGAAATTGAATGCCGTGAGGGCGAATGATCTCGTCGCCGGGATGGCGCTTCGCCGCTCGGCGCAGCGTCGCCGATGTGGAAGGTCGGCGTCTAAAAAGGCGGGCGATCAATCGCCAGAAGGTGGATGAATTAGGGAGGGCAAATGATCTCGTCGTCGAGATGGCGAGGAGCGCTTCGCCCGGCGGAATACGCGTCGCCGATGCGGAAGGCCAGCGCCTAAAAGGCAGCAGATCAACGTCGTAAAGGCGGATGAACGCCGGGAGGGCGAATGATCTCGTCGCCGAAATGGCGAGCGCTTCTTCTTTCGCCGGAATACGTCGGCCGATGTGGAAGGCCGTATCTAAAAGGGGAAGATCCAACGCCAGTAAAGCGGATGAATCTTGGGAGGCAAATGATCTCGTCGCCGAGATGGCGAGGAGAGCTTTGCTCGGTGGAATACGCGTCGCCGATGAGGAAGGTCAGCGCCTAAAAGGCGGGCAGATCAATACCGTAAAGGCGGCATTGTCAGCGCCGAGGAGGCGGGCATAATCATCGCCGAAAAGACGGTAGTGCCATCGCCGAATAGGGGGGAATAATCATCGCCGAAAAGGGGGTATTGCCATGCCGAGGAGGCGGACATAATCATCGCCGAGAAGGCGGTAGTGCCACGCCGAGGAGATGGGCATAATCGTTGCCGAGAAGGCGGTAGTGCCACGCCGAGGAGGCAGGCATAATCATCGTGAACTCTCCGGCTTGTCATCCAGGTGGTTGTCGCCTTGCAGGTGGCTTATCTTTGTGTTAAGCGAGTGATGCTCGCTTTCTGTATCTGGGTGGATGTTCGCCTCTTGATGGTCGATTATGTACTGGTCCAGGGCTCTAGGTCTATCACTTCTTGTGCTTTCTTGGGTGCTCGCTGCAAAAGGCGAAAGCACAATCACTTCACTCCCGAGCAAGCACAATGTTGAACTCTCGTGTGTTCTTTCGATGGTGTGGTGCGTGCTACTTTGAGGGACGAAAGCACGTGAGGTTTCTTCGGGGTTGCCCCAGTATGCTCTTTGCTGTTAAGCCCTTTTCTTGATTTGCTTGCTATCAAGGTTGTGCTTTCGACACCACCCCTAGGAGACCTCAGATAAATAGCCCAAGTGGTTTTTTTGTAATTTGGCCGGTAGTGCCATTTTCTTCTGAATGAAATCGAACATGATATATGTCCTTGTGTTCAACCTGAATTCTTTGGTTTTTCAATCGTCTTATTTAGTTGCGATTGGATTAGTAAATCTTATTTTTTTTGCAACGGATGGGTTAACTTATTGCAACCCCTTTTTTCTTCGTGATCGTCTTACATTTTCTTTGCGATCACTATTCTGCTCGGGCCGTCTTATTTAGCCGCGACCACGTACCCATTGCTCGCTTTGTTGAGGGCATCTGTAAGTACGATTTGTTTCCTCAGGTGAACATAAGGCTCGGCTCGTTCGACTTTGTTCGGGTCGTCCGGCTTCGGTGCGACCATTTGTAGGCACGACCAAAATGAAATAATGAGAAGCCACGAGGACATAAGCATAATAAACCTGGTGGGTTAGGTAAAAGGACTACCCATAGATTCTTTGAGTTGCTCTCGAGACCCTGAGTGCTCGTCTAATTTTATTTTCCCGAACTGCTGTCCATCTCTCTCTTTCTGTGTTCGCCACATGAAAGTGATGGCCTTTGTTGTGGCCTTCGGATCGTTGGAAATATCTTCTAGACTGATGGTTTCCACGGTCTGATTTTCGTGAGGCTGATGCTGAGCCTCTTTCTGAGCGTGAGGTCGGCTCTGTCCCGACCTCTGAATTTGAGTATTCCTAGATCGAGATATTATATTTCTTTTTTCTGCCTCGGTTTTTTAGGATTGTGTATGGGCTGGTTTTTTCTACTCTCCTTCTAGCGCCAATTGTTGCAAGTCGTGTTTCGTGGATAATATGATGGGGAGATGTGTGTGACAACTTAACAAATAAAATATTGATGTGTAATACACTATGTGTGGGTGTGACGAGCACAGCTGTATGTAGGATGACAACAAGGATTTGATGACCCAGTTCGTCAAGAAATGACTACGTCTGGGGGCGTACCAAGCCAGGATTATAGTATTTATGATTTGGGGAGTGCGTCGAGCACAATATGTTAGTGACGAGCATAATGGTTATGTGGGAGGGAGAATTGATACAAGAGCTATCTTGGGAAAAAATTTCTGAACCTTTCTTTTGTTATTTTTGGGCCTATTTATAGGCTTTGGATGAGCTGGTGGTGTCAAGGCTTGAGCTGGTGGTGTCCTGGTTAGCACGAGCTGACGATTTCTTAACATGCACGAATCTATGTGGTGTTGCCACGTTTTCTATTTGTGCTTCTTTGGTTGACATTTGTCTTTACTTGCTCGAGAAGTATTCGACTTGTCATCCAGGTAGTGATGGTGGCGTCGTGGGTGACCCGATTCTTGTGCTCGCCTGGTGGTTATTCGTACTCATGAGGCTCGGCCCTTGTGGTCGTTCATTGGGCGTGGCCGCAAACCAAACACCACGACCTTGATTCTGTGCTCACCCTAGGGGGCGAGCACACCCTTATGCTCTCCACTCTTCCAGACCTCTGTTAACCATGTATGCATGCTCGCTCCCCGATAGGTTGCTTTGTTTGCCTGGAAAACGTTGTTGTGAACCAAATGCTTTGGTTCTTCTTCGCCGCTTCGCCGCCGGAGGCGGCATGTCCTCCCCCTCTGTTAAATGCGGGTTTTTCGTCTCTCCTTCTCTGTTCATCCCAAGCCGTCTTTTTCCTTCTCTGCTCGTTAAATGCGGTTTTTCCGTCTTTCCTTCTCTGTTCATCTGGGCTTCGTCTTTCCTTTTTTGTTCTCTGGTTTTCCGTTCGACCACTACCCTTGTTTGTCTTATCTTGGTGAGTGGTCATTGGGTTGCCGAGAGAGCATAATTTTTTAAAACATGATGACTTCGGTGCCCAACACCCCTCGTCGCTTAAATCGGGGCGTGCTCTGCGAAACATGAGATGGAAGAGCGGGATGTGTATCCAACTGGTGAGCACTTGTTTGACGGGCTAGCGGGCACCTTTGTTTTACTGGTCCACGTGTTCGTCGTGCGAGCACGTGGCAGGAAAGATTATTTATGTGCACAACAATAATGCTCCTGGCGAGCACAAATGGAAGAGCGGGATGTGTATCCAACTGGTGAACACTTGTCTGATGGGCTAGCAGACACCTTTGTTTTACTGGTCCACGTGTTCGTCGCATGAAGACGCGATGTAAAAAAAGATTATTTATGTGACAAAAATTATGGTAAAATCCAAAAAATATTCAACCTAAATATTTTAAGTTCATAATATTTTTGTCATTATAAATTTATAATCTAAAATTAACTCGAACACCTTATTAGATGGACGGCCTTATGTATTAAACGGATGATGTAATACATATAATGAAGACTCGTCTCACATTAGAACTGTCTCATGCAAATTTTAGTCTATTAGGTGATCTATTTATTCTTCATTAAATATCTTTTTAGCAATTTGCAAAAGAATTAAAACTTATAATTTAAACAATTTAATTCTTAATCAAAAGATGTCATTGAAGATTTAGGAAAGAATAATTTGTGCACTGATAATACCTTTTCGGTAGGAAAGATATGAGAGATGAATAATAAACTATTTTTTTTAATTAAAAAAGTTCTTAAAGATTTTTGGACGAGTTAAACCGGGAAGAAAGGAAATAAAAATAGCTAAAATAACAAATAATCTGGAATAAAATTCAAGTCTATAAGGATATTTATTGTGAAACTAACGGAGTAAATATTGTCAAAGTGAGAGAGAAGAATTTAAAATTACGTTGGATTAATAAAATAACTCTTTTATGCTTTTGAAAAAATATAGTAAATGAAATAAAAGGTTTTCAAACAGTTTTACAATTATTACTATAATGAACTACACAAAATACAATATTTATTTATAGTGAGTTTCACATATTAATTCATGAGATGTGGTAATATAAGTCATCCTGTTCACAATTATACTGGTAATAGAAAACCAAAAGAAAAGAAACTCACACACTCAAATATATAGAAGTAGATACTCTACTGTACAACACGGTGTCATACGGTTGAGGATTCGAACAATTTCCCCCAAAAGGTAAAAACTACTCCCAATTCTTTCGCTGCCTCAAATGCTAATAAAATAAAATAAAATTTGGATTTACTTATGGAGAAATTGCGAAAATCTTCGGATTTTATTGGAGAAAAATGAGTGGAAAAAGAGGAGTAATGCAGATATTTTAGAGCCGAGTTTCAGTTATGATTTATTGCTTCCTTTCCATAAATCGGAAGGGCAATCAGATACGCAATACGAATAGAGAGGTATAGATTTAGGTATTCGCTTGATAGTTTCGATTTTGGATTAAATGTCTGAATTGGTGGCTCGAACTGGTAGGCATCAACAGCGTTACGACGATGGTTACCGTCTCATTGCTGGGTAATTTCAAAAAAAAAATTCGTTCTCACTCTCTCTACTTTTGATTGTTTTTATGTGTGCATCTGTATGTACGTGCATGTTTATTTGTAGATGTTTGTTTGTTTGCATGATGGATTATGGTCTGCGTTTCCATTTGTGATGTTTAATTTAGGGAATGGTGAAATTTTGTTTTATTGTTTATTTGATTCTGTATGCAGTTGTGGTTGTTGGGTTTTGTTTAAATGAGAGGAAAATGTGGGGAGTTTTGTATGAAATGCTTTGTGGTGCTGCAGAAGAAATTCAAGTGAAATCAGAACCTCAGATCCCTTTTTTAGTTGTTTGTGCAGTTGCTGTTATCACTTGAATTTTGTTATGCACTTGATTGATTGGTTTATGCCAATAAAGATCTATAGGTGAACTGCATTTTCAATTTTGTTCTTTGATATGGACGCTTGATTTCTTGAATCAAGGGCTCAGTTCCTGCAAATGAGAAACATACATGGATGGTGTCTTCTTCTCACTTTCTGTTTACAAAGCCTCTGGGAAGCTGGCTGTTTTTCATACCATCTTTGACTGAATTTTTATTTCTTCCACTATAATGGACAAAATTGATCCCTTTTTGCTGGTTTTACTTCTTTATGCACAATCAAGTAGAGATTAACTTATATGAAGCATTCTTGCATCTGTCCACATGTATATTTGAATCACACAAGAGAATAAAAGATTCTTGAGGACCTATTCTCACCATTCTAACTTTGCTGGTCGTCATTTCGCAGGTGTATCCCGTTCAGATATAAGATTGTGAAAGAAGATGGTGGTGGCACATCTGAGAAGATAGTTGAAGTACTGATGATCAACTCGACTGGTGGACCTGGTCTTTTATTTCCAAAGGTCAGAGTTCTGGGAATAAGTCAATGGAAGCAGATTGCATAAAGCATTTTTCGTTGTTATGTTCTTTTGTGGGTTACAGTAATCTATAATTACTGAATAGATCAGCTCATGCGTTTTCATTAAATAAAAGTATCCTAATAAATCTTTAAACTAGAATATTGTTGGGTTATACCTTTATGCCCCCCATTATGAACATATTTTTTAGCCCTATCTTCTGACCCTTTCTTTTTTTGGCTGTATCCAGAAGTTAAGTATGCTGGAGCTTTTCATATGCTCTTTCGCTTTGTATGATGCTTCAAGGTAAATATTTACTTGCTTCTGTTTCTTGGGATAAGTGAAAGAACTTAGTTGGCTCATCTCATTTAGCATAAGAGAAAAATTTGTCTATCCTCCCTACAAACTTCAGTTGGATTTGAAGGTCTTCAGATTAGTATCATGGGATTTTGGATTAAATGGGAAATGGATGGATACAATGTGTTTAGGTTAAAACCTAATATGTCTGTTTTGAGATACAGTTTATTTTCCTTCTTTCATGTGATGGTAGTAACTGGGTAGCTATTCTTGAGGACTCTGTCTAGATGTGTAGATTTAATGCTGGAGTATTAGTCTATGAAAGTAATTAATTGCCAAATCTCATCTTTCCAATCTGTCGATATGTTTTGGACAAGTGTTCATTTAAGATTCACATTGTCATATGCTCTTTGGTTGAATATATTTCCACTATTTTTCACATTTGGTTACATTCTCATATCCCAGAGTATCCTCGATTTCGAAGAATGATCCTCGTTGCCTGTAGGATTATAATACAGCAGTAAGAACAGCAATTTAGACATTTGACTTCCTTGTTTGACACCTATTTTAAATTTAAGCTCTTCTAAGAACTCTGCTATGCTTATAGGTTTTGCTAATCTTTGTTCAGAATTACTATGATGGTGAAGTGATATTGATTCCTTATTATAGTTACGTGTGGTGCCACTTCCTTTCTGCCCTCGGTTATCTCGTTGCTTGCAGGGATTCTAAATTCTATCTAATCATGGGAGAGCAAGGGCTTAGTAAACATTATATCACTGACATTTTTTTTATCTCCTTAAATTTTCTGCAGGGTGGGTGGGAAAACGATGAAACAGCTGAGGAGGCAGCAGTTAGGGAAGCCATGGAAGAGGCTGGAGTTCGAGGCGACCTAGTCGTATGATTATCTAACTTGTGTTGAAAATGTTGATTATATACAAAAGGAAAAAGCCTCCTTGAGATGTTTATAGAAAGAAATCTGATTTTATTTGTATATTTTGCAGCATTTTCTGGGATCTTATCCTTTTAAGAGCAAAACGTTGCAGGACGAATACAGTCCAGAAGGTTTGTGTAGAGCTGCTATGTACGCTTTGCACGTAAAGGAGGAGATGGAGTCGTGGCCGGAGAAAAGCCACCGCCAAAGAAGTTGGGTGACGATACCCGAAGCAATCGAGTGCTGTAGGCACGCGTGGATGCGAGAGGCGCTCCAAAAAGGTTTCTCTAAATGGTGGTATGATCATCCACACCTTTCCTAGAATAGAAAGCCTGCCTGCCTGTTTTCCCCAATTCATCAACTTGGTTGGTTGGTTGGTTATTTAGTTTCGGATTTTTTATGTTCTGGAAATCAAATGTACTACTACTATTGCTACTGCAAAACAAAAACGGGCTCTTTTAATTGACACCTTCAACTTGGGCAGAACGGTAATTGAGTCTTTACGTTACTGGGCATTAAGAATTTCCATGGATTTGATATTTGGTTATACTAGTATTCGCAAAAACTTATTTAGTAATATAACTTAGGGAATAAATAACAGGAAGTTTGACCAATATCTAAAATAATTTCTGTGGAAGACATTTTTTTTTTCCAATTTTTTTTTTTTCACGGAAGCAATTTTCATACAAAAAATGATAACATTGTATTATTAGGGCTCATTTAGCTAAGTTTATTTTAAATATTTCATAAGCTTTAATATTTTGTTAGAGGGTTAATTTAATATAAAATAATTATTTTTCTATTTTTGTATATTGAGATGGTTGGGTTGGGTCCAAATTCGGAATGTGCCGCGTTTAGGTCGTGTCGGGTTCGTGTTGGGTTTGGACAGGGTTCGCACCTGATTGGATTATGGTCGGGCCGAGTAGGGTTGGGGTGGTGGGATTGAAAATATCTTATAAGATTTTAGTAAAATAAGTTGAGATATCCTAATTTATTTTTTTAAATAATTTAGGTTTTTGTAGTCCTATAACTTTGTTTCATTTTGAAATTGGTCCCGATTGTTTTAACTTTTTAATTTTGATCCTGTAAGTTATAATTTTTTTTGAAATTGGTTATTTAACCTGTTGTAGCGGGTCACCAAACAGATAATCGCCACCTATATAATTATTTATTTTTTTTTTTTTAATTTCAAAATGTCACCTAAACTTTTTTAATCCAAATAATTTGTGTAGGGATTTTTTTTCATATTTTTTTAGGAAGGGAGAGTGGTTTTCTACGTATATTGATTTAATTTTTTTAATTTTTGGGTCAGTTTAGACCCAGTAAATCGACCCGATTCGCTTTGTCTTTTTATATACAAATTATTTTAAACCCGACCTAAAACCCAACCAAAATTATTAGGATTAAAAAAGTTAAAGTGACGCTTCGAAATTAAAGAAAAAAATAAAATAATTACATATGTACATTTCTTTGCTTAAGAATCCTGCGCAAAGAAAAGTGAAAAGGATCGATTTCAAAATTTAGGAAACTTACAGGACCAAAATCAAAAAGTCAAAACAATCGGGATCAATTTCAAAATGATACAAAGTTACAAGACTACAAAAAATTTAATTCTAATAATTTATTTTAAGATTTTATAAGTTGTTAAATATTTTATTTTATTAAATAAATTTAGAGAGCTTATAATTTCTAGACAACTTATAAGTTGTTTTAAAGAGCTTATAAGTTTGTCAAACATGCTTTAATTCTTTCAAAAAACGGATTTTGCCAAAAACCAATTTAGATATTTTTAATCTAAAAAACGTAGTACTCCCTCTGTCCCAACATTACTTGAACACTTGTCTTATTTGGACGTCTCAACATTACTTGAACACTCCCAAAATGGAAATAAGTATAATATTAATACACTCACAACACCCTTATTTTATTTAACTCAAACCCACTAAATTTTACTTTTTTTAATTTGTGTGTCATTTTTAGTGTTCAAGTCATCTTAGGACGGAGGGAGTATTATATATATGCAGTTAAAAGAGAGAAGAGAAAAAAGATACTCCCTCCGTTCCATGATTATTGCAACATAGAAATCGGACCGCAAACCAAGGAAAGTGGGATAAAGTGGGTTTGAGTGGAATAAAATAAGAATGTTGTGAGTGAATTAATAGTATATTTATTTCTTTTTTAGGAGTGTTGCAGTAATGTTGCGACGTCCCAATAAAGTAAGTGTTGCAGTAATATTGGGAGGAGGGAATAGGGATTTCAAGAGGACGTGGAATGAAATATTATTGGATGGGTGGTCAATTTCTCTACCAAATATGCTTTCGCTAACGAAATACAATGAGTGATTTGACTATTAACAAATTACTAGCTACCCATAATCAAATTTTGTAATGAATGGATCTCATGTACATCCGGGTATAGCGTGCATTCATAATGCATTTTAGAAGCGTTCAATTTATTATACTGAAAAGTGTGACTTATTTTCATAGAAAAATGCAATTGTGAATATATGAACATAGTTGCATGTTTCTGTTTGGAATAGTTGCATGTTTCTGTTTTGTATAATTGCATGCTTCTAAAATATACTATGAGTGCACGGTGCACTTGGGTGCATACAAGAGCTAACCATGTGTAATTTATTGATATATGTAGGTTCTCAAATTAGCAGAAAGAAAATACTCCTAAAACGCAAGGTTTGAGATCCTAAATAGTCACAAAAACTGGATGAATGAAATGAATGCGAATATGCATGCACAAGTAGTTAGGTAAACATTAAATAAAGTACATGAGATTGTAATTTAAAATATGTCAATATTAATTTTATAAATAAAGATTTTTTTCTTAACGAATTAATATTTGCAAATTCTAACATCAAATTAGCAATATGGAGATTTTTGTTGTCTATTTTGATGACAAGAACAGGATGAGTAACACATAAACTAGATTTGAGGCCACAAATAACACACCTATAATTAATTATTTAATTAATTTGTATCACATTGCATCTAGGTTTGTAAGAACATCAAGTAGATTTGAGCCCACAAATCGCCCCTGAAAATTCTCTATCATCTCTGGACAAAGAAACAAATCATCATATGACCCGAAAACTTCCGGGTCGGACCTTTCTTGATCCACTTCACCATAACTAATACTAATAGGTATAGGGTGTTGTTTCTCTACTCCTGCATGAACATTGTCTTCATTAGCCACCAGTTTGACCGCCTCTCCGGCGTCTTCATCCACCGTGAAAGTGGGGGATTCCGGCGTGTCGGCGTCTTGTCCGGTGAGCTCTTGCACCAGGGCCATGAATTCAGAAGCACTGGCGTTGAACTTGATAGGGTTTGATATGTAAACAACTTTAAGTGGCCCATTTTTCTCGATTTTGGGGTGTTTGTTTCCCTTTTTCTGATTCATTTTTCCCATATTTATTTATGATCAAACATCAAAAGGGTTAATTTCCTTAGGTGAGGGAGGAGAAAAATGAAAATGGTTGCGAGGAAAAAGAGAAATGCAACTTGTCTATATATTAATAAAGGTGATATATATGGATGCTATTGGACAGGAGAGAGAGAGAATGATTGAGAAGATTAAAGACAAGACACCTTTTTTTTTCTTTTTAATTTATCCATATGCAATGCAATAGATATTTTTTGCCAAGCCGCCATGGATTTGTAATTATTTGTTATACATTAATTATTAATACTCACTCCGTCCTCTGATTATTGTAACACTTATTTTATTTAGACGTCTCAACATTACTATAACACTCTCAAAATAGAAATAAATATAATATTAATACACTCACAACACCTTTATTTTATTCCATTCAAACTTATTTTATCCCACTTTACTTGGTTTGTGGTCCAATTTGTGTGTTGCAATCATCTTGAGACGGAGAAAGTATTAGTTATACTTATTAAATGTGCGCCGCGGTACAGATCATATTGAATTCTTTTTTTCTTTTTTTATCGGACAAAGTTAGTTGTTAGTAATTAGTACACCAAGCACCCCAAATACTCCACAAATTCACCAAGCCACCTTATAATTTCCATAACTCCAATTCGTTCCCAAAGGGAATCGAACATGTGTCTCCCACTCAATTGTCCCAGTAACCAGGTGAGTTAAGCCACCTGGTTGATCATATTGAATTCTTATAGAGCTCAACTTCAATATATAACTTTATAAAGAATTTAAAATTTCATTTCATTTAATCGATTGAATGTGTGGAATAGTGCTAGGAGATCCCCAAATACATTTTGATTTGCAACTACTTACAAAACAAGGGACTCTCAAAATACAATGCATTTAGATCCGCCAACGGGTGTATAAAATACTTTATTCTTAATTTTGGATGTAGCTTTCACTTGTTGGAGTTGGAGTATATTAAATGACACAAGTATGAGTATTAACACATATTTAATTAATTTATTTATGGCCCTTGCGCATAATACTTTTTACAGATAAAATAATTTCACATAATTTTAAATCTAATGAAAACAACAAAATGAAAAGACAGCCAAGCGCTGATGGTCCCCACTTTATCACCTAGCTTTAGGTATTGCAACGTGGCACTAATCTATTCGAAAGAATTCTGTGATGATTACGTCATCACAAGTGCAACCGGTGACATCACACTACACACTTGGCTTAGCTTTGGCCACATATCACGAGTAATTCATGAGACACGTTATGTTCATTTAGTCCACAAAATCCACAGTAAATTACCGATAGCGTGTTTTGAAACACTTAAAATAATTTTCAGAAGCACTTATTTTTAAAAGCTGTGAGAGAACTTTAAAAATAAGTGCTTCTAAAAGTTATTTTAAATGTTTCAAAACACACCCAAATATAATCTCTTACTAAATACGGTCTCATGGTGTAACGGTTCATTAGATATAATCTAATGCAAATTAATTTTCAGCCCCTTTTAAGTCTTAAAATATTAGACTTACTATATTTAGTTACTTCTATTTTCTAAAAAAGCAAAGATTTAGAAAAGGAAAACTTCACAATTTCTAATTTTTTATTTAAGTTCCTCTTCTTTCGTATTTCTTTAAATTCTCGTATTCCAATTCAAAATTTACTATGATTAATAACACACAATCAATGTAAAACGATTGTGAAAAATTAGTCTCTCGTGTAGTTTGTGAAAAATTTACAAACGATTTATACCACTGCAACCTGTTTCCAGTCAAAGTTAAACCTACCTCATTCACCTTAAAGCAATAACATCAAAACATTGTATAATCAAACATGCAAGGAACCCCCATTTTCAGCAAAATATAGCAACATCTTAACAAAAGAATTACATTCCAGATCTGCACGAAAAAAGTCGATTATGGTAGCTAACACTCGAAGCTGCATTTTCTACTAAATAACAGAGAAAAATGAGGACAAATCAATAGGTGCCTAAACTGTAGTACGTAGAAGAGAATCTATGAAGTAATCAACATACTCGAGACTTGATGAGGCTGTGAGAAAATTGTACGGCCTTCCAGCTCCCTCTCCATGACCGCCATGCAAAAATTGTACGACCAATCCAGCTGCTCCCGTTCACATTCTAATTATGTACAAATGTGAAGAGCATCTCTGCGTTGTACTAGTGCTCATGCTTGACTCGTGCCTTCAATATTCCAGGAAGACGGGATGAGTTGGGGGGCCTACCCAAAATATTCGACCCTGAAGGATGATGAGGTAGTTGAAGTTGGTAAGAATTAGGCATGCTAGAGCTCTCACCTCTGTCATTTTGTGAGCCACCACCAATTTGTCGTTTTCCACTAAATTTCATTGCCTTGAGGACGTAATTATCATCGTGTAGCTCAAAAGGAGTGCTGCATTTGAGACAAATAATGAATTGTCAATCTCAGAAGCACAAATCAATAAAAGATGCAATCTTTTACGGTACCCTAACCATCTCAAACAAATCTTGACAAACCCTTATTGCCAACACGTTAGATGTAGTCTCGACAAATAAAATTATTTAGGCAATCGATGACTTGTTCCTTCTGATATCTCACAACTAACTGAAGCTAGCCTGCTTGAAATATTGTGTTACCTGTTGAAATCAAAATGCACAAGCTGCATATCTTCTGATATTTCCACTTCCACTGTGGCATGAGGGCGAGTCTACAGTTTACAAACACGTCAACTAGAAGTATTAGATTACTTCAATATAACGTCGTCTTATGTAGTTCAAAAAGTAGTCATCATAGACTACTTCGAATGGAAGGATTAGCAAAACCGCATAAGCATGACAATGAGTTCACTACTTCATTCTAACATTGCAATGCACCTTGATCAAGCTTAGTCTCAATTAAGTCATCCACAAAACATAATTATTCATTACAAGGTTAAAACTACCAAGGCCAAAAATTGGGTTGGATCTGTGACATAGGGGAATAATGTGTGTTGATGCGTAAACATATGAGTTACGGTGAACAATAAATTGTCTTAGAATTATTACAGGATGGCCCAGCTTTTAAAAAATAAGTAATACACAGTGGATAATTTGAAATTGTGGAAGTCTTAGTCTCCATTATAGCAAGAGGCTCAAGATCATTCATCATTGGCGTTTGACCATGGGTTCAAGTGTCAAGTTTGCAATTAGATATATTTTCTCAGTGTGTTAGACAGAGAACTCTTGGTTGTAAAACAAATACTGCTACACAAAGAATGTAAATCTATTTGTCGCAAGAAGACTGGATGCTAACATGAATACTTAAAAGCATCAAGCACTGATTTAGGTAGCCGTTATTGGAGAATTCATGCAAGAAATATCTGCAAAACCACTCAACAATACCTGGACCAATATAAAAGGCAATGCAACTCCTCCACTTGGAGTATTTCCTGAGCCATATAGATGCTTATTGCGCTCTATGAGGTTTTGAAGACCAACATACTGCAGCAAAATATAGAGCACTGCGGTTAATATTCTAATAAATGATGCACGTCAATGAATGAACTTCAGGGAAAATTCAGAATATCTCCTGCAAGTACTTACTTGGTCCTCCAACTCTTCTAGATATGCCTTTTTCTTCTCAATCCGATTCCGAAGCCCAACACGATCATTCTGCAATCAATCATTTATGTACCAAGAATAGGTGAACAGATGTAGTTGCACAATAATTGACGCATTAAAAACTACTTATTTTTTTGACATAAATAAAACAATGTGATGAGGAAAAAAGAAGGCACGGTAAAAAGATCAGAAACCTAACCTTCAGCTCCTCAATATCATCCAAACTAGTCCGAGGTAGACCCTTCCACTGTATTTCCTTTTTATCTTTAGAGATTATATCCATCGCCATCAGAACATTTAGAGCATCATATACCCTCCGACGTATGTTTTTCTCATCATATTGTTGCTGTGATTTATATTAAAAAAAATCAATTACATTTGAGTATTAGGTTTCACAACTGCACGCACAAGATATCGAATCGGAATAGCGACAAAACCTGATCCGGAGTTGCAACACCATTGTTAGGATCAGAAAATTCAGCAACAAGTTCATCAGCCACCTGGAACAGATTTAGATGATAAACATTAAAGGTTACCCAGACGCAAAAGTGGTACCTATATTGAAAGTAAACCGTTCGTAGAATATCAAAAACTGGAGAAGATATTGAGATGAAAAGACTAAATTAGTCAAGCATCAATGTAGCCATGTTAACTCAGGTTAGTTATAAGCAGGTTTGTGAAAATTGCAGAGTCATTGTATCTTATTGAAAGATTGAACAGCAACGATCTAACCTCATTATATGTAGTTCTTCCTTTGCTTTCCACTTTCTCGCACACTATCCACAAGAAGAAAGAAAAGTTAATGACATGTACATTGTACTGAAAGTTCACTGCAAAACAACCTACCATGTGCATGTTGAATTGCACTATTCCTACAGAGATTGCCAATGGAACAGTTGTGAAATCTGGTATTTCATTCTCTTCAAATTTAACTTTTCCCTCTAAGGAACAAAGTTACTGTCTCCTAAGCTACTTCTGGTCTCATGACATCTCAACAGAGGTTTCCTCAGCATTTTGGTCAAACCTCAGAATACAATTCTGGAAAGACTACACCTTTTAACAGAATGTTGAAACATACTAGCCAAGATTTTTTTTATATTGGGTATAAATTAGTATAGACACAAAACAAATACAGATGAAAAACAAAAAACCTTTCATGCTAAACTGACGAAGCCCTCGACCACTCTTATCACCTCCAGTTGCACGTTGTCCTCTCTTTTTCTTCTTGTTCCTGACCAGATTATTATAATTTATAGTTAACACAATTAAGAGAGAGTACGGGAGTATGTCATCACACTGTTGTTGTGGACATTCAAAAGAGTTGTATCATTAAAAAAAAGATGCAAAATTGTCATTCTTTGATCAGTCAAAGCATGGTTATTTAAATGGTGGAAGAAAGTCTTAGTAGATACCACAGTCAGTTATTTCCATCTGATAACAGTCTGTTCTTTGCTCCATTAGTAAAGCCGACCCGTTTTTCTCATATAATCAACAGATTGACACCAAAACTAATTACAGTTCTTTACCAACACAACGTAACACAAACTAATGAAGCATAATGGTTATCACATGAAAAAATTACTCACTACAAGTCACTGAAAAATAAGAATTTGCAACGAAAACCTATAGGCAACCAATATGACTCTTGCTATAAGGAACTTCAGTGATTATACATTAGAAATAACACCAAAAAAGAGGGTGGAAAGACTCAAATGCTCACCCATCTGTGCCCTGAGATCCTGAATCATCCCCTTGGATATCAAGATTGTTCATTCTCATCAATGCACTGTCACTTGCTGTAGTTGCCATTAGAGCTTCACTCCGGCTCGACGGGGATCCAACGCTGCCACTGGTCGACATGGATTGACCAGAGACAGTCGTACCCCAAGACCTAGAGGCTCCTCCAAAACCACCATTGCCTTTAGATGAGTTCTTATTAACATCTTCATGATTAACACTGTTATTATTGCTGTGATTCCTCATTTCCAGGGAAAAACATATGAAACTCGAGAAACTTTAATAAACTCCTCCCAACTTCAGGGAATTTTCACGAAATGCTTGGAATTTAAGATACCTATACGCAGATTGAGCAAAATAAAATCTAAGTTTCACACGGAATACTGCATATGATACAATTGGTTTTACAAAACAACCACCAAAAACCAGCAAATTTTAAGAGAAGCCCGGTAAAAATTTGGTGTAAATTAAGTACAGTTAATGCATGATATATATATTTTTTTTTCCCAAAAATAAAAACCCACCAAGAACTGAACGCGTACCAACAAAAAACTAGTTTCAGAACAAAATCCCAAGTCAAAACTAACGCAAGTAGCGAAAAGTCTTTACCAGAGACATTAAAATGTAGTGGGGTGTCGATAAATTTACAAGATTAATTGGAATTGAAGGCTGAAACAGCTCTGAATAGCAGTGAGATGCTATCGTTGAATTTCTCTTTAATTGTGTCAGTAAAACTGGAAAATCAAAAGCACCCAGATAAAAAAAGGTAGTCAAACTTTGTTTATTGGATGAAATGAGAAAAGTGAATGAAGAAGAGAGGCGAGGGGGTTTCCGTGATCTGTCAAAAGGGGGAAAGAGGAGTGCGATAAGAGAGAGACCCCTTCAACCAAAGAATCAGAGAGGGAAAAAAGAGTTTTCTTTCTCTTTTATTATTTTATTATTATTATGAATTATTTATTTCCCATTTCAATTAATGGATTGTGATATATTATATTCTTTGTAGATTTTATTTGGTCAATGTTGAAATTCAGTGGTACATAATCATCTTGTATATATGTGTTTGCAATAATGACTAATGAGGTTAAAAAAGGCAATTAAGCCTGCAAAATAAAATAAAATCGTTTAACAACTTGTTTTAACTTTAAGTATGCATTTATATTTTCTTTCCACTCAAAAAAAAAAAAAAACTTTTAAGTATGCATTTGAATTGCTTGCTAATAGTAATTTTTTGCTCTTCTGAATTACTTTTATTTTTAAAATATTTAGTTCGATTTGATGAGCATGTGCTATTGTCATATAATCATATTTCATTAATGGTATTTATTTCGTTAATTCTTTAATTTGGCATCTTCTTTTTCATTTAATTTAATTCGATCATGGGATTTTTCTCATTATAGACCATCCTAACATAACTTGCACCATTATTATTATTCTTGAAGTAAATTCAAAGACTCTTATATTATACAAATCAACATCATATCTAGGTAATTTAATTACTTTTTGCACTAAAACATAATATTTCATAAAGATTCTTTATTAAATGTTTTTTTTTATTATTATGCTATAATTATTTATAATTATAATATACTTTTACACTAGTTTTAATATTAATAATAAAGCAATAATTTTTTTATATTTAAAATTTTGACTAAATTTTTTTATTGTAATGTTTGTATCATTTTAATATGCAATTTTACGTTATCTTTCGATTAAAGTATATTATTTTAATTCATTGCACATTATTTTTTTAATTACTTTATAATTTAAAACTACAATGCTAATTTATTTTTTACTAATTGTGATGAAAAAATAGGTGAAATTTATAATGTTAAATAAAAAAATTGAATTACTAATGTTGCATGATATTACATAACTAAAAAAAATGCACTACCAATAAATTGTAAAATTAAATTAAAGAATTTAAAAAAAAAATTGAAAATGGTAAATACTGAAATATATAACGCTACTCTACAATTTTTATTTATATTTGGTGTTGGATCGCTTTCCAATATAAAAAAACTCTATTATAGAATTGGTTTAAAGTAACTGTTGGAGAAGAAATTATAGAGTAAAACTCTATAATAGAGTCTACTAGAGATGCTCTTACACATGTCATATGACGTGAAAAATATTAGTATGTTGGAAAATATGTTCCTTGAAAAGAATTTAACTCATTACATATATTATTCATTCAATTTGATGTTTAACTAGAGTTTCTGCTAACGCCTGACGAAGTGAGACGAGTTTTGAACACTTCGATTGCCCCAAACAACTTAGAAGACCGGTATGTTTGGCATTCGGAGAGATCAGGGAGGTACAAGTTAAATCAGGCTATGCGCTATTGTCAAATATGGTATCAGATAGGGATCTCGAGGTGGAAGGCAGATGGCCTCTATTATGGGGTTTAAAGGTTCCCCCGAAGGTACGTGATTGTTTATGGAGACTGGGTAGGAATTGTCTTCCGCATAAAGTTAACCTTTTCCAAAAGAAGGTGGTGAGCGATAAATGGTGTGTATTGTGTGGAAATCAACTTGAAGATACATGGCATGTGTTTTTCAGTTGTAGTTATGCTCTTCAATGTTGGGATAAGGTTGGGTTGCGTGATAAATTGGAGGAGGCTATTGCTGCTGCTGAGAGCTTGTTGGATGTCTTCTTTGCAATGCTTGGTGATAATGGACGGAACACAGCGGCAATATTTGGAATGGTGACTTGGCAAATTTGGAAGGAACGTAATTCGATGGTATGGGACGGCAGTTGCAAGTCGCCGACTGAGGCTGTTTTTTCGTCAGCTGTTCTATTGAAGGAATGGCTCTAGGCTGTGCAGACTGCTTCGATGGGGATGGAACAGATGCCAACGCCGGAACAAATCTGTGTAAAGTGGCACCCACCGACGGTAGGAACGTACAAGATTAACACTGATGCAGCTTTCTTTATGGATGAGAATAGGACTGGGATTGGCTTGGTTCAACGAGACTCTAATGGTGTATTCATACGAGCGAAAACCTTGATAAAGCCTGGCTATGTCAACGTAGAGATTGGGGAAGTATGGGGTTTTATGGAGGCAATTTCTTGGGCAAAAGAAACAGGTTTGGATAATGTTATTATTGAAGGGATGCCAAAATTGTGGTGGATGCTCCGAAGAAGAAGACGACGGATATTTCGATCTTTGGGGACTATATCAGATTGAGTCTTCAAATGGTGGAGAGTTTTAATTCTATTGAGTTTAATTTTGTCAAAATAGGAGCCAATTTGTTGGCTCACGAATTAGCACGATCCTCCATATATTATGGAAGTTCGTATTATTGGTCTGACCTACCGATTTTTGTGGATGGGCAGACTTACACCAATTGTTTTTACAATAATATGAGCTAAGCATTATTGTGCTAAAAAAAAAAATTGAGTTTCAAATTTAATGTTGCTACAAATGGAAAAAGCAATGAGTCTTATCTTACTTTGAAAACATATCATTGACGAAATTAGTAAGGACTAAAGTGTAGCTTGGAAGAAACTATGAAAAATGAAAGACGTAATTTGTTTTAGGGATGCTCTACATTAAGTGAACATACACTTATAATTATAAGCAAATGAACAAAAAATATACTACATTAGATGGAATTTTCGGATTGTAGCATAAACTACACTTAAGAAACAGTGGTTTAAAACTTATATTGACATCTAAATTCTACACTCAAAGCACAATAAGCCAAGGGCAAAAGTGGCTCAAAAGACAGAGGGAGAGTGGAATGAACAATTTTTCTAAGTTCTAACTATTCAAACTTTTTTCTAGCTTGGCTACAACGGAGTTTCTAACTGCATCGGCTCGAGCCAACAGAATATGCAATGCTTCATCCGGAATGACCTTATCGGCCTCCAATCTCTGAACGAACCCATAAGCCGGTGTTTTGGCATTTAAGTAGGCGTGGAGGAGTGATCGTTATGACCGAATATGGACAGGAAAACCGACCTCTTTCATCTTAAGGAACATCTTCTCCACGTTGTGCACGTCCCCTCTGTTTGCGTAATGATCTTTGTTTTGCCCCTTCTCTGTTTCTGTGCCTTGTCAAGTATAGACTCTGCCTGTGATACTTCTCCTGCTCTAACATACAGTTTCACCAATGCATCCCACACCCACAGAAAGTCGGTCACACCACTCTCCGCCATTCGTACAATGAGATCCTTTCCTTTAGTCAACATGTTATGATTTGTGTAGACATTTAGCAGAACTGTGAAATGCATTGCAGATGGCTTCCGCACAATCTTCAACATTTTCTCGAATACTGCTTCAGCATCTTCGATTCTCTTGAGCTTTCCCAATGCTTCAATGGTGGAGATGCACTCCGAGAGACATGGATTGGATTCACATACTTTCCAGAATCTCTTGACCTCGTCGTCCCTTCCTAGGGAAACGTAAGCGGGAAGCAAAAATCGACAAACGTGACGTTTTTTCCTCATGTCTTCCACTCTCATCTCTTTCAAGACAGCCTCAGCTTTATCATTTAGCCCAGAATTAGCATAAATTCGAACCAAAGAAGCCTGAGTATACGTATCTGATTCCACACCGTTAGATTTCATTTCCTCTAAAATTTGCTCCATCCCACTAATATCATTAGACTGCCCTTTCAAATCAATCAGAATCTGGTATGTAAAAGTGGATGGTTTGATATTTTCTTTCTTCATCAACAAAAGAACATCACCAATTTTTGTCCTGTTGGTCCTCTTGTACAGAATTAGCATCTGAGTGCAAGAAAAGCAAGAAAGAGGAAATAAATTCTTCATCATATTGAATAACTACTCAGATTTTTGTGCATCTCTTGCAAGCACCATATTCGCCAACAGGCACCTGTAGACTAATTCACCTCTAAAAGTACTTTTCTGCCTTGATGATACCACATACTTTGGCAATTAGATCAACACGAGAAGCATAATTACGCTCACTAAGTTCAAGATGCCTAATTGACACCGCCCAATCGGAGAGCTGCAAAATATAAAGGGAAAAATGTACCCTCCTTAGTCATATTAGTTAACTGAATGCAGGGAGATTCAAGAAACAGATTTTACAGAGTGAGTGGAAATGCATTAGTCAGACACAAAGCACTTAGGCTTGGCAAACTTCAAGAATGAAGTAAGATAACAATTTCCAAACTTTATCGTATTAAATAATAGTCCAAGTTAATACTTACTAGTTACTGCTCAGCAATATGGCAAAATGTTTATTCTCAAAAAAGTAGGGCATTCCCTATGCTCGTATAAAGAACAGATTTTGACTACACAGTGAAGGATTCCAGGGGATAAAGTTTCAACTCTGACATTATTTCCATTGATTAAACCTAAGGTATCCCAGGAAACAACTAAAGGTAAGATGGAGGCTAAGAAAAGTCAATTTAATATGGTAAAAGGATTAGAGGACACACCTGCAAGGCCTTGATGAACATTTGCCTTTTTCGAAGAATATGCATGGCTATTGATATCTCATCCATGTGCACTTCATTTCCTTCTTGAACCCATTTATCCAAAACCTTGCTCGCAGGTAACGTAGGAGCAGCAAGTATAGCTTTACTCAATTTTGATTCAGTTTTAGTATTGAGAAATTTATTCTTCCCAATATGAGTCTCAATATCTAAGCTCTCCAACTCATTTTGTATACCTTTAACACCCTCAGAAAGCTCTGAATCAGGGGTCAACTCATCATCCATCTCATCTCCAGATGCAGATTTCTGAGCCATGTCATCATTCCCCCGGTTGCAATTGGCACCAGCACGGGAAGAAGTGTGAGATATAAATTTTTTGTGGAATTTTCTTGAGGATACTAATGCATCAAATACTTTTCCTTGAGATTCAATAATCTCAGCATTGTTACTCTCCAAATAATAAGTTGTAATGTCTAATTTCACACTGCAAATTCGTGTGGTCCCTGATCTCAATCCTCGACTCCTGGAAAGAAAAAAGATTCATGCCACATTAACAACAAGAGGATCAGGAACGTGCATACCCGATTTTCAGTTACATCAGAAAGAATCAATATAAAAATAACAATTATAGCATCCAGAAGACAACAATAATACAAATGGATGACGCAAGTAAGAACAGGAAACTCTTTCGAGCAATGATTTAGGCAACTTCAATCCTCTAGTTTAGTTTTCATTAATGCAGCAATCCAGTGAAACAGATAAAAGGGCAGCAAATGTATCTTGTTCCAAATATATACTTTACAGGTTAACACTATCCCTTCCCACGAATACAACAAAATATCGGGATACAGTAAAATAAAAACACACGGGTATTTTTTTCCAAAAGAGTTCTCACTCATTCACAATAACAAAAAAATTCACCAAAAATAACAACTTAAATTATTCTATGAACATTGAATCGACACATTACAAATGTTATCAAATATACAGCTAATTAGTCTATGAACATTAGAATCGACACAAGTATAAATCACTGAAACAAGAAAACATAATACCCAGATCACAAAATTTATCCCTCTCTCTTCCGCTTTGAAGAAACCACTAACACGATCACTCACGCTCTGAAAATAAAGTGGCAGCTACCAAATAAACATAACCTAAAACACAAAATCCAATAGTACATGCATTTCGGGAACATTAATCAGCATTTGGACAAAACATCTATATAAGAATGGAGGGATAGAGAACCTACTTGAGATGAATTGAGGCTCTTCGAATCGCCCACATGATTAATGAATTTCGTAAGTTTTGGTTGCCAAAATAGTAATCATGCGAAGAGTATGAGAGAGACCGAATAAATGGGAGAGTGAAATGTTTAAACCCATAAAACCCTCCTCCGGATGAACTTTCGGTTAAACTATTTTGTCTTATTAAGAGTTTATTTCGGAACCCTTAATATAAGAAAAAATCATAAATGTTGCCCCCAGATTCTATAGGTTGCAACGGTAACTGGTAACATCCTAAAAATCTTAAAATTCTATTTAGGGGGTGTTTCGGACTGATTAATACCAGTGATTATGAAAAAAATAATTAATAGTAAAAGTTGATGGGGTTTGTAAAATTTTTTTTTTAAAAGTTGATAGTGTTTAAAAAAAAATTAATACTACTACTTCAAAAATGCTTATAAGCTACCAAAAACAACTCTCTTACAACTTTTAACTTTTGAAAGTTTATTTAATCTAATAAAAGAAAATTAAAACACATCAAATTGCTTATGCATACAATTCTAAATGACTATAATCATTTATAATTTCTTGCAAACAGTCCCCTAAAAGTATTTACACTAAAATTTGTAATTTATTAAATTACATTGAAATAATAATGATATTTTATAGGAAAACAATACATTTACATATTTCAATATAAACTTGTAATTTGTGTTAGTAAAAACATGTTACATAAGACAAGTAACACACTTTAATAAAACAAATTGTATGTTTAAAAATACTTTTGAATACATGGTGCACTTTGGCCCATGGTTTCTAACTTTATGTAGCATCCTTTTACTAAGTAGAAATAGCGAAGCATAGCTGCTTTAAGCTTAATAAATCAGTTGGGACTGTAAATCACTAAATCATGACAAATTTACGAATTTGTCGATGGAAAAAACATAGAAAAATCTTCACTTTTACAGCAACTAGGCTACAGTTGGTTTTCTAAACGAATCAACTCGACCCAAAAGAAGACCAATTTCTTTAGTCGGGAGGACATTATCACCCACCAATCTCTCAGCGAACCCGTAAGCCGGGGTTTCGGTATTTACGTAGGCGTAGAGGAGTGACCTGTAAGAGCGGAGACGGGCAGGAAAACCGACCCGTCTCATCTCAAGGAACACCTCCTCCGCGTTACGAACATCCCCTTTCTTCGCGTAATGATCCAAGATCGTTAAGTAAGACGTAACAAGTGGCCTTTCCCTTTTGTGTTCAGCAGCCTTCTTCAGTATACTCTCTGCCTTCTCCATTTCTCCAGCTCTAACATAAAGTTTGACCAGTGCATCCCAAACTATTGGAAAGTCAACGCTGCCCGTCTCCTCCATTCGCGCAACGAGATCCTTCCCTTTATCCAACATATTGTTATTCGTGTAGATGTTTAGCAGAGGTGTGTAATACTTTGGAGATGGCCTCTTAATACTTTTGATCATTTTCTCAAAGACTGCTTCAGCATCTTCGATTCGCTTGAGCTTCCCCCATGCTTCAATGGCGGAGACGCACTCCGACAGGCGTGGATTAGATTCACAAACTTTCCAGATTCTCTCGACTTCATCTTCCCTACCAAGGGAAGCATAAACGGGAAGAATATATCGACAAACCCAATGTTTTTTCTTTATGTCGTCCCCTTCCAATTCTTTCAACATAGCCTCAGCTTTATCTTTCAGACCAGCAGTAGCATAGTGTCGAGACAAAGATGCCTGAATATACGAGCTAGGTTCCACACCGTTACTTTTCATTGTCTCTAGACATTGTTCCATCCCTGTAATATCATTAGACTGTCCTTTCACATCAATCAGAATCTGGTAAGTGAAAATGGAAGGTTCGATATTTTGCTTCTCCATCAATGATAGAAGATCACCGATTTTCTTCCTGTTGGTCCTCTTGTACAGAAGTAGCATCTGATCACAAGCAAAGCATGATAGAGGGAACATGTTCTTCATCTTAGAGAACACCTCCTCGGATTTTTTTGTATTTCTTGCAAACACCCAATTTGCCAGCAGACACCGGTAAACTAATTCACCTCTAAAAGATTCGGGGATCTGCCGAATGTACTCTTCTGCCTTGAAGACACCCCTTTGTTTGGCAATTAGATCAACACGGGTAGCATAATTACGCTCGGTAAGTTCGAGATGCTCAGTTGACCACTCGGAGAGCTGCAAGACATGAAAGAAAATAAAATATGATCATTTCACCTTCATCATACTTCGTAAGGGTTGATGAGACTCAAAATTTACCTCATTTGGATTAACTACCTCCCATCCTATAACCATTTCTCCTCAATCATCCCACTGATCATCAACCAACAATCATTTTGTCTCCACTTATTCCAAAATTAGAGCAAAATACAAAAATATAACCATCATTCTCATTGTAATTCACTATTCGGGGATTCTGATTATCATCCTCGTTTAAGAATTTGAACCAAGCACCCCCCTGGCTTCATATCTCCTTGATACAGTGAATATTCATGCATTGGCCAACTAGTAAAAGTCATAAGATTCACTATACAATGCAAAAAGAAATACGAGTCTAGCAACCGAAAACAGCCTAAGCAAATCATATTTGTTGCACCCTGTGGTAAGAGGAGCATGTAAATTTCCTCCACTTTAGTTGTATAAGCCACTTTAATGCAGGGGGTTCAAGAAACAGAACACAAAAGCAGTAATACTTAGGCAGACTTCAAGATAGAGAACTGCTTTCAAGCTTCGGGAAAATATATGAGGGGCGGCAAGATCACTCTGGCAATGAACTAATACAACCAACTTTATTGTTTAACATAATACAAGTTAATACTAGCTTTTCAGAAATATGTTAATATAACTAACATTGTTTCCATTGATTAGACCTTAGGTATCACAGGAAACAAGAAGTCAATTTGATACAGTAACAGGATTAGAGGACGCACCTGCAATGCCTTGACGTACATTCTCCGTTTCCGAAGATAAACCATGGACATTGACACTTCGTCCGCAGTCACTTCATTTCCTTCTTGAACCCATTTCTCCAAAACCGTGCTCACAGGTGACATGGGAGAAGCAAGTATAGCTTTAGTCATTTCTGAAGGGCCTGCAGTGGAAGAATATTTCTTCTCAGTGTCTGAGCTCTCCAACTCATTTTGTATACCATTAACACTCTCATCCTCAGAGAAATCCGAATCAGAGCTCCACTCGTTATCCACCTGATCTACAGAAGCAGCTTCTTGCCCCACACTGTGCTTCGCACCCGCATGTGAAGAAAAAGTGTGAATTCCAATATACGAACTTGAAAAACTAGACTTCTTGTGACATGTTCTTGAGCATAACAATGCATCCAACATTTTTCCTTGAGATTCAATAATTCCAGCATTGCTATTCTCCAAATGATAACCTATTATTTCTGATTTCACACTGCAAATTCGTGTAGACCCACTTAATCCTCGATACCTGAAAAGAAAAGAGATTTATGACAAGAGGATCAAGAACGTGCACACCCAATTTTCAGTTACATCAAAAGGAACCAATATAACCATAACAACTACAGCATCACAGACTCACAGTAGACAATAATAATACAAACAATAGCAATGCCAAGATAAGAGGCATAAAAACAATTAGAGGTGCAAACAATATCTAAAATAAAAATATGATGCTTTGTAAAAGAAAGCAGAAGTGGAGCTTATAGCTCTTGGATGCACCAAAAGTCCAAAACCTAAAGAATATTACGAGCACATATGATTTAGGTAACTTCAATCCTCTGGTTTAGTTTTCAATAATGCAGCATCCACTAAAACAGAAGAAAGAACAGCTGTGTTCCAATCATAATAAAGTGAATTGACATACAATTGATGCTTCTCGTTTTCGTTAGTTAAGGATTGGCCCAAGAAGAAACCTTTCAAGGTTAGCAGCTAACACTACCCATTCTCATGAACACACCCTAAATTAGGTATGCAGTAAAATAAAAAAGAAAATAAGAAAGTATCCACAAGAAGCAAACTACTAGCATGCAAACCAAAACCACTTCAAGCCAGATTAGTTGAGGAAGTACAATCTTTTAAAACAGAAAAGGAAGTTCAAAATTTTATGATTTTATACAACAGAGATCTCACCAAAATAACCACTTAAATTTTGAATAACAAAAATTGCAGGTGCGCGCAAACACACTATTTCTCTCTCTCCCCTCACAACCTTCAGAATGTAGAGACATACGAACGAATGTGTGAAATGCAGAGCTATAATTCATTAAACAGCAGGAACAATAGAAGATACAAACCATACTTGCATTTCAGGAACATAAATTAGAACTGAGAGAGAGAGAGAAATAACTTACTTGAGATGAATCGATGCTCTTCGAACTGCCCACATGATTCAACAACTTCGTGGAATTGCCCAGCCTTTGAACGCCTAAAACCCTCCCTGGGGTTCAGCTCTATATTAAAATGTTTTTCTTATATAGAGTTGTTTCAGGGTGATCCCTGAACTTTAGATAATTACATACACACCCCTGTAGTTTGAATTTTACTTCGGTAGCACCCCAAATACTTTAAAATTCATAACTTTTAAAATAAATATATTATATTATTCATTACTTTATAAATAATATTAAGACAAATTCTCACGTGCACCATCTATATCAATTTTAATTTGATGCAATTGGATTTCAATTTTTTTACCAATTTGGTTTTTATACCGGTCCAACTAGGGCTTGAACCCGACCCGAGTGGTTCATGGTTCACCCGGCTTAAATAGGTCATGATTTAGTATTTAAGGGGTAGATTGTTCATTCAAATTAAAATTAAATCTAATGGCACCAATTGCATCTTGTGTAATTGGTGGTGCACACGAGTGTTACTCTAATATTAATGTATTTTATAAACTTTAGAAAAAGATGATTAAATTATTAATGGGCCTGTGCATATAGAAATAGAAGAAGTAAGTTGGGAATTAATTTGGGTTATTCGGCTGACTCGTTCCCTTTTTAAGAAGACGGAGATTTCAACACGAAATTCCTGTTTCTCCCAACGCATTAACCATACCACCATTCCCTCCTTTTCTCCACACACACTAACACAAACACACATTCTGAAATACAGAGCGATCGATCGATCGATAAATGGCAGCGAACGGAACAACGGCGCCGCCGCGATCAGCGTCGGAATACAGCGAAGTGCAGGCCAGTCGCCTCCGTGTCTCCCTTCCCCTGCCGGAAGTTCTTAAAAACTCCTTCAAAGTCGTCGATGGTCCGCCTAGTTCCGCCGCTGGAAATCCAGGTAACCGATTTTATTCGTTACATGAATGGATAGATCGACGATGTACGTGTGCATGCGCTACAGTACGATAAATCAATGCGTTGTGCGTGTTTGTGTGAGTGAAGATTGATGAGTTTTTGGATCACTAGCGATTATAGGTTTTCTTTTACTTTTAGTTCCACTAATTGTTGTTTAGTTTTATTATAAACGATGTTAATTATCGAATTTTATAGTTCAATGTTGGAAGATTGATCGGAAGAGTTTTATTTTTTTATTTTTCTGCACATGATCTGTGAATTGATGACACTCTATTGAAATAATCGAATTGCAGATGTTCATTCTTTATTGTTTCCCCTTTATAAGTTGTTAGGATTCAAATATAACATGGATTATACATGTCAAAATTGATATCAAAGCAGTATTTTTATCTTTTTGATGATTAGCATTATCTCAATCACCTATGATATTTATAGATGAAATTGCGAAGCTATTTCCAAGCCTGTTTGGGCAACCATCAGCAATGCTGGCTCCCGGCCCGTCTGCGGATGATTCCAATAAAAGCTTAAAAATCGGAGTTGTCCTTTCAGGAGGACAGGCTCCTGGTGGGCATAATGTGATATGTGGACTCTTTGGTGAGATCTCTTATTTCCATTTGCGAGGGTAAATCCTTGTTATGGTTTTCTTGACCTTCTCTCAATGCCATCTTTTGGTGTCTTCAGATTATTTACAGGAAAGAACGAAAGACAGCACGTTGTACGGTTTCAAGGGTGGTCCAGCGGGTGTCATGAACTGTAAATATGTTGTCTTGACGACTGACTTCGTTTACCCTTACAGGAACCAAGTATGAACTCTTCATCAACTCTGCCTTCTAGTTGATAACTTGATATACTAATGCTGAAAGTATCACGATTAAAAAATTTATCTTTGTTTCATTAAATTACATTTTCTTTTGTATCAGGGTGGCTTTGACATGATATGTAGTGGGAGAGACAAGATAGAAACACCTGAACAAGTAGGTCATAGTTGTTGCATACGTTCAAGTTCACAAAAATGGTGCTTTATGATATTGTTTAATCATATGGCAAAATATGCACTACAATTTTTCACAGAGAATCTTATAGTGTCGTCTTCTTTCAGTTCAAGCAAGCTGAAGATACGGCAAAGAAACTTGATTTAGATGGACTCGTTGTCATTGGAGGAGATGACTCAAACACTAATGCTTGTCTTCTTGCGGAGAATTTTAGGTAAAATTATTTCTTATTGTGTTTGCTGCCAACTCCGTCGCTACCTTAACCTTTTTATCGAAAAAAAAAACTCAGGGGAAAGAATCTGAAAGCCCGCGTTATTGGATGCCCCAAGACAATTGATGGTGACCTGAAATGCAAGGAAGTCCCTACAAGTTTTGGATTTGATACAGCATGCAAGGTGACCTTATTATCTCTAAAGTTCTGTTTTTTATTATTTATTTTCCTAACATGCTAAAGACTTGGTTTATTTATTTCTGATGCAGATATATGCAGAAATGATTGGAAATGTTATGATAGATGCTCGTTCTACTGGAAAATATTATCATTGTAAGTGTGGAATTAGTGATGTCATTTATATTGCTATTCTCATAGTGAGTTAGTCTTCATTCAGATCATCATCTTGTAATGTGATAATTTGCTTCAAGGCTCACGTTTGTTATCTACATGAACTGTAGTTGTAAGGCTTATGGGCAGAGCTGCTTCTCACATAACACTAGAGTGCAGTTTGCAAACTCATCCTAATATAACCATCATTGGTGAAGAGGTATTCGTTATCAGTTTTTTCCGTTTTATATTGTATGAATCGACTTGTAATAATAATTAGTTTCCTAATGAAGGTTGCAGCGAAGAAACAGACTCTGAAAAATGTAACAGATTATATTACAGATGTGATATGCAAGCGCGCTGAGAGTGGTTACAACTATGGGGTTATACTCATACCAGAAGGCTTAATTGATTTCATTCCAGAGGTCTATACAACTACAATATGTTTTATATATTTTAATGCACTTTCTTGCTGGTTTTTCTATGAAACATTATAATTATGTACATATAGGTTCAACAACTTATCTCTGAGCTGAATGAAATCCTGGCTCATGATGTTGTTGATGAAGCTGGAGCGTGGAAGAAGAAACTCGGGAGCCAGACTCTCCAGCTTTTCGACTTTCTACCACAAGCAATTCAGGCGCAATTGCTACTAGAAAGAGATCCACATGGAAATGTGCAGGTGATTTTCCACTTGCCATAATTTTAATATTTTTGTTATGGTATACGTTCTCCGTCATTTTTACAAGTTGTTTTATTCTTTATATCTAGGTTGCTAAGATAGAGACAGAAAAAATGCTCATTGAAATGGTGGAGACTGAATTAGAGTCCAGGAAGAAGCAAGGTTCATACAAAAATGAGTTCAAAGGACAATCTCATTTTTTCGGGTAATTAAAAACCACATGCTAGGAGAAAACGTATGGAATGAAACAAAGGCCACGTTTTAATTACTGATTCTTTTGCAGATATGAAGGTAGATGTGGTTTACCTTCAAACTTTGACTCCAACTACTGCTATGCATTAGGCTACGCTGCTGGCGTACTCCTCCATTCTGGGAAAACTGGCCTGATTTCATCAGTTTGTGCTCTCTTCTATCATCAACCCTTACGTAATCATTCTTGGAAAAAAAGTGTAGTAGTTTCAATGACAAGTTGTGTGTGCATGATTCAGGTGGGAAACTTGGGTGGTCCGGTTGAGAAATGGACGGTAGGTGGAACAGCATTGACATCTTTGATGGATGTGGAAAGAAGACATGGTAATTTTTCCAACCTATAAACAAATAAAATGCTGAAACAACGGAAAAAAAATTCCAGATCTAACCGTACACCTATATCTCTGCAGGTAAATTCAAGCCTGTGATTAAGAAGGCAATGGTGGAGCTTGACGGTAAATTCTCTTACAGGATATTCACATTTCATTAACTGCCACGATGCGTCTGAATAATTAGATGAAGTTATATATTAGTCAAGTTACAATATTTGTTCTGTACAAGTAGGTGCGCCTTTCAAAAAATTTGCATCCATGCGCGAAGAATGGGCTTTGAAGAATAAATACTTCAATCCAGGTAAAAACACAGATTTGAAGGAAATAATATATATCTACGCTGCATTAATAGTAAGGACATTAGAACCTAATACCTCTCTTGGTTCATATTTTGGCAGGCCCTCTTCAGTTCCACGGTCCAACATCAAACTTCACAAATCACACCCTGATGCTGGAACTCGGTGTCCAGGCTTAGGATTCGTCTCTTTCTTCCAGTTTTGGCAATAATCTCGTGGCACTGGACCAAATTCCAGGCTTCACTTACGATTATATATCGACTCTGATAAAGTAGATCTTAATAAACTCAAGATAAAAGCGATTTCTCGTTTCTTTTAGCATAGGATCGAATATTTTGCTTCAAATATTACACATACCTGTTATGGCAACGCTTATAACAACTTCCAGAAAATTGCAATTTTGATCCTGTATAATGGATAGTGTTTTCGGTTCATCAGATTCACGAAGCAACTGCAAAATTATGTCAATTTTCGGCAGGTCATATGATAAACTAAAACACTAGTTTCAGGACCAAACTTGCAATTTTCTCGAATAGGTCCATTAACTACAAAGAAACGGCCAAAATAGATGGTGCATCACTCGAAACTCTTCACGACTATATAATTTATTATGAGAAGCTAAGTGTAGAGGGTACACATAGAGACACACTAAAGGTACAAAAACCGCTTGAGCTTTGAGCTGTTCTCTAGCCCTTAAAAACACATTTTTGCTATCAACTTTCATCTGTACATTCATCTACATCTCATTCCCAGAATATGGGACGCGAAATTTACATGGAGAACGAGACATGATCTCTGGAAACACATATAGATTCAACTTCCAACAAACGCATGTGCAACACATGCTCCTCACAAGGTGACCTTTAATAGGGCAAACGTTGATCTTCACAAGGCGTTGAAGTTCTAATGACAATGATAACCACCTAAGAAATAGACGGGCTGTGGACGATACTTCATGCCTTTTGTAATGCTCGGGAGGACACTCCGTGCAGAAGTCTTACAAACCCTAAGAAGCTGAGCTTTCCATCTGAGTGTCTTATCCAATCTTGTAGAACTACGTGGACGGTAACAGATGGACCGAGTCCAAGCTCCTGTTTTTGAAATGGGTAAGGTCAAAAGTGAACCCAAAAACGAGTCTAAAAAAATGTATTTATAAAAATCTTGAACTTCACATTTATCTTATGAGAGAGAGAGAGAGAGAGCAATACAGAAGCAAGTTCCTCTATCATTATCGCTCTGTTTCCATCCTTCTCAAAGAATTCGTAAGCACTGCGTGCATGTTGCTCCCAGCTTTGCATTCCTTCAAGCTGATATACACTTATTGCTGCGGCACAGAATTCTTCAAAATCCAATTTTCTGTACTGAAGAGAACTCACCTGGATGACACAAGAATACACATTTAGCAATTGCCATACTTAAACAAAGATAACGCAGTGATGCAGATTAGTTGCAGTAGTAGAATTTTACTGAACATTTGAACAGGGTTGTTGAAAGTTTTACCACATTAACGTAATCCACAACCCGTGAATCCTTCACTGCATCAGTTGAGTTCTTTGCCATAGCCTGCAGACAAGGTAATTAAATTGGCAAGGTAAGATAAAGACAAAAGAGCACAAATATATGTGTGCGCATGTGTATGAGTAGGAGAAGGAGATGACCGCTTTGAAGTTATGTAGGGATACAAATCCGCTTTTACTTGGTCCTAGCAGTGTGAACTGATCCCGGAGGTAGGTCAGTTGGGGTATCGTCAAAGTTTTTGCAAGAGCCTAGAGCAATTACAAATTATAAAGAAACGTTTAACATCCAGAACTATTGTTTAAAAAAAACCCAAGACAAC